>OX388349.1:40001075-40601075 GCA_947579665.1 Sympetrum striolatum | reverse complement strand
ATTTACTATTATTTTTAAAATTTTTATAAAATGTAATTTACTATATTTTTTGTATGAAACATATTTTTGTATAACTGATTGTTTAGGAGTTAGGAGTTATTCATGAAATACTTGCCTCTTGATTAAATCAAATTAACAAGTTCAACGAACTAGAATATTAATAATAATAATAATGAATCGTCTTTATTTGGGCGAGATTGAGACTTAAAAGTCTCTTCTTCCATCCAACCCATCGTCATTAATTATGAAATTAGAAGTAGAAAAAATTAGAAGAATTGTGGATGTTAAAAAACCTAAGAGATTCTAAGGGGAAAAAATCCACTGCAGGAAAACACCCACAAAGAAGGGGGGTGTGAAAAACCTGCGCAAACCTACCGATAGTAATAGCTAAAAGATAAGAGAAGAGAAAAACATTCAAAAATAAATAAATACACTACCAATAAGTACTTACATGCTATACATAAATAAGAATCAGTTATCATTTAAAAAGAGATAGCAATATACAAAGTAACATAAAAAACAAAATAGAAAAACAAGAAAAACGTATATTATCAGGAAAAATAAAAGAATATTATAAAAAAACAGTATCAAAATAATGCATACAGTATGTACTAGTCAAAATTTTGTATAAAATTGACATTTAGGTAACTCTAAGTAAGGAAAAAATAGAAAAAAGAAAAATAAATAAAATTTAAAAAAACAAAACAGATGAGAATTATTAGGTATAAAGACAAAATAATTACGTACAAAAACATAGAAAGCATCTTATGCGTTGAGAGGAAGAGAGGAGCAACATCAGTATGTATGGGATAGAGGAGATTTCTTTTTATTGCTGATTGCATTGCTGCATTTCGTGTAAGAGCATTTATAGGAAACATTTAAGCAAGGATAGAGGAGTAAAATAAGGTGATTTAGTGAATGCAGATTGAAATATTCTGTAATTACATATGGTAATTTCATGTGTACACGTGTATACATTTTCCAAGTAATATGAAGAGCTTTAATTATGGTGTCGTGTAGAAACAAATTCACTGGGTTGATTACAAACAATCCAAAAAACTCGTATTATGAATAATAATATTGTATTAATAAACAATCCTCGATATTCCATAATTACCATATCATAAGCAAAGAGATTGACACATATTTTGAGAGAAACGTGAATATTAAGTAATATAATGCACACAACACCCTTACTAAATCTCATTACTAAATTAAATACGAGTATCTTGATTGGGAATTAATCATGCCGCTACAATTAACGTTGGAAATTTTTCAACGGCAGAATTACCGCTAATTCTGATCAACTAGAAATCTTCCTTTCGAGTCTATTATCTGATGATTCTTTCCTCTTAAGTAAATTAGCAATTACTCCGAAATAATAGGCAGCGTTATGAATATTTACGTTGAACAAATACAGAGTAATTATTGTGGCGCTTTTCAGAGAGAGCCTAATTCTACTATAAAGTACTCTAATCGACATTCAAGTGGTGCATCTCGACTAAGTATTCAAGAGATTTTCAATTCGAAAATTATTAAATATGTAAAATATTTCTCGAATTTCGTGATTTAATTTTGATTTCTCATTAATGAAACTCAATTTGTAAAAGTAATAAGGCGGCCTATTACCTGATTCAATTCAATTCTACAAATAAATTAAAATAAGAATATATAAAATTGACATGGTTGTGATGCTCCTCATTATTAAAAATATGAAATATTTGAAAGAATTACACTTTTTCACTGAATTATATGTTTTAAATGAATGCAGTTGACAATTTCTTTTCGAAATAAGAGAAAACACCTTACTGACAGTAACATCATCGTCATTGCTGTGTGTATAAAGTCAAAGGAAAAGGCTGGTAAAGCCCAAATGATCAGTTATTTGAAAGAGCACAGAAGTTAATTATTCATTCATCTTGATATTTGAAACTATGATTAGTTTTTATGTTTTATATATTCAATAAAATTAATATGCAAAGAAGTAGCATGGTTAAAAGCCATAGGAATAAATAAGAGACTAGAAAAATAAGATAATAGAAGGAATACAACAACTGTATCTTAATAGCAGGGAATGGCGATGACGTCTAATAAAATTAAGCACGTCTTTGATAAATTAATTTTCCATTGCGTAAGGAACACCTACCGTACTTTTTCAAGAAAACCGGTTAATTGTTTTCATCCGATCAGTTTAACATACTGCCATGCAGAATTAGAACGGCAAATGAAATGTTGTCCAAACATTTTGGTTGGCACGTGGAATGATATTTTGTTAGAGATTTGGTCGATTTCGGCACGCACTCTCAATATATTTTCCTGATCCCCGTTCTCTGGTATACCACCGAAACGTGACTCAGTCGTCATTGAGTGATTGAGTGGCAATGAGTCATTATAAAAATGGATTTTTTGCAATGAATATTACTATTTTAATCACGTTGAATTACTTTTTGTAAAAAAGCCTAGACGAAATCACAAAAACTGTAATTTATTGAATAATACGTTCTGTTCATTATTCTTTACTTTTAGAAACGCCTCAGCCGCCATTTCTTCGTAAAATATCAGAAAAAAGGGTTATAACTTATCTATCAATTGTATTGACACTTTATGAAGGAATCGTATAAGATTAAATTAAGTGGAGACCTACATAAACATCTAGAAGATACGTTAAGGGGCATATGGATCAATAATATGGAAGTTTACAACATTAATGTCAACATCTTATTTCATTGAAATTCTCTCCTGAACGTGACGAATTTGCCACAATTATCTTTAGCTAATAGAAATGCTTGTCCGATAGTAAATAAATATTAATTTTGCTTCCCAAACAACCTTAATATTTTTATTTACACCAAATAGGAATAACACCTTGAGGATTAATGAAAAGAAATCGATTTCTCCAAATTTTAATTCTTACCAATCCACTAGCCACTAAAATCGTATCTGATGATACATTTGTTCTACTTGGGTTTATGAAGCTTGAAATACGAGATATAAATATATATAAATAATATATATATATATATATATATATATATATATATATATATATATATATATATATATATATAAATCGTATATATCATTGGAGACTCTGTTCAAGCATATAATTTTCAATCACTACAGAATTTCATGAAAATTTCACGCAAAATATTATTAATTCATATAAAAAGATAAGATTATACAAAAACAGATACGAATAATATCCTTTGCATTAATTAAACACCGCCAATCAAGAGGTAATGAGAATTTTCTATTTTTCTAGAGAATTTTCTATTTTTCTAGGACGTACGAATTAGAATTGAAAGGTATAAATGTAAGAAACTTGCATACTACCCTCTTCGATTCATTCTTCAAGATGTTAACTTTTACTATTTTTATATTTAAACGTCTCTTAAATTCAGAGTCAATGGAAAAACCAACGAAGCCAAAAATAAATTCTTGGTTTCTCAAAGAATAACCTCTTAAGGATTTATTTGAATAACTTCTCAGTTTAAAGACAGGTTTTTTAGCTATGTCGTCGTGAAGAACAAGATTATCACTCAAGTCCTACTTAAAGAATAAGAGAAGGAGTAATTGTAATGATTCGCCATTCACACTTTAAAGTAGAAAACTCATTTTTTGTTTTGTGATCTGTATACCAAAGGGTTTTTTTTAACTTATTCATTAAGAAACTATTTTTATAACCTACACCATTACCTATCATCAGCCAATAATAAGAATTTTTACAACCTTTTGTAATGAATTCCACAAATAATAATCATTAAAAAGAAAAATATCACAATCAGCTATATTTTTTTTGTTCTTCATTACCATGACTTTCAACTTTAATCATTTTTACTTCTCTTAAATAATTCTGCAATCGATTATTGTTATATAGCTTTAAGGTTTTGGCTAAATGTATTCCAAACAATTTAAAAGTAAGTTTTCTCTGTGCAAAATTGTCACAAAGGCGTAAAGCAATAAAAACAATCATAAAGGAAGGTCCATTGAGCATAATCATTTGATGGAAAAATGAGATAGGATCATTAGATCAAATGAGAAGTTATATTAAAATTTCTGCTTTGAGAATAATGAAATCAAGCAATGATTGGGGGAAACCAAATTCATATATTTAATTCATGAATCAATTTAGATTTTATATCCTTCGGCGATGCTTAACTATGCTCTGAGGTAATTTCCGTCTTTCTTACCCTGAGGTGACATAAGTTCGGAGCTGCTTGGTCCTGATCTTATAGAGAGGAATATTGGCACATTGAAGTCAATGACGTCGCCGGCATTAAACATTCAAGGCTTGGTTGCGCTTGCGTGCCGCTTCAAAGAAACGCTGGTCAGCAACAACCACGTAAAAAACAATTTCTTCTTCCCTTTTCATCTGATTTCTATGCTTGAACTAGCCTTTAGAAATTGAAGCCATGGAAAGGTGGAAACTTTTCTGCCCACAAGAAAATACTTCTTCTAAGATAGTTCCTGTATGGGTGTGGACCTCATGAAATTTCCTTTCAATGACGAACTCTTTAAACGTACTACACGAGCAGCCTCATTGACAACCAAAATAGATGAAAAGTGTAACTGAACCGAGAATAAAGTTCGGAAGTTGAATAAATCAACTTAGCAAAAAAACTCGACGATTGAGTAGGGTTGGCTGAACTTCGACGTGAATAATAAAATTTATAATTTAAATCACGAAAAGTCTCTGCTAAAATAAATTTTAGTTCGAATTTAACGCTACGATGGCACTTCAATAACGTGAATAATAAATTGAATGATATCTACGATGGAAGCTTAATTACCGCTATTATAATATCCTCAATTATACGAATAATTTATGAAATTATTTCAAATTACTGGATCAGTATTTAATTACGACTTTTTGTTCGCTTATTGCTCCTTAATCTCTGAGTGTGAAAGGTTAATTTAATAAAATTAATTATATAAACTTAAAATACAAACGATTTAACGTATTATTAAACCCCATTTGATATTTTCGCTATTTCCTCGTATCCACTTAACTATCCCTATAATAAATAAAATATTTGGTTTTTGGAAAATAGTTAAATTTATCCTGATGAAAGAAAATGGAAGAAATTGTTACATAACACTCGAGTTCTACCTCAAAGATGCCGAAGTTTGAGAGCTATGTCAAAAAAGAACAGAATATAATGTTTTACCGCAGCATTCACTGCGCAAACCACTTGCTCATTTCGTAATTATACGCGGAGTAATTAAAATACACAACTATTAAGAAGTATAACGGAAAGAATTGCTCCATCAAACTTCAGTTCAACCGCAAAAATACCGAGACGAGAACTTTTAAAGGAAACTTTTACCGTACCGTACCTGCAAGCCGCAATTAAACGTAGAGCTGAAGAGGAAAGCGCAAGACTCTATAAACCTCTCTTCTAAGCGCGCGTTTCAAACTCGGAGTATATGAACAGGGTCATAAGTGCCTCCGAGGGAATGCATGCTTTCAGCGGCGACATAGGATCTTTCAATCCGAGCGCTTCCAAAAAATCTCTCGCAATACTCCAGAAGACCAAACTCGAGCGGAAAATATCGCATGATATGGTGGCGAAAGCGCCTTCCCAAAAATTTGCTTCCGGTCGCTTCCCATACACCCCGCAGTATCTCAAAAAATTTCCCTCGAAAATCCATCTCCTTCCGAAAAACGACCCCCTCTGGGGGGGTCTTTTCCTCCCCCAGGGGTAAGAATGGGGATCTCGGTGTATTTCTGACCGATCGATTGGGCGTCCGGGCAAGTTATGCCCAACGGACGATCCCTCCAGTCCTGGAGCCATTGTCCCGGATTTCCCTATCGCGGAAGGATTCGGATCAGCATGGCGACCCGAAAACGCGATCCCCCGCCTGAAATAAGAGTTTGCTTTTTCTTTTCGGTTTTGCGTTGCCGGGAAGAATGGGGGCTTCCCATTGTTTGGGGGATTTGAGGAAGGATAAAAGCATTGGTTTAAACCTTCTGTTACTCCCAACGTAATAAAAGAACTCCCTTACTTCATAGGTAAGATCTAGGGATGATAGAACGGAGAAAAATCGCCTAATTAAAAAGAAAAAATAAAGGAGGGTTCCAGCCGTAAGTTCCCAACGGCGAAGAACAAATGGTAATTCTGTGGAAGTATCTCTACAGAAAATCCAGTGTTAACTAACTCCATTGTGAGGATAGGACGTTCATATTGGCCTAAATCTGTTTTCTTCTTGATTTTTTGGGAAAATGTTAAACCTGAGACTAGAGGCCGACAAAACCTTACTCTAAGCAGCAATATTCAGTCCCTGGCACTTTTCTTACTGCCAGGAAAATTTTCATGGGGTTAACCTAGTAAATTTGTATCGCGGGCCCAGAATTAAGCACAAGCTCCAGATATTTCTACTGGCTGCCACTCACTCTGGTGTGAATGAAATTTAGGGATCGAGAGATAGAATTCATTTTCAATAAGCATGAAGAAAAATTAAAATGAATGATGTACGCGTGAATTTTCCTTTGAATGCAATTTTTCTCTTACTGTATTGGAATAATACTCATGCTTTGTATTTCAGCTTTTGACACCTCAATTTTTAATTATGAAGTTGTTTCATGATGATGTAGCTATTTTTATCGTTGACATAACCCAAATTAATCGATGCAAATCAATAATTGAGTTAGCAAGTTTTTTTCTATATGAAATATTAATGAAAACTACCGTAACTTAAGGCATTTCTTATTTAATTCAGTACTTAACATAATATACATGAAAATCTCATGCTACTATTGACATATTGCGTGATGTACAAGCAAGCAGGTCTCCTCAGGATATCGACTCCGGTCAACATATATTCCGTACACAGCCAAATTACATCGTAAGTAAGTAATGTATTCGGCATTACTTCATATAAATCTGAGTATTATCTAAAGTTTTGAAGTACCGAAACTTAAAAGAGGTTCTCCATATCAAGTTTAACTTTCAATATAGAATAAAGTCCCAAATTGTATAATCTGCGAAGTGATGCTCTTTATTTTGCGTGCTTCTCACCAAAGCCCTTCCTTTATTTGTGACGTTTGAATAAATTGTAAGAGATAAGACAGATGTAAAGGAAAGAACGTTGCGCAAATGATTATTTAACGGCCTGCTTTCCTCTTTTCTTGGATGGAATGCTTTGAAATGGGGAAAAGCGTCACTTGAGGAGGCTTTTATTGCGCTATAAGTACGCCCATTATATTTGCTTTTCGTGGCGGAATTTGCGAAGGAAAAACTCCGACTTAAATTTCATTTCCCGTTCGCTGAGGGAACAAAAGAGTTTAATAAAAATTTCCAGAAAATCACGTCAAGAATAAACAGATAATAGACATATACTTTGCTACACATGCAAAGAAAGCATAAACATAATATACAAACAAAAAGAACCAGCATTTAAAGATGAGAATACTTAGAGAAAGTACTTCAGAAAAAAATTATCCTGATAGAAATTTAACGTACTGTCTGGAAATAAAAGAATGATTAGCTACGAAATTGAAATAAACAGTTTTCTACCCTATACATTCTTGTCAATATAAGATAAACTAAGAGTTTCCTGTTTTTTTTAATTAACTGCGTTCAACCAACGGAATAGAATTGTATTTGCCTCTTTTTTTACCATAAAAATACTATATCACTCGGATACACACAATTAGAAAAATTTTACATATTTCGATCTCAATTATTACAATAAAATTACAAATATTACAAAAATTATTCGCTGATATTCCAATCTGGCCCGATGAAACATATCAGTCTTTTTATAGCATGTACTATTCAATGAACGTTATGAAGATGGATAGACATAAGACTAGTAATCATGCACCTTGATACATAAAGTTAGACAAAAGTGAACAATTCTGATCAGCTGGTCCAACTAAACGACATTAAAGAAAGAAAATTTGGCACACGCCCGTTAATGAATTAATCTTTGTTCCTCATTCCCTGGTATTCGGAGAAAAAGTGAGTGCGGTATTCCTTTCTTGTTTTCTTCGAATACCGGGGAATGATACGAGGAAAGCCGACAAAAATGGCTATTGGAGATTCAAAACCTTTAATCTACGTGGCTGTCAAATTAACCTTTTATGGAAACACCATGAATTTTATGTATGCCATTTTAGGGACCCTGTAAGTGATTTCACAGTAATTCTGTAGTCTTAGTTACTACTTCCTTAATAAATATACAGATAATATTATTATTATTTCAATTAATGTATTACTATTCCCTTTTCATTATTTCAATTTTAAACAACAAACCGTTGTTTAAAACACAACGATACGTGAATATCCCGCACCTCAAGTCCAACCTATGTGGACATTGTAATGAATTTTCTCCTTGTTTATTTATGATACCGATGTACTTGTCATATAAATTCTATAGGCCATTTATAAAAAGCTTTCAACTTCCTTCGTTTTCTCAGATTTCATTTTCGCTACCTTAGAGCGTCATTATAGTCGATGGAATCAACATCTTAGCAACTGTCGTAAAATTTAGGGAATGAAATCTCAATTCTAAGTGCCCCTGTTATAATATCCAGCTGTTGAATTCATCCCATCCCAAAAGAGGCCAAATCATTCACTAATTTTCTCTTACCTCGACTTGAATTTTCTGCAGAAATAGGTTTTTTTTGTGCTTTAAATCCTTCAGTAGCAGAAATCACTGGATAAAATACCTTTTATTTCATGCCACCCATTTCATAATGTGGTTTTATGGGCTTCTAAACGAGGAAACGAGAGCTCTTAGAAAGTATTTACGATGCCGTGATGTAAGGTGCACCCTGTTTACCAGTTGGTCGAATGACGTTGCAAAAAGCGATTTCTAGATCTGGAGCAAAAGGTAATGCCGAGCCAAGTGCGAGGGATTTCAAAGAGTTATGCCACCGAAAGACTTATTTTCAACGTAAATAACGACGACCACTTTACGAGTTCAGTCACTGCCACAATTACAATAAAACCCGCAATTCTAGCGAGAACAGTTACAGCAACAGTAAACAGAGATAACTTACTAGCAAAAACTCGAATAAGTACAATCCTTCAAATCTTTTCCTTTAGCCATGTTACGTATTTGAAGGCTCTATTATGCCTTAGCGTAAATTAAACATGTCTCTTAAGCTGTTCTCATTAACACTTTAAGGACCAAGGGGAAAATTTATCTCATGAATTTAAAGTATTCTGGTTAGTTTCACTTTCGTCTAATCTTACTAAAATTTGTATAAAATTAATTATTGTTTTAACTTAATTTATTATTTAAATTATTTTATTTATTACTTTCATTAATTAAGGTTATGTATTTATTTAAGTAATTTAGGACAAGTACTTATTCAATTAGTCGTTTTTATTATATTTCTAAACGTTTTTAAGTGTATTATCCTATTCAAATAATTAATTTTTTTCTATATTTATATAGCAAGAAAATTACAATTGAGGCAGTTTTTCTTACCACAAAATTAAAATTTTACACATTAATCATATTTTACATTTAGATAAGAAAACCATGTATAAATACATGTAATTAATTGGGTTCATCGTTCTGTTCATATTTCTCTATCTAAGTCTCATTTAAAACTTAAAATTTTTATATAATAAGTCACTATAGACAGGCGGCTGGATAACGTAGCATCGAAGAACTTTTGCTGCTCTTTTCTTTCGCATAAAGAAGCTACGCAATTACTAACACTCTGTGTCCAAACTATATATACATATTTTAAGATACATACTATCTCAATACATGAGTTAATTTCCAGTATTATTACAAGAATTAAGTACAATCCAACTACTGAGGTCTCTCAATAAGTAGAGCTTGGTTACCCTCTTACCGATACTGTCAAGTGGCTCAGTGCATACTCTATGTGTGATATGGCAGAGCAGGGATGATGTTCATCACTTTGTTCAGACTTTGTGGTACGTTAAGTAGATGACGCAATGTTGATCTATAATTAGTCTCTGATTAGGCTCAGGATGTGCTATTTCAGGAGTTCACTTACGCTTTGGTTACTAAATTTCCATCACGAGTATCTCCTACTCATCAGTATTCCGGGAACGACCATTGTAACAGGTTTGATGTAATGAGGGAGAATCTAGATAGTCAATTATGGTTCAGAGTAATCTGCTTAGGACTTGATGAACAAGCGTCGCAAGATAGAGAGAAATGCGATTATGAAACTAAGCAAATGCTACCAGATTGTAGAATTCATGAACATGCAGAACTTGGTCATACCTCAATTTTTAACTATAAAGTAATGATAAATATAATTTAACTAGTGAACTTCCCAGTTGAAAATGACGGAATTTAAATTAAAAATTAGTTACCAAATATATAAATAAGTTATGCATAAATTTGCAGAACTTCAAAACAACGAGCTCCCTTGCGTGTTAGTGTAGTGCTTGTTAATTTTTATAATATAGTATTTGTTTATTTGGTTGCTAGAATAATATTGCGTTTGCATACATGGTTGCCATTTGATTTATTTTGAGGGCAAAATTTTCCATGTTTTGGGAACAAAAACAAAAATCATTAAATATTTTATACAAAAAGCAAAATCTTCATCCTACATTACAAACTATCAAACTATCCTAAATAACTGTAACTATAAAGGCTCCAAAAAATATATAACCCTATCACGTCAGCAAGTACATGAAATTAATGCTCGAAATTTCTCCCAGGCATGCATTTCTTAGGGGAGATATTGATATCGGATAGATAAATTTATACACATCGGTGATTATTATATACGATGAGGAATTTAAGCTAAGATTCTCTTTTTTTAGTTCAGCATGGAATTGTGAGATTTGATGCCACAAAACATTATGCCAGAAACATTACCAGCCGACACCGTACTCCTCTTTATGACTGTCGATCTTTACAAGCAACTCTCTCAATTAAAACTCTTATAACCCTTTGAAACCCAAATTATTATTTTTTGATAAAAAAAATATTTTTTTGTTAAATGTATCATCTTTCATCTTTAAGAAGCTAAAAACGTTTTTCCAATTGTTTTCCCCCATTAGTTTTTTAAATACAGACATGTGACGTACAGGTCACATTGGGCTTCAAGGGACACAAAATAACCAAAACTAATTCTCGTCAAGAATTTTTATTAGAATGACAAGCGATGGGTTACACTATAAATTTGGAGAGTACATTTTATGTTATAACATATTATAATTGTTAATTATCAAAAAAGTTGTAAATTTATAACTAACAAACACTATTTATTATGAAATATTAGGTAACATTTTTTTTTCACAGTCAAACATAGGTGCACCTTGCACTTCATACAAATTATCTGAGTAGCAGATTTAACACACACTTTACATCGTCCACGTCTTTCAACCATGTCCGGAGTATGACCTAAGCCATCAAATCTTACGTCTGCAATTGGATTGGGGGTTACATTGCACCTATAATGTTTAGAGGCACTCGGAGATGGAGAATCTGCACTAGGACGTCCCCTTTTCCGCGAGTCGGCTTTTCCAGCCCTTGTAAGTCCAAACGCAATTTGGAACTGAAAGGCAAGTAGAGAAAGCTCGACTTTTTCCTTTCTTTGTTTGCAATGCCGCCGGTAGAGTAACCATCCATTGGCAATAGCTACACTGAGGCACCAAATAACTATTCGCATATACCATCTATTGGACCTGACATTTATTCTGTATAGCTCCAGAAGCATGTCCATCAAATCTACGCCACCCATAAATTTGTTATATTCACAAACTATTTTTGGCCGAGGTACGTCTATGAATATATTTTCAGATCTGCTGAAGCGGCGGTATTTATCGAATGGCTCTATGCAAGCATAAGATGATAAAACATTAATGCTCTTGTTATCGAACCATCTAACAAGCGCAATATTGCTCGTCGTCTCTATGCGCCAATCAAGTGACCCACGTCCATATTTTTTTAATTCAGCCTCTGTTTTCAAGGGACAATTACCCATTCTGTCCGCACGAACTGTACCGACGAAGAGTATACCCCTTGCCTTCAAAGCTTTTGCTAGCGATATTGATGTAAACCAATTGTCTGCTGCAACCTTGTAATTCTTGTTTTCAGGGAGGTTCTCTGTCAACGCCATTACAATATCTCCTGAAAAGCCAAGACCATTACTATCACAGGTGTTTTTTCCAGCATACACTTCAAAGTCATACATAATGCCTGATTCACCGGCCTTTGTAAGAACTTTATATCCCCACTTATGAGGTTTATTTCTCACATACTGCTTTAGGGTGTGACGACCTTTGAAGGGGATGATTTGCTCATCCACTGCATTATGTTCTTCTGGGGGAATCGTTAGAAGAGCCATTCGAAGTGATGACAGCAAAGGCCTAACCTTGAAAAGTTTATCAAATTTTTGGTCATCTGATGGAACAGCTTCGGTATTGTCCACTAAATGAAAATAACGCCAAAGCTGTATGAATCTATTACGACTCATAATTTCTGCTACAGGATGATACCGGCATTCATCTGACCAATAAAACCTTATGGATGGCATTTTGACTATGCCCATATGAATTAAAATTCCTAATAACTGTTCGTATTCATCTACTGAAGCATTCAAAGTTACCCCATCTTTTTGCAATGCTTACATATTAGACTGCTCACAGATCAAGAAAATAACATCCTCACTAAAAAAAGACTTAAAATATTCCAGTGGAGTAATTTGTTTTTCTGGGGGATTAGGCAATGTCTCCAACAATTCGGCATTTGGAGGGACAAAAACAGACATTTTAAATTTCCATTGGGTTTTTTTCTTACTAGCCGTTGGTGTCATGTCTCTGGCACTGGAATTGGAGGATGAACTTAACGAAGACTCAGCTGCACTTGCCAATAGAACAGGTGAAGTATCTGCAGCTCTTGGCACAGCATGCTCCTTATCGGTGGGTGCTAGTTCCATTTTAGAGGAATCATCTTCTTTCTTTAAAACAGGAAAAAATAATTTTTCTACGATATTGTACTTGGAAAATAAGACGAAAAATACGAAATACAGAACAATCAAATATTTAGAGGGAACTTCACTGTTATAGAAATTGAGAAAAATAATTGGTACTGACCTCCTCTCCAAAATAGTCACTGCTGTTGGATGTTGATGCGCTGAATTAAATTCATAACTGCCTCTTCGTCTGCCAGGCTTTTAGCTGAAGAAAAGACTTCATCTTCATCGGAATAGTCTTCACCATCGGTGCTTGTGGCACCATCCCCAGGAATGTCCACATACACAATATCCTCCTCGGCAAGATTTAGAAATTTTTCGATTTCGGAAACGCGCAGTCCATTCATATTTGAAATATAGAACCAAGCACTCACTCAATATAGAAAGGATCAACGAATTAACCATCCACAAACGCAGTAACAGTTGGATCCTAGCACAATGCCAACTGAGGTGAGCCAACAGCCAAATGGGGGGAGAAATCCAGTGACTTATTTACACTATATCAGCCAGAAAATTTAAAACTGAGAGGATTGAAGCACATTACTTACAAAAAGGCAACTAAATGATTATATATTGGAGAAGAATCGAACTATATACTTACAAAATGTCAGCTAGAAGTCTGAGGACGGAGACCGTCGGCTACTGGGCGTATCGCAACATTGAAAGTCCAATGTGACGTAGAAGTCACATGAATATGTAAGGTAATTGTGAAGTGAGAACATGATATTAGAGGTAAAACAAAAATTAATGATAAAGAAGAGACTTAAGGGAAACACAAAATATTTTTGTATTCGAAGCTTAACTTTCGTTACTTGTTTAAAAAGAAAACAAACTTACGGAAATATGTTGTCCCGAAATTACGTGGACTCGCATTACAAAAAAAGCTTTAGTCTGGCCATATGCTCAAGATTGGAAAAAATTAACTCCAAAATGCATAGGAAAGGTAATAGTTATTATTTTAACGCAATTAGTAAATGTTTACATCCCATAGCATTAATGTTATTGCATCATATGTTACATGTGACGTGTAAGTCACACTGGGCGCGAAAGGGATAAACAGCAGAATCAAATTAACGAATCAAATTGAATACAGCACTTAGTAAAATCAGATTGTTTAGTCGATTGAAATACGTATAGGGAACATCTCAAATTAACTTAATCAGATTATTTTTTATAGACAGCGGTCTCACTAGATTACATTATAAAATAGAGAAAGGATATAAAGAAAGTGCTTTATTCAAATACAAAGTCAAAGAAAAGCATCAGGAATGTACCTCTAACAGCGCCTCATACCTGCAAAATAGATTTCCCCGACTCGAATTTTTTTCAGATTTCAGTAAAGGTGCTCTAATATTAGAGGTAGCGAACATTAAAAATGGTATGCAAGGCTTTATATCGATATCTTGTGACTATCCGGCACCGTGTTCAAAGCTACAAACTTCAATTACTTAATTAAAATGTAATCTCATTTTAGTTACACATTGATCTTTATAATAGCGTCATGTTCAAACACTAATTAAATGGAGGATTATACAGATCTGGGGAAGAGAAAGGAGATTGAAAAAATAAATTAATAAGACAATGCATCACAATCATCGTGCTAAGAATAAATTATACCACCAAAACATGGAAGTAACTACAAAATTAAAAATTTCTGAACTGCATTGAAATTTCTTTCGGAATGTCGTTTTGTTCATATTTTTGTTATTAATTGAAGAATCTGGTTACTACTAGTAAACTCTTCAATTTATGCTATTTTATTTCGGTTGTGGTTTTTGGAACTACTTTTTTAAGACCTAATTATTTAAGTTTTGCTATTCATTTTAGTTTACTTTCCTATAAAAAATATGTTTAATGATTAACCTATGTAAGTATATAGTGTCATGTTTTGTTTGCTTACTTTCTCTTTAAAAATTTTCAAAACTCCATAGATTTTTCAAGTTTATCACACCTTCTTGCTCTGGTGTTTTTCTTTCTACGTGAAACTTTAGCTTTCTGAATCTTCAAGATAGTTTTCTTCCGTGTAATATTTTCAAGTTGTCTCTTTTTTTAATTTTACATGACGAAGGGTTTAATTTTAGAAGAGCCTTATTAGTCTCAATCTTGCCCAAATAAAAGACGCTTAGTTATTGCTATTTTAAAGACAAAATGAAACTATTTGACTTTTCCTATTTAACTCATCATCACATTTACTTCCTTCAATAGTATTGATATTATAGAGTTTCATTCACGTAAGAGTCAGCTACATTACTTGGAAAGCAATCATGTGGTATTATGGGATAAAAATTATAGTAAATGATGAAATACATATTTGTATAATATCATTCATAAATAGTCTTCTTAATCGGTTTTTTTTAAGAAAAAGTTAATTGAATTCTTCTTATCATATTTTACCCATTTAAAGAATATCGTGTGCTGTTATGGTCTTCTTTGCCGTGTATTTTTTCTTTCAAATCAGAAAATATTCTGATAATTTTAGCATTCCTCTCGAATCTACGGTTTCTTTTACACCATATCATCATATTAGTGAGAAACATTTCCCTCGTCTAAAATAAAGACTCGTATCAATTCTATTATCCCCTTTAGCCCAACAACGTATTTACTAACAGTTATCCCCTTATTGATTTGATTCCACAATGTATATTTAATTTAAGAAAGCAATGTTTCAGCGATGCTCCTCTTGATCTCATCTAATACTTTTAATCCTTCAGTTAGCGTGAGATTTTTGTGCCATGATTGGTCAAGTGCTCTTAGTTAACAAAGCCTGCAGGAGTTTTTAATTTGGCTGAAAGGGAAAAGTGAAGAGAAGTTTAAAGTCTAAATGAGAGTTTTTGATGTTAAAAAGAACGGGAGATTTAAGAACCTCTCCTGATTTAGGATTTAAGTATGAAGAACCTATACTAACGTTAATTACACTTCGTTGAAGCACCTTTCACAAAGAAAGCGACGAATTGGAAGATGTTGAGTCGGATGAAAAGAAAGAAAACAAGCTGTGGTTTATGTTTAAACATTCTAGAAAATGTATCTTAATTGTAATTACCTATAAACTGATATTTAATTTAAGCGTAAAGTTCCATCAAATTTCGCTCAAGAACGTTAATTATAACTGATGACAAAATCATAATTTTGATCTTTGGAATAATAATGGAGTCTCCAAATTTAACGAGTAGAAAATGTTAAAGATTAACTCCGTATTATTATGCTTCGAAATTAATTGAGATAATTTAATGATTGATAACTGTTTCAACGATTTAAATGCAAAGCTATGTTTTTTTATTTCAATAAAAGCTCTGTGAGTGCTTAAGTTTTCTTCAATTTCACTCTAAATGATGACATAACCGATAAGGCAATATTGAATAGAAAGGAGCATTTGAATTTGAAAAGAATGTATTTGAGCAAAAAATCTTTATTACGAAATATATATATATATATATCTCGTATATACAATTCCTATAGTTGATCAATTATGAAAATTATCACCAATAAAAAGTGCAAACGCAGGTTGGAAATGGAGAAGAATTAAGGAAACGGGAAAAATAAAAAATCCCATATGCTACAACCTGAACGGTAGAGCTAGAAAATCTCTTTCATTATATTATTGTAGTATTGGATAAATATAATAACTTACAAACTGAATTAGATGGATTTGTTTCAGATTAACAAGTAATGTGTCTTAAAGAGAGTTAGATTAATGAGTAATGTTACGTAGCTTGTTGAAAAGTGACCTACTTCGAATATATTTAGACATTGGAAGTAACCATTAGCAAAAAATTTGTAACTAGTAAAATTAGACGTAAAACACTCAAAGAAAAATTTAAGAATGTAATCAAATAATATTACCTTCGGAAATGGGGTATTTATTCGATTTATTTTACGGAAACCTGAGACTTAAAACGATAACGACCTGAGGATGTGCCCTGCTTCCCGAGAAATAACCATTTGATACGTGTATTTAGTATTCCCTAATGCTTTTCCTGGGATGTAGGCCATCCGTGAGGCTGCTGGGCTTATCTTTGTTGTACTGGTAGAGGGATTAGGAAGGGAATCCGAGATCAGGAATCACGTCCCGGTTAATAAATTTATAGGATTTTGTTCGTCGCCACGCAATTTGGCGCATCTGTTATATGTTGCCACCGGAAACTCCACACGTAGTTTCCGGGACAAACTAATATCGTGAGCGTTATAATGATCCTAAATTTCAGTTAAATCGGAAGGAACGCTAACGAATTCCCATGTCATCATTTTTCAATCTTCATTCTTGTATAGACTGCAGGGCAGCCAATTTTTGACCTACGTTCAAATTGCATTGGCGAACTTTCTTACGACCAAGGAACATTGTCTATTTACCATCATGAAGACACAGATTCTTCCCATTTGAAATGTAGAGGCCCATGTATTTTAAATGGGAGAAATTCGCGCAACATTGCAATATTTGCGTAAAATTATGGATTTTGTCAAAATTGTTTGATATTTTTTCAGTATTTAATATAAGTTATACCATACATAACACCGTGATTATTTTTATTTATTTACAGCATAATCGCAAAAAAACAACAAAAATGTTACATTTCAAAGAAATGTGGCGTTTTTTTCGTTTCTTTTGCGATTGCTATTAACTCTCTAATTCAAGAAACATGTTTCTTTTAATCAATATCAGATTCAAATCTTTCTCTTTTCGTTAGTGCTAATACTTAGGCAGGTGAAAATATTTTAGGGAAATCTTCAACAGAAATTAACGGAAAATTCGAGAATTTCTCGCAAAATGCCTTGAAGAAAGTTGTCGCCTGTTACTTTTCGTCCATTTCGCCCACGAAAAAACATCTAGTGGGTAAGTTTTTGAGAAAATAGTGTTATTTATAGTAGGAAATTGTAACAATTTATTATTAGGTAAAAGACGTGATGCGTTTTGACGTGATAAAATGCTTTACAGTATATTTTTTCATTGGTGGAGTATAACAAAAGATTCGTCGACTTTAGTCCTTAGAAATGCTAATTTACGGACTGTGTTGAATAGTTAATAAAATATATGGACTTTTTTGTTAAGTTGTTTTTAAAGTAATTTCTCTTTTTGAGAAACATGATTACAACCTAATGTCAGCAACTGAGAAAAACAGTTATAAAACAGTAGGAGAAAATGATAAAAATAAGTAAGACAAGTAGATGCTAAACTGTACTGGTGCCTTTAATATTAGTCAACGGTATACCGTTATCGCCAATACGCATTGTACAGTTATAAAAATTAATTTGACATGTGTATTAGGTTGAAACAACAGTTTTACGTCAACAAATGTACCGTATAAATCACCTTTAACTGTGTATAATTTAGGATAACTCGATGTTAATATGATTGTTGCGGTAATTTTCTATAATTTATATTTACGAAAATGATGAAATTAATTTAATAAAAGTAATAATATTCTCTGTGGAAATTTCACCCAAGAAAGTTTTAAATAAAAATCGTCCGTCATTAAAAGCTTCTATGTAAAATTTTATATGTATAAATATGATTAAAAATATATTATTAACATCAATTAAATAAAAATGAGATTAAACGTTCTATACATAAATTCTATATAAAAATCTCTATTTGAGAATGGTAAGTTTCTAAGTATAACAAGGGAATGAAATACTTGAAAAGGATTTTTACAAATAGAAGCTGAAAGGTAGAGAAACTGCACAGGAAGTAGGAAATCTATATTAATTTTCTAGTGTCACGTAGGTGTTTTTCTTTCCTCCAACATAACTCCGTGTTCTCTAGGTTAGCCGTCTTTTAATTTACATACCTTTATCAAGGGGAATTCGGATATCGTTAGGTATTGTCAAAGTTGAAGCCACAGAGGCTGTTTTGACGAAATTACTTGTATGGTATATTAAGTACACATTAAACTTCCAAACTATTATCGTGAAAGCAAGCTAGGAGTAACGTTAAGTTACGAAAATCCTACCAATCCCTCTATTGTTGAAACATTCTTCGCTTCAAATAAATGTAAATATTTTGAAACATTAAGTTTTATTTCGTAGAATACGTACGTACCCTCAATATTTCAAGGTCTCATTCATCACATCTTTTAAAACATTGACTTATTCATCCATTTTTTTACAACATATCCATCAATACATTAATTTTTTTAAGCCTGCGAATACGAATTATGTGCCTTTTATTCTTGTCTCTCATTATTTTAATCCACATTTGTATGCCTCTAAAAATAAGTCAATACTGAATTAGACTTCCCTGATAATGTAGCTCGCACATTGCAGCTACATTCAGTTCTCTCCTAAGCTCCTCTGGACACAAATAACTTTCTCAACCGTACAACGACATGAGCGTTAGGATGCTTCAACGTAACCAACCAATGTGTAATCCTGGAACATTTCAACTAGAATTCACCTCGGTGTAGGCACATGCCTGTATTACTCAATGCGTAATCTCTCCTTCTGACTAAATTATTCATGCGCACATAAAATCGTATTTCAAAGTGGGACTTGATAGTCTCTACTTATATTCAACCCGTTAGTAACATATTAAATTATGATAAATTATACTTAATATACGATATTTATATGCAATACACATCCTTGTATATACATATAGTTTTCATGGCTTCTCTGTCTTTCAAATCTACACTTAGGAGCATTTTCTTCTAAGCTATTCCGTCAATTTCAGCCAATTTCCTCATATTCGATCTTTGTAACTCAAAAAATAAGTCTGTAATGGTTTCTTGTAATAATACCACCGGTTTTCACTACAGTTTCACTACGAGTGGCGTACATAAAAAATAACTGCATATTTTGCTTTTTTCTCTGGTGAGTTATATTACCCTCGCAAAATTAAATTAGAAATAATTTTCATACAAATTCTATACAAGCACAAACCTTGAACAAGTACCAAAGGAGTGAACATTGAATTGAGATGCCAACTACGGTTGCGAAATATTCATCCCGATTCATAATTCGGGAAAATAGGATAAAATAACCGATAATTTCGTTAATTTGTTTTGTTATAAAAATCCACTGCCCCTACCAACCATGACTACAACTCATGCACTTTCACATACGAATACACAATAACTTTAGACTCACATGAAAATAATGGTAAGAATAAATGATACACTTTATGAAGTGGATGCATTTTTCTCATATACTCATGCTATATTTTAATTGTTAAATAGGTTACTTCAGGCTTGAAGGGGGAGCTTGCTAGTGATATCCCAGAATGCGACAGTTAAGATAGTGTATATATTATTATATACATATACACATATATATTATGTATATAAAGTAGGAATTCATCAACTATTCTTTAATAAATCTTCATCTCCTGCTCTACCAACAAACCCTCATTTCAGGGCAATTACTCTTCTAAAATACAAGTTTGTAGACAAAATTATGGACACCAAAACAAAGAAGATTGCGCGCTCTGAACCTTACGTCTTGGACCAACGACTCCAGGAATACTACTCCAACCCCATGAATTCTAACGAGCCCCATCTTTTCCGTTCCTAATTGCGTGTCCTCCCGGGATCCATTTAGATGACTTTCACATCTTTCTCCGTTTGATCTTCCCACGCCCTCCTTCCACTCATTTTCCTCACCTCCCGATCTGCTGCTTACCTCTCAAGTCCCCGCGGCTGAAATGTAACCGACACTCTTTGAGTGCTTGGCATACCAGCTCGATTGACTTCCACGCGCCCCACTTAAACAGGATGGATCCAAGGAGAAATTTTAAGCGAAAACTGCGTCGACGGTCTAGATCGACGGGCACGTTTACGGGACGATGGTTTCAATAAAAAGTGGAATTCCCCTTCGAATTTTACGGTGGGAATGCTGCGAAACTATGAGGAAGAATTGTATTTAGACGACGCGTCGGAGATCCCCGTTGTAATCTTTCCTTAATCAGTGATACCGCTTTCAATTTAAAAACATTTTTCTCGCGGGAGCAATTTTCTCTCTTCACGATCCTGGAATTCCCGCTTTGACTAACGGTATTTAAATCACATATATCCTTCCGGAGCGTTGCTAAACGGTTACACTAATTAATTCATTCAGTTATTTTTGAGGAAGAATTTTGTTAGGATTACATAATTCTACATCACTTGCAAAACCCATTCTAACTTTGAAACTCAATATCCGAAGAATTTTATGATAACTAATAATGAAGTTGCTAGCCTTACGTTTATTTTGTCTATTATTTAATTTTTACCCCTTGTACTTGTAAAAGTATTGTGATTATTAAAATTACTACTTCGGCAATAACTTAAATCGAGACTAGAGATTGTCTTTCAGTATTCATGTTCAGTGGAATTCAAACATTTAAGTTATTTCAAATATTTAATTTAAAAAATTAATTTGTTTTAAGTATAAAATTATTCAAAAATAATTAATAAATTAATATTTGCATACAAATTTTTATAATATACAAATTAAACATCTTTTAATATTAAGAGGTGATCAAGTTTTAAATTACTACAATGGAGGCAGGGAACCAGCGTCTATTAAAACGATATCCATCTTTTCGAGCGTTTAATACGGCCTATTCTTTACGTTATGAAACACATTTGACTGTATAATTAAATTTCATTCTGAATCTTTTACTATGTCAAACGAAATTAAAATAAGAAAAAAAATATTCTATTATAAAATAGATATTGTCGTAGTAGTAGTATTAAAAGTGCTACGACAGCTTAGGTCATTTCGCACATTGGCTCCCACTGGGATTCGAACCCGGGACCGCTATCACCAAAGGCAAACGCGCTGTCCACATGACTATCCGGAAGCCAAAATAAATATTCTCCTTGGATCTACATAGCAAATAAATTTATTTTTCATCTGGTGATTTTTGTTATACGTTTCAATATTTACCTCTCTAAAGCGATCTAATGGTTTCATAAGCGGCCTGATGGTATATTCTAAGGCCGAGTGTAATGTTAGCTCTTCAGACGAAATGAATATCCGCGCCCATTGGGCTGGTAAGAACCACCACGTAAAGGAACTGTATCCTGATATCCCGGTAAATGTAAATACACTTACGTAAGGCGGGCTGCTTGCATTGGAGTGGAGTAATTTTGACTTCATTTCCCGAGATATTGAATTCAACATCAACTCTTAATTACATCTATTTATTTTTGAGTGATAATGTTACATACTGTTATATACGTTTATAATGCTACAAATGTTCTTAAATTAAGAATTTTGTAAAGGAGCAAATTCGAAAGCAACGACAAAAATCAAGATGCATGCATCTATCATCAACCTTCGGCAGTGATGGGTTCAAATGTTATCAACGTCGCGTCGGTATGGAATCCACGATTAAGCAATATTTCATTTTAAACATTTTAGGAAAGAGATAACGAAGTGTTGATAACAGCAAAAATGCGCTTCTTGAAATCGATGTGGTATATTATAAATAATAGCGATAAGTAAATATGTTTTGCAAACTTAGAAAAATTATATCTCCATTTATCATGAGTTGATTCAGGTTAGGAACCCATTTGATTCTTACGGCCTTTACATCGAACAATCACGATAAAAATCAATAATAATACGTTTTCCACAAAGTTTACCTCACCTGGACTAGAGACTAGTTACCTGGACCGAAGCCTAGTAGGAGGCGATGTCTGGATTTAGCTTTACTTTAATCTATTTTATTCCTTTGATTTTGTACATTACATTTCTATACAAATGCTTCCATAATCAGCATACATCTTTGTAAACAATTAAATAACATGAAAAGGAAAAATTCGAGTTCTTCGGAAATTTTAATGGGACCAAACTAACGATAGCTGTTTAAAGGTAGGCGTCCACAGGCTCGCATCGGACGCATCGGACGGATCGCATCAAACGGATCGCTTTACGGTAGTGCGTCCACTGTATACGCAGCAATCGGATTTGCCGACGCGACGGCTACTGGCAGTAGGATTTTCGCAGTGAGAGGAAACGGTGCGTGCGAGACATGGATGGACAAATGGAAAGTGATGATGAAGAACTTGTCGTAATTGCTTGTTTATTGGAAGAAGAAGAAGAGGAAAGAAAAAAAAGTAAACATGACATGTGGATACATGACATATTCAAGAAAATATCGCAACATGGAGAATATCATACGCTATTTCCTGATTTGCTGAACGACGACGTAAAGTTCTTTCAGTACTTTCGTATGTCTCATGCCATGTTTACTACTCTTCTTGACATCCTGAGACCTCATTTATTGAGACAGAATACAACATACAGGGGTGAGAGCGAGTCTACTACGGAAAACGTCATCGGCACGCATCGGAAAGTTGCCTCTCCGAGCAATCGCATCGGTAATGCCGAAGGGCCGATGCGTGCGGTCCGTCCGCTGCGGATCAGTGGACGCACTCCAATTGCTTTCTATACGAAGAATTCTAAAATCCGTTTGATGCGATCCGTCCGATGCGTCCGATGCGAGCCTGTGGACGCCTACCTTAATAAAGAGGCGAACGTAGCAATTTTCTGTTTAATATTAGATAATAGAAGATAATGTTATATTCGTAAACTATAAGAGATGACTAAAGCTTACTGAAATTATGAAATAAAAATTTCTTATAGGAGTGGGAACTACATTCAGCTATAGAAATCAATGCAGAGGTCATACGTATCAGAAAGGGATACTTAATATTTGAAAGTTTCTCTCATTTTCCTATTAAATATACAATTCCATCGAAATAAATTAACGATGCAAAATGTATAGTTAATTTTCTGAATGGCCATGCGAAAGCTTAGTCGAAACGCGGAATGGATGTGTTTCGTCAGTAATTAATATAGAGGAGGTATATTCATGCACTGGAATAAAATATCAGCAGAATAAATTTACATTAAAGTGTTACATTTAATTAAACTGACTGCTTAATTGGAAATGTTTTAATGTAAGTAGAAACTGAGTCACAAGCTTAAGTTTAATTATAACTGCATTTATCTGATCTTTTGAAGCCTCGACCTTGGAGAAAAATATTCTTAAAGCTTCATATTTCTCACTGATGCTATTTTATAGTCATGTCTGAGTTGTATAGTCAAGTTTAACGCTGAATCTTAACGTAAGAAGACGAAGAAGGCCGTTCTGCCGATGGAATAAATATCACATATTCACGTCGTGAACTCCCTGGAGATTGCTCTGAAATTTCTTTCGGAAATCTGACGAAATAGAATACTAATATACTATCGGTGCTTTATTAACTTCAGATCCACTCGGATATAAAGAAAGAGGATTCCATTTTTTCATGAAATTTGCCTCCTATCAGTAGATATGCCTACGCTTGTGGTGGGCACGAAGGGCATTTGCCGTATAGAATGGAGATCTTTCTATTCAAGGAAACTACCAACTTCGACATTAAGGATTCGCTCTGAATATATGCCGAGGCTTTCACCACGGATACCGAAACGGAGGAAGGATTTTTATTCGAGGATCTGAAGTGGCGTGGCTAAGGTCCATCATAAAGCATCTAAGAAGTAAAATGGCTCACCCAGCTCACGTCCGAACATTTCCAAATATTCCATTTAACTCTTATAAAATAAAATCGAGGGTATAAAAGCTCTCTGAGTAGAATATTTCTCTAATATTGCTTTAATATAATCTTCACATTATTTTTAGTTTACTCTTTACATACACATTACAGTATCTCTATTTGAATGTCTTAAATTCTAAAAAAAATATTTTAAGAACGTGTTATTTTAAGAATACAATTGCGATTAAATTTGCGATTTATATGTCTAAGATTTCTGTAGGAATGTGTATACATTTATAATGAGTAACAACATAACTAACGATATTTCTTAGCACTGAAAATATTTATGCATAGCGAAAATAGCAAGACATGAAATTAAGCTTGTTTCAAACTAATTGTAGTTTTATAAGATTAGTGGTAAAAATACCAATGCTTTTAAGTGCGCTATGAGGAAGCATATTTAATTTAAGTAACTCTCCTTGGAAACGCCTTTTTTTGTGTAATATTAGTTTTTTATAATTTCTGACCTATTTTTACACGTCAAATATTATTGGTACTTTACATTCTATTCTCAAAATTCCCAAAAATTTATCAGAATTCTGAATATAAACGTCCTTGAGACTTGAGTCATTGAGTGAGAGTATTACCGAGCCTATTGGGATTCCAAAGGGTCAACATTTATAATGTAAACCATTACTTAGAGATGCTGATTGGCTCATTATTATATCGTTATGTATTTCATATTCTAGGACGATTCACCGTACGTGCATATATGCGAAAATATTTATAAATAGACATTAAGAAAAAATCTATAAGGCTTGAAAATTATGAAGAGCCAAGATAAAATGAAAACAAAATGAAATTAAGGAAAGGTTAAAGGGTAAATTACACATAAGGGCGTGCACCCAGGAAAAATCCAAAGGAAAAACGGACTTGAAAAAAGTCTGACTGGGCCGGGAATCGAACCCGGGATCTTCCTCTAGTGCCCTTGCACACAGAGTTCCCAAAAAAACGGCTTGTTGAAATGTTCTGTCTCGGTAGCCTAGTGGTTAAGGCAGCCTCCCGTATAGAGGAAGATTCCGTGTTCGATTCCCGGCCCGGTAGACTTTTTTCAAGTCCGTTTTTCCTGGAAATGAAATTGTTAATTGTTGCGAGATTTCTCAAATCATTTAGAATACTCAGTATTAATAAATTTTAACCATGAGGCAGTTTCTTTCCAAAGCAAAGAACACGTGTGAGAGTGAGAGATACATTTCCCGCAACCGAGAGAGTAGAGATACTTTCCCAGTAACCGTCAAATATATATCCCAAATGGAATATCTCCGCACAATTTATTTCTCACGATATATTTTAACTCTTTTTTAAAGCATTTGATCCTTCTAAACATATCCTTTTAAGACGAAAGCGTCAAATAAAGGCTGTATGATATATAAATGTGACGTTCCTATTCAGTTTCCTCGTTGTGGTAATGTGGCCTTCGCTTCAAAGGAATCGGAGACCTAAAAAAGAGCGCCAGATAGAGATTGTTTTAACAAACGCCAGAGAGGGGTTTCAGTCCGTTTGGAATTAATGGCGAAGGGCAAAAGATTCAACCTGAAAAGCAAGCGAGGAGATGATGGGAGGAAAGGATGTCGTAAACGATATGGCGAAAAAAATATCCTACTTAACGAATCTGTTCCACTTCCCGGGAAATATTTTTGAGTCCCTTGAAAGCCTTCTCATGGAAACTCCAATGATTGAAATGGAGCAGGAAAGAAATGAGGATAAGTAATGGAGTGACTGAGAAGTGAAAAAGGAAATGGAAGAAGAAGCACGCGTTAGGTCTACCTTTGCGAGAAGGAGGTACCTTTTCTGTAATCGATGTAAGATAAAAATGAATTAATTAAGAAATAACAAAAGATTCGGCATGAAAGTGGACATGAAGTGGTATAAATGATGTTGAATTAGCATTTGCTGCTTATATTAGGACCAAAAACAGTGTGAAGAAGGTGGTAAAAATAAAATTTTCTTAAGCATTACATCTCATAAGAAGAAGGTTTTAAGTTATTAATGTTGGTTATTGATTTCTTTTAGCAGCGGGGGTTAAAATTTTTGTGACCGATTCTGATGGCACAGAGTCGAAATTATACTCCATGAAAAATAAGAATATTCACGAATATTTTATCATACCACTTCACATATCAATACATCAGTTTTCCAAGTAACTTTATAGAGCTGTAGAAAAATAAAGCATTCGATTGATTCTATGTAAACTTAATATACGTACAAAGGGGTTGGATATATAGTATGTAATAATTTACGAGTTTCTTCTGGAATAATGAAAAACCTGGAGTGGTATATCTCAAATACCTATAATCAATGCTCTTATTAAATACTATGCAATCCACAGTATTTAATAGGAGAATTAACTGTGTGCATAAGTTAAAGAATAAATAAAAACATCAAAACGTAGAAAAATATAATAAAGTTTGATCTATCTCAACAAATTGATGTCATCCTCTAATACATTTTTATTTATAAGGCGTATTTTTTTAATTTGACGTGATAAGAAACTTCTAGGTAAGATTCATATCTCAGTAAATTGTTCCTATATGATAAAACTGGAAAAATAAGATCAATGTAATCAAGATTCACGAAGGTAAAGGTTCCAAGATCACCTCGAGAATATTTAAACTCAATGGCAGTAAGAGATACTGAAGATACATATTATTTTAAGGAATTCGTTCATTGAAAAAAATTCACCGAGATCAGAGTACAAGAGTACTAATTCCACCGTTCTTGATTATACTTTTGTACTTTTATCATACCATAATGGATTACTTCTGCCTTCATTTCGCGGAACCTTCTAATATTATCCATCGTGAATAAAGAGTCCGAGATATTTTGGTTTCCTCCGGAAACTTTCCTGTGGGAAGATTCCTGAATGATAAAACGAACTAATAAATATAAATATTTAAACCCCTTTTACACACAATTGACTTGGATATATTTCCATCGATATAAGAGATTCTCAAACCTATTTTTGTTATTTCGTAATCACGATTTCTAGATCGCTACTCCTTAATGATTCTTTCAATTACATATGCAGAGCAAGAAACAAAAATATTCCGATCATTTAAATCATGATTTTCATTAACAGACTCATGAATGAAACCCTTTTTTGTGAATTAAGTACTGCATTTAGAAATAGTTTTACAATATGAATGGATTAAAGGGAGCAAACAGGTTTTAAATACGGTTCGATCGTGCCTAGGATAACATTGGGGACTTGATACTATCTCTGTATACGGAGTCAATTTAGGTCACGCTCTGAATAAATGATCAGAAGTTACCAAACAGTTATTACCGACGGCGTTCACAGAGGAATACAAACCCGTAAGACGTTTCCTAAGCTTGAGAAAGTAGGTTAGGAAGGTGAATTTCGGAGCCTAATCAAGGGAGACATTTTTATCCCGGTTCGTTCTTGTTAAAAGTGATAGGATCATAACGAAGGGAGGTGCCTATTTTCAACACGCGAAGAGAACATTGGATGGTGTGGATAACAGAACCGCTTCTGCTCCGGAATGGCGATATCTCGACCCGGCAAGACGGTCGCAAATCATGGCCGACAAAATGGGATAGTGGTGAGGAAATAAAAATAATTCTTTGATATCCGGAAGAGGATGGTAGAAAAGGGGTCGTGAAAGTGATGAGAGAGATGCCGTAGAGAATTTTGAATGGGGTGTAAGAAGTTTTAATGGAGAAAATTAAAAAGATCTTTTAAAGTAGGAGAGTTAAAAAGAGTGCTTTGAGAATAGAACAGGGTTTATGAAAAAGAATCTAAGAATTTTTCTATAGAATCACAGTGTTTTTCTATCTCAAAGAGCATTTTAGTGTTTTATGACAGAGATGTGTGTGCGGATAAAAGGTTCTTAAAGTTCCTATTCAGTATAAGGTATTTTTTATTTTCAGAATATTTTATCAAAGTTTTTTTATGGTACATATAGAAAAATAGGCATTTTTAGTATGATGATATAAATTTGAGCCTATGATGGGCGAAAAACTGGGATACTGGGAGATCTTACCCGATATATTTAAAATTTTATTTGTTATAAAAGAACATTTTGGAAATTGAATATCATTCATTTACTCACTCAGATTATTAGAAAGAAGTGAAATTTTAATTCATGATTCATTGTTTACTCTGTATAATATTGCGATTCATTTGGTGCATAAGATAACTACAAACATATATGAGAAAGATATTTTGTAACTACGTTGGTGTAATGATTATGTACAACAAAATTTAAATTTTCTAAGTTCTACTTACTTTTTTCATATAAACGCATAATTTCAGAAATCGCAGCAAATTAGAGGAAATCAGAACAATAGATGAAAAAAAAGTAAAAGAATAATGTATAATCAAGTATAACACTATAAATTTTTTACTCTTCCTTCTCTTAAATCTCTAGGATCCTCTACTAAAATCCTTTGAATCTTTATTATTTATTAATACACACATCGAACAATAAAAGGGCATTACGCATTAATATGGAAATCTTGTATTTCTATGGTTAAAATAAAAAACCTATTTTAGCGTGAAGAATTTAAAATCAGTACAAACAAAAACAACAAATATAAGTCACTAAACAGATCTGATTTGAAACGGATAGATCTTGAAAATATTTGAAATCCAAAAGCCCTTAATTTCCATGATATATTCATCATACTTGAAGACAAAACGGAAACCCATATATCAATTCAAGCTAGAAAGTTACATCCCCATTCAACTGCAGGTAATATTTCCTCCGATAAATTGCCCGTTAATAGATTTAACGGGAAATCGTTTGTGTGGGAATGAAGGTCATAAAACGAAGGTTATGGGAGTAAGAGATGGAAGACTTTCATGTGAATCACGTGATACTAACACTTGAAATATTGGGAGCTAAAAACGGAAATAGGTTTCTAATATGAATTCGTTAGTAAAGAATATAATCTTAAAACTATCAATGCTCTGCAGAGGATATGGACTGTGCCTTAGAAACCTTCACTATATCACCTCTATAACCATACTATTTTCTCCCTTTATTATTATTATTAAATAAATTTATTTAAATGTATAATATATGAAGGATGCCTTAACTTTGAGGAATTCCATAGCTGGGTAGAAATAAAATACACTTTATCAGTATTCCGCTTTAACTTGAAGTTCAAATGGGATATTGACAATGAGTATTGTGTTTCTACTCTTTTATTTAAATTTAATTACCTATGACCCTATTATTCAATCCTAATTTATTTTAATATATAATAATAGTAATTCGAATTTTGTGATGGATTTGAAAATTTTTGAAAATTTCAATAATTCTTTTATGATGTGTTGATTAAATATGATTCCAGAGATGAGGACTTAAAAATATATTACAGAACCTCTTCTAATTAAATTGAATGATTTAATATAAATGGCTTGGATGAAATCCAATCTCGTGATATGAGTGTTACTATTAGAAATAAAGCATGTACAAAATATTATTTTGATACTAAACTCAGTATCGTCTACAAATATATTAAAAAATTGGCGCTGACAATTTGGTTAAAAATATTAAACTCACTTCTTATCTCAAATCTTTCATTATATTTGTGGATATAGAGTTTACGTATGATCTATTATAATAATCTTTAAGATTTTAATTATAAAGTAAAATTAAATTAAAAATGAATCGATGCTAAAAAATAACGGGATGAAACATAAGAAGGAAAAATGCACTAGGAAAGCAATCCAGTAAGGCAGCCATAACGTGACATTTGGGAACAGAAGATAAGATTTCATTTTGCTTCGTAAGCGAAAGACGTTTCCCAAGAAAATGTGTAGTAGGAACCAATGAATGGGCCGCTAAAGCAGAGAGTAAGAAAGGGTGAGATATAGATAAACGAAGGCGAAAGTGCTGACGTGAAGGAAAAGAAATGACTAATTATAAACCTTTAAGCGAAATTTGATGAGAACGAGCTAAAGTACGGGAAAGTTAACTTAATTAGCTGTCGTAATTTTCTACTTCTACGGAAAATTGATGGAGATTTCCTCTGTGTTCGTTTATTTTCCGTGCCCAATCTATTCCTTGTTTTGAGCCTGAGGTGTAAATCGATTCAGGAAATTACATTGTGGATCAATTCAACTTGCTAGGGCTCTAAAGTGGGTATTCAAAGCTTCCTTTTTTCTGATGTGAGCGTAACTTATTAATATAGGGTTGAAAATCATGATAGATTTACTACTTGAATCATATTTCAATTTTATTACGCAAACCAATTACACTCAACCGAAATGAAGGAGTAAAAGGGAATAAAGCTGAAATTTCACGACCAGAATCCACTCAAATAGTTCAAACACCCAGAAAAATCTTTAACGTATAATTTTATCATAGATGGAGAATTTTAATGATGAAAGGACCATGGACATATAAAACACAAAGATATTAACTACCACCATATTGTAATTTTAATTCTGAAATAAAAAGAATTTTCAAATATTTTCCAGTTTCAAGTAATTAGAGCTTTAGAATTTGGTAATCTTATGACAATCGATTCTCCATTATATATATGATAGAATTAATACCTGATTTATGACTCATTTTTTATTGATATGCATATTACGAAATATGGGACTTAAAAGTCTCTTTGTCTATCTATTGCAAATAAATCCGTTTGATATTTTATTATAATTAATTTTGTTACTGCAAAAAAGTTCTGAAGGCCTCTGTCTTGGCATTAACTTCTAATATTAGAGCTTTCAACCGGCGTAAAATATACTATTATAAATCGATCTATGTACATCCTAGGATCGAAAAGGGATTATTTTTTTATTAATTTACTTTCACTCTTCTTCCACTCGATGGATAAACAATCAATAAAATATGTATCAATATCAACTTAACAATTCTAATTATAAATAGGACAAAATAAAGTAATAGGGCAATTACTCGAAGCGTAAGTAATGTAAAAAGTACACAAAGTAAGTGGGATATTATTAAAAATATAGTAATGTTTTCAACATTCGTATGAATATAATTGTATAAGTTTATTAAAAATACTCGATAAATACAATAAATTACTCAATATGTCGATAAAAAAGCAAATTATTGTTTGCAACATAATTTAAATTCGTAGAAAGGGATACGTTGATTTTGAAAAAATGCAATAAAAATGTTTTCCAGAATGTATTAAATTTTCTTTTAAATTTTGTCATTAACTCTTAATACGTACGATATTGCCTATTATAAACCAATCAGCATAGAGCGTCATTATGTATGGAATTTCATCTTTAATATCTATGCTAAAGATTTTTAATTATCAAGACCGCGATATTAATTTTTGACTCACTGAAATGAACTTCAGTAGGATGGCTAATTGGGTATTATGGAAAAATATTCATAATTTCCAATAACTATCTCCAGATGTAATTATAAAATTCATTGAGTACCTGATTATCAAAATGAACATTTAAAAAATAAATTTTCGATGGAACCCACTCCTTTTTACAAGCATAGAGAGATCTCTCTCTCAAATCGAACCTCCTTCACCAAGCAATTCAGCTCTAGTTTTAATAATCCTACTTTGGCAACAAACTGAATTTTTTCTATGGTTACATTAATGTAAAGTAATATAATGCTTCAAATCTCCTATTTATTTCCAGTTATACTATTCATAAAACATGGTTACGTAGACTGCGGGATGGCAAGGTCGTTTAAACGGAGGATTTCCGGACCAGTGAAAGGCCTTTTAGAAATTTCAGGGTCACCCTTTCCCGAGTACCCAACTGTAAAATGGGTACTCACCACACCGGCGAAGAATTTATGGGACATCCCTAACCACGTTACTCTCTATGATACGAGCTGGCTTAACATGACTAATACCTATCCAGTTCCATTGAATGTGTCAGGTGGTCAGGATGATTCGCGGATTTCGGTAAGCGACGATGCCTCACTCTTCATCAAATGCACGCTCTCGTGTTGCTCCTCTCAGCTCACGTACTTCGACATCCTCAGCTCCTTGATTCAAGGGCATCGTATTAAGTCATAAATGAGTATGTGGGTAAGAAATTCTAAGAAATCTATTAATGTAAACTAGCAAATACCTTAAAAATATAGACGTATTCCACTCTAGTTTACATACAATTGAAAATTTAAGCCCCTTTGAATACTAAATATAATTTAAAAAAAGGAATTATTCATCACTCACTGAAAATAATACATAAAATATGTTATTGTATCATTCATATGTATTTTTTATTTACCACCATACTTTATTCATATATATTTTTACTTTCTCCGTATACGAAGTATAGAGAAAGTATTGTTTTCATGAAAAAAATCTACTTCGAGATTTCAACGGAAATACATGTTTTGGGGTCCCTAGAACACGTTTTGACCATTTTCGGAATGATGTCTGTGTGTATGTGTGTGTGTGTGTGTGTGTGTGTGTGTGTGTGTGTGTGTGTGACAGTGGGCGCTCTAACGTGAAAAATATTAGTCGTATCAATACCAAAATTCATATATAGTACTGTAGTGTGTGCTGTCAGAGTTGATTAGTTTTCCAATCAAATCGGTAAACCGGAAGTCGAGCTTCATTCATCAAAGCTCATTTCCGGTTTTCAAAATATCTCCATAAATATGATATATAGGTAAATTGTATACTTTATAAAAGTTTTAGATAATGCGTTTTACTATAACTTTTGTATTTAACATATTTTTTTATCACCGGTTGATTAGGAGTTATTCCTGAAATACTGATCAACCGGAAGTAGCTGATTATGTACTTTGTGGGCGCTCTAACATAAAAAGTATTTGTCAAATCAACATCAAACTTCATGTATAGTATTTTCGTTTGTGTTTTAAGAGTTGATTAGATTTTGGAGAAAATCGGTTTTCCGGAATTCGAGCTTCATTCTTCAAAGCTCATTTCCGGTTTTCAAAATATCTCCATAAATATGAGATTTAGGTATATACTATTATTTAAAGAAGTTTTATAAAATGTAATTTACTATGACTTTTGTATGAAACATATTTTTGTATCACTGATTGTGTAGGAGTTATTAGTGAAATACTGATAAACCGGAAGTTGCTGATTATGTACGTTGTGGGCGCTCTGGGCGCTGCGGCGAATGGTCACTTCATCGTTTTTCATCGAAAATGTCCTGAAAAACATTATTTATAATGTTTGTGAAGTAAAAGATAATAATATATAAATTAATCACTCATATTCAAAGTTTAGATGGAATATAGAGTTCGAAATTACTGTCGTAGATAAATATTTACATCTTATGTATGGAGAAAGTCATGTGCTGGCCACATCAGATTTTTTTTATTTACTACCATACCTTAGGTGCAACAATTCATTTTAATCCTTTGCATTTATTATTTTTATATAAACTTCAACCTGTCTGTAACTATTATATTTGCATATGTTGTATTTATGTATACACTTGCTATATTCTTTGTAACATTGTACATGAAAACTTTAATATTTATGATAGTTGTTTTAGGCTCTCAACTCAAGTAATTTGTAATATATATTCAATGCTAGTGATATTATGTGCATGTAACATCATGTAGTTTACTGTATCATATCTTTTCATTTTTATTGAAGTGATTTTAGTGATTGTACATTGATTGTAAACAAGGGTATATCCCGTTAAGTAAATAAATAATGTTGAAGAATCGTAATAGACTAAAATTATCTCTTCGAGGGAAGAACTCGAAGAATATTTTCACGAAATCGATCTTTATACAAGGTGGGCTATTTAAAATTTTATTTTTAGTGTTTTTAATTTACAACATTTAATAAAATTTTAAAAATTTACAATAAACACTTAGAAAATATTATTTAAATAAAATATATACAATATTATGATTGATAATAATTTTCTTTGACGACGTAATTTAAATTTAAACTCCCAGTTGTGGTTTTAGATGTAGTATCATTGATGAACCATGATTGATCAACCGAAGCCGTAAAATAATTATGAATAAAGTAAAGTAAAACAAGAATAAATGTATTTAATCATAAGAATAATGTATCTTTAATCTTAAAAATATACTTTCATTTTTATTTTTATTTCGTATAATCATATATATTTATTTTAAATTTGTTATATTCTTTGTCTATTAATTGTATTCACTGTAAAATGGTCTCAAAACTATATGTGAATCTTTGAATAAATAAATTAAAAACAATGCAAACAGTTATAATAACAAATATCACGAAATAGATATGAAGATGGAATATTGGTAACGCATAGGTAAAATAAGTTTGCGGTTAAGAAATGAATAAATTGACGGTTTCATTAAAAGAGAGAAAAATAAGTATAGAATAAGTGGTTTCTTCGAAATTGATGTATCCTCAAGTATATTTGTTGAGTGTAAAAGTACACATATTTAAGGGAGACACTTCGCGATTCCACAAGAGATCTTCATTCTAACTGAAGAAGGCAACACGTTGATATACTGGAAGAAGCGTATACGTGTAAGTAATGAGGTGTTTTTCTTTAAGCACTATTAATTTTGGAAAAATTTTTGGGAGAATTCTTTGAATGGACGTCGAGAACCTCCTGTGGCCTATTTATTTATTTATTTTGAACAAAATGAGACATACTTGAATCCGTAACACATCCCGTTTCGATTAAATCCAAGCAGGAAATTGCAAGCCAATAAAGAATAGTTTGGAACGCAAAAACCTAAGCAGGTCCTAATCAAGCAAGCGTATACCCATGTATCTCCTTTTGATACGTTGTAACCGTCGAACGAGTTACAAAAGAATCGATTCGCTAGACTCGCCCACTATAGTGCAAAACTTTGCTGCAGTCGTATGGCCTATTTTACTCTCTATCTCTGCTTCCACAAAGAAAAAATCGCGAGATCAAAAAGACGATTCGCCGTTTAAGATGCAGAATACTCCATTGCAGCCTGCGGCATTTAATCTCTCTTGCTGAAAACAGGCTTCGAAAGGTAATATTTCTTTACTTACCTAAAAATCACAAAAGTTGTTCCTAAGGGAAAAAATATTGGGTCCAGGCCAATCGTCGTACGTTTTGCAATGACTCTAGGGCTCCGTACCAATAATCCAGACAGGGATCGACGGGGTAAGGAAATTCAAGAGGAGAGCTTAAAAATATGTCCTCTAACAGATGCTATATCTTCATCCTCGTAGACTAGCTAACTTTCCAAATTTTATATGAAATTTAAGTTGAAAATCCTTTCATCAACTAAAAATTCAATACTAATGTGTAAAATGCGCACAGATAAACATTTTGTAATCAATGAGTTGTGGAATGATATTGTGGAAAGCAATGACCGTAATAAAGAAACACAATGTACTTCGTATCACCCACTAATTATTTTATTTCAAGGTGAAGCTAAGGTGAACCAAGGTCAACTTAGCTTACTAACCTTAGCTTCACCTTGGTTAAGTCAAAAAAAAATAATTTATGGAAGACGCGAAGTACAGTTTGTTCCTTTATTATAAATATTTTAAAGAGGGAGAATCGATTCAAAATGGTTCCCAAGATTGAATTTTTTATATTAAGTGTACTACTTTTAAATTTGTTTTCGCAAAAGGAACAAAAATGTATTGATTATTCACACACGAATCACTCTCATAGGACCTAACGCATTTTAGTCGGACAGCAGAGGAGCTGACAAATATAAATGATTCAATTATAGAAGAAAGGTTAGTAGACACTTTTCAATATCTTCGATTATAAATATAATGGAAAAAAGACGATATCTATGTTTAAAAACGATTATATAAGACAAACAATTACGAGTGCCCTTTGCCCTTTTATTTTTCAGTCAAAATTATAGTAATTCAGAGTAACCGAATACAGAATTTTTATCCAAATATTTCCATTATTTTACCACAGCGGTAAACCTGTATGTTTTGTTGAAACTAGTTTCTTGCTGAAGCTGTTGTAGAACTGGAACTCGACCGTGGAAGCACAATGTCAGCGAGCGGTCTTTCCTAACTTTTCGCACATGAACCTACGTGTTGTCAAGGAGGCACTGTGGTGAAGCGGAGGATTGTGTACGTGTTGGGAACTATACAGCGCTCACTTTAGACTGACCTTTTCAAACAACCTATGTTTGCTGATTCCGCCGAAGCAACATGTCAACATTCAAACGAATACTATCACAGAGACAAATAGTAAAGAGAAAAATATTAAAGAGACAAATATTAGCTAGATACGAAAGGCATATTCCCCATTTTAATTTTCTGCCGTTGAACTAACGCTGTTGTATTAAGTGAAGGCAATCCCTGTACAAGTCTTCCTCTGGGATGTCTATATTTCGCACACTTATACTTTATTAATTTGTGTGTGATCTCTATCAGTGTGAAATAAAATTTACTATTATATTTAGTGAGTGTATGTTGAAATGAACGTAGCTGAGAGCAATTATTAAATTTCGGTATTATTCCATACTCAAGGGCTTCCGGATAGTCATGTGGACAGCGCGTTTGCCTTTGGTGAAAGCGGTCCCGGGTTCGAATCCCGGTGGGAGCAAATGTGCGAAATTACCTAAGCTGTCGAAGCACTTTTAACAATACTACTACTACTTTAACTCTAAATAAGGACAAAAACCTTGTGATACTCCCACGTAATTAACCTTTCAATAGAATACCAGTTATATTATATTTAAAACAATGACTTTACAAGTAGAAGGGATTTACATACTTCAGGATTAAATTGCGAAAGTGTTACGCATTTATTCAAAAAGAAAATACTTGTAGCAAAGAATTATCCATTAATATCTAGAGCAAAGATTACCACCAGATAACAACTTTGTTTAACAATTTTTAATAATAACACTCATTCAGATAATCTATCGTATCGCATGTATACAAGTATATCCGTAAAGATATGCTGTAAGCGTGCAACACTCATTCTAAAACATTTTTCTGAAAAACGATGAAAACATTCCCAAGGTAACAGGAACTTGAAAATATACTGACGGGGCCGAGAATAAAACCCAGGATTTTTCCCTGACCGAGAGACTGCTTAAACCATCTAAAATACCCGTCCAGGGCATGCGGACGAGTCGTTTTAGGGGCTTTGTGAGCATGGGTAATTTTCCTTGATTAAAATAATGGTACAATCCCCAATGTCCTAATCCCCTGTTTTCCGAGTAAAATTCTTTTGTTGAGAATTGTAAAATAAAACCATGAAAATGGATTCATTTTACCACTCTAAAACACCACTCTTATAGGAAAAAACTTCTCTTTAGTTTCTTTAAAATATTCGATTTTTTTGTACAGCATCACTTCTGAATGAAAGTTGATTTCCATTGAAGGAGATGGGATATTCCGTTTCAATTATTGAAATTCGATAGCCTTTCACAGTTTTCTGTAGTCAGATATTTCGTTACCAGTATTCAATCATTTTATGGGTTTAAATTAAAACTGCAGCTGTACGAGCAGTTCTTTCATGAGGAAAGTAATTAAGATTGATAAGATTTATGCGCTGGGTACCTGTTTCAATTTTACTTTTTCTGTGTGCAATGACTTCATTTGATTTCAATGCACAAGAACCTTTCGTTTAGGTCTCGAAGAGCATCAAATCCATTTTGAACAGCCGGAGTTAATTGACTACTCCAATTGCTTCTTTCAATTAAACTGTTCGCAATCTTCAATTCATCAAAACATATTGCAGCGCTCGATTGAGGATGCTCCGGTTCTATTCAATACTATCAATTTAGATTCTTTGAGGACATTGAATAAATTTACAAATATTTTCCTATTTTTATTGATTCGTTTCTCTATATATATAATCCTCTTTCGAATTATTTATAGCTTTCTAATCCTCTTTCGAATTTAAGGAAAACAAATTTAAATCATTCCAAAGACTAGTATCGTATCCTCAGATTCTGACGAAAACTTTCATACCAGCGATTTATGCGAGTTCTAGATAGCTTGCAGTACAGAGCTGCATTTTTAAAACACAATATATAGCGGATGGGAATAGTCAGTTTGAGTATTTCGTTCAAACCATCTCAAAAGTCGTTGTAAGAGTAAAGTCAACATTAGACATTGGCCTTAGTAGCATTTAGAATAACTTACACTCAATTTTTGCGAAAAACGGCTAAACACATTTAGACATTAACCATTACTGCACGATACACTTCATAAAAGATTTTAAAGAGTAAAATTGGAAGTAGTAGCTAAGTAAATCAGACAAATAACCTTGGATTCAATATTTTTGGGATTGATGATATTGAAATCAAATTTAGCTAAGTAAAGGGATTAAAAGTAATTTCCAAGAATAATCAATTTTCTTAGTAGCGTACATGCAGTCTTAAAAATTTTAAAAGATTTTGGTCACCTTATCTTTTAAGACTTAAAAAAATACCAAACCACCTTCGCGTAGAAATAGAGACTAAGTAAGAATGGGCGAGTGGCATTTGAAATGCATAGCTGGCTGGCATTGCTTACGATACTTCAAAAGGTCAACAGGGTTGTCACGGCTGAGTATTTTTCTTGGGAAATTCTCTAACAACTCTCTTTCTGCCTTGATTTTAGCTGCCAGCCACGCGACCTTCAACCGAGTTCTCCGAATAAAGACCGCAACTACCCTACAATCTTGAAGCCCTTGACCGATAATGTTAGTAAGGAAAGGAAAGTCGGCTTACGAGACCCAGTTTATATAACAGATGGCATACTTTTTACAACCTTCAGAGATACTAAACATAATTCTTCTATCGGATTTCTCTGAACCAAATAAATTGGACCAAATGTACATAGTCGTAAAAGTAGGCGAATTCAATTCATTCAGCGTTTTATCAAAAGAGCAATTAAGATTAATTTGGCCCAATGAGAAATCATCTAAAGAATTACAAAGAATATTATTATGGAGAAGTTCAAATCTTTTGAGCAAGTAAACTAAACGAAAATGAAGTGTTGAACTTATAACATTCTACTTGTCTATATTATTCAGCCAACTTCTACGTCCGATTCTAATACCTGTGGAAAATTTAGATAATGATTAATTTGTTCCAATTAATCTGAAGCTAAAACGTGCAAATTTATGTTTGTAGTTTGGTCGAAAATAATATGAGACAATGTCAAATTTCCCACAGTAAAGTTGTTTGTATTTGTTTGATGGATATAGTTCTAATATACATGTAAAACAAAACATATAAAAAAGTTCATAGTGTATTTAAGAATAAGAATTAGTAAAGAGATGGTATTATACAGTACTTAAAATTGAAAAAATATTGGCAAAACAATTAGTTGTACTATCAACGGATGCAAATTTTACAAAACCCAAGATAATTACCATAATTAACATCAAAATTCCTTTAAAACATAGATAATCAAACCAAAAGGAGAGGGGATCCTATAATTGACAGCCAGTAAATTGAAGCGGATGTAATTCACATCGAATATTGAAATGATGTTCAGAGCACAAAATAAACAATGCCTTCAGGGGATAGAGCAAAGGGTGGATTGCTTACAAATGAGTGGCTTTCTGGCTAGATTTCACAGAAAGACTTCTGTTACCCTTCTACCAGACAAGCCCTTTCATTATTTGTCCTATGAGAAACATAATACAATATTTTGGCAGGTTTTATAAGCCAGCCTCCCATTTCCCCGATAATAGTGATTTTAAGATAGGAATTTATAGGATAGATTTATGTCATATGAAATTAGAATACCTACATGTCATACAAGAAGCGAATTTTTAGAGTACAAAATTCCTTCATTCCAAAAGACTTGGGAGTATTAATTTCAAAAGATAACAGGTATAAAATGCAAGAAAAACACTAAAAAATATATCTTAATGTAAACATCTCTCAACCTTGGTCATGAAATATTTACTCGGAGAAAGTTATATAATATATAATGAAAAACAAAATGAAATAGTTTCCAAGAGGTTTTCGTTGAAATTATTAATTTCCTAGGGTAAAGAGTGAGAATTTATCCCAATATGTGGCTATAAGTAGCTGATTCTGTTTATCAATTACGCGAAAGAGTTGATTTGAGACATAATGTAGCCCGATGAATTACTGAAGATTAAATGCGAGTTGACCTTCTTTATAGAAATTTTATGAAAAATAACTATTAGTAACTATACAACTCTTGCTATATAGACATAATTCTGATATTAACAAGTCTCTTTAAATCGTGCATCAATTAATTACTATTATAGCCATCCTTCAATAGTTTTACCCCATATTCAATTTATTCTTACTCGACTATGGACTTTTCTAATTCGCTTCCCTTTGGCGAATTTCTTCCCTCGAAGGCGGTTAATGACCGCAAGGAATAAATGATTTTTGGGGTGACGTCGTTATGTAGAATATAATAGAATTAAATTAATGAGGGGAAAAAGGAAACAATGGATCGGCCTTTAGAAAGAAACCAAAATTCGAAAAGGGAGGAGTATTTCCCAGGAAAAGCGTTAATGAGAGCGTGTTTTCGAAAAAAGGGATTCCATCAAGATTTTGTCGTCCTCATTTTGAATGCAAATAAGATAGCTAGAGTTCGAGTAATAAGGGATGAGAAATAAAATGAGAATCAGAGCAAATTCTTTCTAAGACCAAATTCCGCCATCGGTAATACCGAGTAACTGATTTTTGGCTTCATTTTAATTAACGTTCTCAGAATTAAAGTTGAATATCCATGAGGAGAAATTACGGAATTCATTATTTAATCCTCGCGTTTTCCATAAAATTTGATTTCATCAAAATTAAAATAGAACGTTTCTTGTAATGAATGATTTTCTGTGTGGTCTCCCGGATAGTCATGTGGACAGCGCGGTTGCCTTCGGTGAAAGCGGTCCCGGGTTTGATTCCCGGTGGGAGCCAATGTGCGAAATGACCTAAGCTGTCGATACACTTTTAACAATACTAATACTAATGATTTTCTTAATCCATACCCAAAATCTTTTCCATACTAATTTAAATAGGCCTAAATTCAAGAGTGTTTTTACAAATATGAGATCAAGATCATTCGAAATATAAATCACACATTCGAAGTATTCAAAATGTAGTAACTTTATTTATCTATTTATTCAATACAAACTGGTAGACCCGCAATTTTTTCTTATAATATTGACAAATAATAAAACATGAGTCATACAATGATAAAATCAATTTCTAACAAATTAAATAAAAATAAGGTAGTTGAAAACCCAGCAAACATTCCAACGTAAAGTAAAAAACATTTACCCAAATATAAGTCTTAGCATAACCTCGAGCAAATTTTTCGAGCCACTTCATCAGGGATGTCTTTAAAAGAAGTCTACAGAAAGTAATTTAAGGTCCTTATTGAAAATATATGTGGTTACAAATATGTTCAGTATATTGTTTGCATTTGATAGTATTCTGGGGATGGTCGAGTGCAGAGTACCTTGAAAATTTTAACAAATTGATTTTTATCAACAAGAAATAAATTTAAAATCAATAGAGTATCCTTTAAAAAATATATTGGATAAAAATTCATAATTTATTATACAGCACTTTTGAGGAGTAAAAATTTTCAGTAAAAAAATCAGCGGTTAAGCAGTTAAAAATCTTGGCTTTATGAAACGCATAGTCGGAAAATGCGCCATCTGGAATATGCGACAAAACGGAATAAGGGATCCAACAGAGGAAGCTTCGTGAACTCGAGAACTGCAGCGCAAGGCGATAAGCTTTGTTAAAAAAATGCTACGATATGCAAGTGGTACAAAAATACTATCCGACACAGGCTGAGAATCCTTAAAATAAAGGAGAATAGAAGCTAGGCTGCTATTACTTAATAAATTCAAGGAAAGTACGTTCGCAGAAGACGAGACCGAATTAAAACGACACACGTGCTACATTGGTCGATGTGATAACGAGTATAAAATAAGAAGGAACGATTCTTGGATATGTCGCTTCAAATATTCATTCTTTCCATAAACGATTGATAATGATAAAGAAGTAAAAAATTATTTCAAATAACAAGTGTTTACACACTCTAACACTCCTCAAGAAGTGGCTTTAAAGGTAATTATACCGATGTAGATATAATTCTACTTTGCGACTTAGTAGTAGTCTACAAAACCAGTAACAATGTACGTTGCCTGTCTTACCTTATAATGGTGAGGAATATGAATGAAAATTAACCTTATGTTAAAATTTATCTCGGGTCTATTTTCAGATATATGACCGTATACAACAATCATTAAATTCGACTCTTACCACTATTTTATTTATATTTTGGCTTGATAAATAGGTATAGAAAGCAGCGAAGGTAGAAATTCTCAGCACCGATATGTGATCGGCCAACAAAATCCTCATGGAAAAGATACTGAAAAGAGTTTTTCATGTAAGCTTGCTCATTGAGACATGGGAATCATACAACTGATGGCGGTTTCGTTCTCTATAGGGATAGATCTCTTAGAGAGGGCGACAATAAAATCACAGAGCGAAAAATAGGAAAGTCGGTTGAATTTGTGGGACGACTCAACTTATTAAAGACGTTTTCCACTTCGATGTATGATCTCCGACGCAGAAATAGAAACTCCTAAGAGCTAAAATATATCGTTCTTAAAGAACCTTCTTGGGAGAAGATTTTTTTGTGAGCATATGCCTTCGACTTTTGCTAGTCCATTACTAAATCTTTTACTAGAGATTATCGAAGTAAGTACCTACTTTAAATTATTTTCTTTCCATCATATCTTGATAGATGGAATATTTTGCATTTGCCTTAACTTTAAACACGGGGGAAAATATTACCTGTTATTTTATTCACTCACTTACTGAAGTATGAGTTATTTTGAGTAATGGCATTTGGTTTGGTCTTTTAATTTTCTGTCGCATGAAAATTACCTCTGAGAGGATCAGTGCACTAAATTTGCATTTTAATTTCTTTTATAACATACTGGCCAATTTAGTGAAGCTAGTTTTAAATACTCCTCTACTCATTAGAAGGTAAGCCCTCTTCTATTTTAAAACCTTTTTGAAGCTGATAGAAGTAAAATTGAATATCAAAGTAGCCTTACTCAGATTAATTACCAAAAAGATTATATACTGCTAATTATTTAGTATTAAGTATAGCCATCAAGACTAGCTTACCTTCAAGTTATTTTTCAATTTTATTGAGTGAAGCCATTTATTTCCTCTTGGATTGATAACACTCAATTTGAGCTTTTTGGAGTTAGGATCGTTGAAAAAGTATGTAATATACATGCCTCAATTAATAAAATTGTAATATATTTAACCCTAAATTGGAGTTGAGCAAACAGAGAAGCCTACAGAAGTGTACACTATACTAGTCAAAAAGGTATTTAAATATTCCAATCGAATTCAATGCATGTTTTTACATTTCCTCTCGAGAGGCGGTCAGTCATGTCACCATTTACGTCGTTACTATATCATAAAATAATCGAGTGCCAGGAATGATATATAGTTATTGGAAGCGTGATTTGGTCGTAGCTATGGTGATATCTCTTTCTGAAATTTCTTCCGCTTCTTCCCGGAAATCCTTTCTTTCTTCAACATATCTTCCGAAACATTTCACGGAGATACTTTTCGATATCGATGGAAGTTTCCACTCCCGGATTCGAAGCACAATTTTTTCTCTCTCCCGTTCTTTTGAATATATCTTGGGCTTCCTCATCCGTCACAAAAGCTACATTTTTACATTATGGTATCTTCTACAGGTGGAAGCGCCAGTTGTTCACAGATTTGCGGTATCAAGTCACCATCCGAAAAGATTGTCCTTGGCTACTTTTCTGAATTTATCAACTATCAAAAGCCTTATCATGATCCCGAAGTAAATTTACGCAACAAGAAAGTTTTTGGAAGCCTTTCATGTGCAGAAGAGCGGCGCTATGTCATTGAAAAGGTACTGAAACTGTCGTGAGAGCCAAATTCCTCTTCAGAGTTGCTTAAAGAAGTCAATAGCTAGCTGAAAGAATGAATCAACCATTAGATGGCATCGAAGGTCATCCGAAGCGCTTCACAACTAAAACAAAATGTGTCATACAATATTTCAACCGATGCCATATAAGCTTGTATACGGTTATACAAGAAGAGAAAAATAATAGTGACATGGCTGGGATTCGAACCCAAGTCTCCCACTTTCCGGGCAGGTGTTCTCATCTACTTAACTATCGATTTACTGAGGTGAAAAGGAAGTGGCTTGGTAGTTTAGTTGGTAAGAACACCTGCCCAGAAAGTGGAAGACCAGCCAAGTCACTATTTTTCTCTTCTAGTATAGCCTTGGGTTAAGTCGCAGGCTTTCCTGTACTATGTTAAAACTTCAATCCATCATTTGTAAAGCTTCTATAGGTTGAGCTTCAATTCAATCCAAGTCAAACAGCAACGGTAAAGCTCCTATAGGCAGCGGTGGAACTACAGTCGATTTCGGAATTAAAAGAGAGATTCTAGGTGTATTATCTTTGGAGAGGTTCATAAAATAGGGAGAACTCGGTTAGGAAGGTAATAAAATATCTGTCGAAGAAAGATCACTATTTACAAAAATTATAATTTCATTTCCTTCATCATTACCCTTTCAATCGTGGAGAAAAAATGCAGCAAACGTTATGCGCTCCAGGATGTGGAGCCAAAACGTTTCTTCCCCTAACTTTTACACATAAAAATAAACATTCAGAACATAATCAGCACAAAAATCAGCGATAAAGTTCAGCGTAAAACGTCCGCTAGTGATTTTGTTTGAGCCAGTTAGGCCTCACATTGAGAGTACTCTTGTGTACTATTGTGAAAAGTACTCTATTCAAGAGTTAGAAAAGGTACAGCGAATGGAAAGACATTTTGTAGGATTGTTACTACAAATCTGCCAGCGTTACTCAGAAGCAAGATTCAGGATGTAGGTTGCAAATCTTCTAAGCAATTGTAGATTTAAACTAAGACTTAATTTACTTAAATTCAGAGATATGATGTCGATATATACTTTCTTCTTGTAATAAAGGCCGTTCTGATGCTGCGAGATAAATAAGGGCTTAAATTTTAAAGCTATTAGTATCCAGAATCCATTTTTTTTCCGATTTTTAGATTCATATCCAGGAAAATAAAATATGGTTATTTCTATTTATCTCTCATTGATTTTTCTACATTTTTACAGCAGTGATCCAAGTAAATGCCCCTCTGTACCAATAGGTTGTAGATACCATTGCAATAGAATTCGATCGGTTGATTGCAGAGCCACTTAGTTACAGCTGTCGCAGACGCGCATTAACCTCTGTCATGTAAGGAGCTTCCTCAAGTGAAACGGACACGTGGTAATTGCTGAAGGCGAGTCCGGGGCAACACGATGCGTGTTCTAGAACAACCCCCACCTATATGATCGAAGACTGTCGATGCCTATCATGATCTGACCCAATTACGTAACTGTGGCATCTCCAAACTATCGATGCAAAAGGAAAATACTAAATCGCAGTGATAAATAATTTAACTTCCTCATTCAGGAGAATTTAAAACTTGCTAGTTCTTTACTTCATCTAACTATTCGTCCTCAAATCTTTAAAACAATAAAGCATATTTTGTGATATTTTCCAATAGTTCCTGTCTATATATATATATATATATATATATATATATATATATATATATATATATATATGAATGAACACGGAGAAGGAATTATATATAATAGATATGAATAATTCTCGGTGATATTCCTATATTTGCAATATTTCGAAAGAAAAAAATGGCCAAACACTTTTAGAAATTCCCACAATATCTTATCACTTGCAATTTCTTCAAAAAAATTATATCTACATTAAGAAATTCATCCATTTTGCCACGTGTAGTTACATTTAAACAAAAGTTTGATAATTAATTAGTTTATATATATTTATATACTTTTCATCCATCCAGCATTATTATTACATGTTTGCGAATACTGTCTTTATTTTGCATTCAAAGATGAGGTGGGTGAACTTTAGAATCGTATTTCATGAGCATTATTTGGACAAGAGAGAAACGTTTTTCTGTGAAACGTGGAAAAAAATGTTACAAAACTCCTCTGTAAACGCATCAAAAATCCTTTCTTCATCTTTTTCACACGTTTTCCCATTCAAGTCGTTTGTAGAGCATGAAAATTTCGAGTGAGCATCAAATCTGACGACAGACACATATGAATTAATTTCAGAAAGAGGAGCGAAGGCTTTGGCAGGGAAACGTACGTGGGAAGTCTTTTTTATTAAGTTGCTTGCCAATCCGAATATACTTCAAGAATCTGTGGATTCCTTGCAGGAAAAGAAAGAATTCTATTCCAGCGTTAGCCGGTCTCCGCGAATCCTAGCAAGTTCAAGCTTCTGGGAATTTCACCCTGGAAACATCTCCGATGCTAGATCGCAGCTTCAATTTTTCTCATTCGATTGAGTTAAAATGCACACCTTCCAATAAATGTCATACATTATGTATTGCTCTCGCGCTACTGAGAAAACGCTAGCAATTTTCTCCGAAGCATTCCCGAATTTGCGTCTTACTAGAGCACGTTCTTAGTGCCGCATTTCACTTGAAATTCACATTTCATTGGAAATTCACGTCATGTTTCTCGCGTCATTGGTTCTCAAACGCAAATTCCACGCAACAGCGGCTCCGTTTATTTTATTTTTATTCCGATATAAGGCTCATATCTCCGCCCGTTACAAGCCATCTTATGGACGGAGTCACTACCTGAATCTAGTTTGTCGGATGAGTGAACTTTGGAGCCTTGGTCCTTTGGGATGCTCCGCTTGTAGGTGGTCCTTTGTCAGAATAGAGGCTGCAACTTTGGTGAAAAGATTTGAAGTGAAAAAAATCACTGAATTCTTGCAACTAGAATTTAGCAGCATAATCTTTTTTTTCCTGCTTCTGAATTTATAACGGTCAGACAACCGTGAATTTTACCGAAGTGATCTTTAATTAAACCATTACTGATATATCCACCAGCTTTTGTAAAAATAAGGAAAGAAAGGATGATATTTATCTGTATGGAGAAAATGTAACTACATATCCGTTATGAAATGTACTATGATCTCATTAAGTTTTATTAATCACTTATTAAACGCAATGTCTCTATACTATTTCTCTAGCTACCGCTCACCTTTTTGCAGGATATTTTCCTTACCTCACACCTACGCCAAGGTAACTAAATTCACTCCATATATAAAGAATCACAAATATAAGAATTTAAAATAATAATCTTAATTCGCCATATACATTAAAGTTCACAGTTAAATATGGCTGTGTGTTTTGGTCAAACTTAACTTTGTAGAATACCATAAAGAAAGCTATGATGATGATGATGACCCAGGGGATTAAAACCATGGCTGTTTAATAAAATCGGTCGAAAAACTATAATTTTTTTCCTATAAGCCTTCAAAATGGAAAACTAACACAAAGTTGATGCCAAGGTACTAGATTCACTTAAGGCTAAATGAGTTGACGGAAAATTTTGCGCAATTTTATAAAGGGATTACGTTCAAAAACGATTCCACTGTTTAATTGATGTACACTCCTGGCCAAAATTAACGCAGCACCTCCCTAGCTATCCTTACGGCCGGTGCTGCGTTAATTTTGGCCAGGAGTGTACTTATATTTTAGAAAAATAAGTTGATAATAAAGATTACTTTGAATATTAAAAGAAAACTTTTTGTTAGGAACTTTTCATCATAAGTCGTTCATAAAAGACATATTTTTTTTAGGAGATACACCGATGATAACTCAAAACTTTTTAAGTAAGAACCATTGGGCTGGTTAACCTTCCAAAACTTACCGTGGACTAAAAATCGACGAAAAAAGTTGCATAATTGAACAGCGTAGTTTTGATTTACAGATTGCGTGAGAGGTTTACCTAGCAGCAGCTGGAGGATTATGAAAATTTCATAAAATCTATCGATGAATTAACAGAAACAACAATAGAATGAATTAATTCAAACATGATGAATGTATGTCTTTACACATTTACAACTGTCCATAACGTATAGCTTGCACTCCGGGTACAGAAATTTGTCCATGGATACCTCTAAGTAAATTTGGACGGAATCCAACTACCATATCATTTTGCAATCATCGAAACAAAACTCCACGACTAAAAACATATGGAAATTATTATGCATTCCATCTTCGAAGGATAAAATTTTAGCGCGAAATCATTTCTCTTTAGGAAAATTCCAGGAATTTTTGCTGAGTGATTTCTTTTCTCGGAGAATGAATTTCAATTTGAAATTTATTTCCTTGATTTCACTCACTAATTCCCTTGGGATCAAAGGCTGTCCAAGATTAAAGTTTTTTCCTGTCTGCAAAAGCGCCTGTTGAAATTGGTTTCTAAAATTGATTGGCTCAATGAATTGAATATAATGAGTTTGTACCGTCAGAAGCACATCCAAACGATTGTAAAAATATTGCTAAACGATAACACGAAATACTATTTAATGGCTAACTAAATTTCCAAGATAAAAGAGGTGAGTGAAGGATGTGTTTGAGTGTCAGAGAACAAGTGACAGGAAAAGGTTTCCACTAAAATTAAAGAGCTTTGAATGAGCGAAGACAGTAATACGGTTATGAAGAACAAGGCGGATGAATTAATTTGATGGATAGCTCAGTCAAATAAAAAGTCATGAACTTCGTAAACTGAGGGAAATAAAGATGATGATGATGATGAAATTAGTAATAGTGAATCCAACAGATCATTAACAGAAAATGAGACTCTTAATATGCTTATCAAACTATAAATCTTGGTGACATTTTAAAAATCAAATTATCTTATGATTTCCTTTAATTTATGTGAATTTTTAAGGATCTTTAAATATTATAGCTTAATCATTCTCATATTTATATTTTAGGTAAACTTACAGTATAAAATGAAAATATTTAAAAGATGAAAAGTATGGAAAGATGAAATCTAGATGGTGAGGCGTTACGTAAAGCCATTGAAGTAACGAAGAAAATACTTTGTAATTTTCCACACGATTTTTTATTAGCAACCAGTTTCGCTACCGTAATAGCAATTTCTGGTGATGTTACTCCGGTATCCAAACTCGGTCGTTAATAAAATATCGTGTGGAAAATTACAAAGGTTTTTCTTCATTACTTGTATGGAAAGATCTTGCGAGATTGCCTTAGGTGAAAATGTAATGATTAACATAGGTAATTTTTAAGGAAGTTAATACGCAAAAGATACAACGTTGGCCCTGGGTCTGCTAAGGGAATAATGAAAACTCTGTGGAAGCCCTGAAAAATTTTGCGTTAATTTAATCTCAATCGTTCCAAACGGAATACTTTCTTCACTCAGGGTTTGGCAATGGTGAATATCCACATTTATGAATTATAAGCTTTCATGCGTGGTATATTACACTCTGTATTCTTCAGTGTAATAATACAATGGTGTACAACGTTTTATAAATATTTAAGACACAGATGCATTAATACCTTTCGTAGAAGATAAACTACTGAGATTAGCTATACTACATTATTCTGCATTTAGCTCTAATTGTAAAACATCGCATTAGCTCATAATTCTATCATCTAAATCATTCGAAATGGTTAATCTATTCTCTCTGTTCTCTCTCTATATCCATTTAAATTAATTTTTTGTTTATAAATTTATCCTAATGATAGAATTAACTTATTTATCATTACCGTTAATGTGTATTAAAAATAGTATCGGGTAAGTGCGCAACACTGCGGGACCGCAAAGGTCAACTTAACTGGGTTAAAACAAATACCATTCATTACTTGTATTCCATTGAACTCGCAACTTTCAATTTGTATAGGAATTTATGAGGGATATTATGAAATAACTGTTGAAACCAGCCATTTAAGTTTTTTCTTCTCATTTCTTCTTCGTTTTTCGTAATCCTAGCTGCTATCCTCTCTCTATCACATGACCTACTTTCTCACCCATTCATCTATCTCAGAGCCCCTTACTCAGCAACTGTCCCATCTCATCCTCCTTCCGACCTTCTGTTTCTCTCACCTCTCCTTTCTCCTCGACTCAGTGGCTCGAAACGAAATTCTCTTCGGAGAATCCCTCAGGGTACACTTCTAGGACCGCATTACTTTCGCACCAAGTCCTTCAGTCTCCTGGGAGGAAAGGCCGACCGGTCTTCTCTTGTTACCGATATTGGAGACCCGCATTCCTTATTCTTTATATATGAGGATTTAACTCCGAAGGGATTAAGACTTGGATGTAAAGATGTTTCTCATGATACGCTTCAAAGAAGCGAAATTACAGCCGATGGCTTCACTTATCCGAAATTTGAATATCGGTGACAAAATTACAGAAACGTACGAGGAACTGCGTACATACTACATTAGGTACGTGTATAGTATATATATATTACATTTTACACTATATGCATAAAAATAATTGTGGATGATGAAAAATTATAGTATAATAATAGTATAATTATAGCAATATTAAATGTTAATGCATTTTTCAATGGAGATCATTATTATACAATTTGGGTATCAAAAGTCATAATAGATTTGTGGAAAACTTTTCATACCTGATTCAATTGAATACAATTTTTTTAGCATACATGATAATGTAATTTTAACGGTGGAAGTTAAATAAAGTAATTATTATTATTTCATAAAAAGGTTTCTGCATAATCAGTAAGATGCCTAAATAGAAGTCTTTGAGTAATCTTTGGTCAGTATCATATCTTGTTAGTTTCGAAATTGCATAATAAGTATGAGACTATAAGGTCTCCTAATTGGCTTATTTTCCGTAGTTGGTTTTTTCTGCACAAATGTTAGCAGCGTAATATGAAAGTTAAACCACATCATTATAAGTAGGATTTGTTTTTACAGGTCATTAACAAAATAGTATATTGTGACACATAGTCCGAATCCATCTAATTATCTGAGTTATTATATTTTTTAAATACATAAATACATACAAAAGGGAGAATTTGAATGGTATGACAACATTCTTTAAAGATAACATAATTTGAAGACATGATCAATTAAATATCGTCACATATCTTTTTTCTCCAAAGATTTTTCTCTCAAACTTTCTCTTTCTTTCTCCCAACAACATTAATTTCCCTTCCTTCTCTTCGAGCAATATCTGGGATCATTTCAGAAACTCTGTTGCCGTATGCGTGAACAGAAGGAAATACATATGAAGAGAAGAAAATATTTCACCAGGAAACCCCTTCATGTCTCACAAGCGACGAAAAATGGTTTCTGCTTCAATCGCCTAGTCAAAACAAGAAATTTACAATGAAATGGGTTTCCTCAGGGAACCGAAAGAAATACGGTCACATTTCCGAGGAAAACCTCCCAGGTTTCACACGTTCTCTAATCATAAATCACGGGAAAGTGAACGGCTGTTGAATCTCATTCCGATTCTCTTTGTTGGTATTCATCGCGTAGCTAAGCCATCCCTTTTTTACCGCCATCGCGGCAGCGTAAAAGTTCTATATCTCAGACTTCCTTCTATATCTTCATATCCGCTCTTTATAGAGCATCGCTTCAACCTCTAGCCTCATTCTAATTCCGACGGGGCCTTTGATTTATCGGCTGCCGTGCCTGACACCAGCCGACGGCAATTATGGCCCTAATTTTAGACCCCCGACTCGAAATTCGACGTCGGTTTCAATTCGTACTTGAGTGTTAAACAGCCCCGATTCTTTACTTTGACGTTTAAGAGCCATTAAACCTGCGATAAGTATCGGAGTTTGACGGTCACGAACGTTTCCTCGGTTTATTAAAAGATTCAAATGCTGTAATCAACCGAAGAAAGGGGAAGTGAATGGTCCGAAATTACGGTCATTAATCTTTAACTTTAAGACGTTGGGAGAAAGATATTTGGCTCGATCATTTCGCTTCTACTCAAAGCACGGCTAAATTTACGGAGAATTGTGACAAGGGGCCATTTAAGAGAGAGAAGTCGGCAAAAGTCAGCAGTAGTAAACGAAGCAAGGTAAGGGACTTGATTCAGTAGGACGCTATAAAATAGTAAATATATTTCTTCATCATGTTACTGAAGACATGAATTTGCTGAAACCCATCGCTCGATGAATTACGCGCGAATTGCAGACATTTAATTCGTTCCTTTCTCCGCGAAATGTGTCATGCTGTTCTAAAATTAAGTTAAAAATTAGACAATATATTTCATGAATAACACATGTTACGTTATATGACTACCTCATTTAACGAAATAATTACGTTCCAGAAAGCCTGAATAATTTTATTATAAAAGTCAATCAGGCATAAGAATCGTAGATATTAGCATTTCTACTAAGAAGAAGAAAAGAAGAAATAAAATAAAGCATCGTTAACACTTAAGGATATAATTGTTATATTTAAAAAATAATGATTCTCACTAGAATTGAGAGACGTACATGTAAACTTGTTTCGAGAGGGTAATAATAGGATATTTATCTCAAATTTAGAATATCCAGAATTTCATATGTAAAATCTTACTCATCAATCCGTCATGAAAAAAATATTATTTAATTCAAACCATAGTTTATTACATTTTATTGAGTTTTTCTCGAAAAGATAATTAAAATATCACGTATCGGTTTTAATTGAAAAACACATTCGGTGTTGAGTAAAAGGAAATAAAATCTTCAAAGGGATGGCACAGATAAAAGATCTTCGATCATCTTAAGGTAAACGATGGATATCTGATAGTAAACGATGCGGTATCGAATACGTAACTTTAGGAAATGACAAATTCATGATAAGAGAGAGAAAAGATGAGATGACTTTCTAAACATCTGTCTCCCGCAGATATATCCCCGTTGAAATCGTCGGCATCCAATTTAGTCAGCAGATTTTATAGTCCCCTAAAATCTAACTAGAGCAAAAAGTAATTCAAATAATCCACTACTTCAGCTTTCGCTTCGTGGAACCTTGATTTTATTTATCGTAAAATGAAATACCCTGATTACGTGTTACGGTTTTTGCAATCTTTTTAGAGACTTAGTGCTCAGTTTTTTCGTTTGGATTGAATGAAGCCACCTACACTAATTTGGAAGAGGATATCAAGAAAAGAGTTTCGCGTATCCTTGAAACTTCGCGAATTGTTAGAGTGTGATTACATAAAATGGAATACTATAATATATAATAAAAATAGTGATTTTTATTAGGAATTGAAATACAAATTATCATATTGCATTTATCTTCCACATATAATTAATTATGAAAGAATATCACACAAAAACTGTTGTCATGGGCTACTGCAAATCCTTAACACACTTCTTCATGGAAGTATAGATAGAAAGTATGATTCTTCAGTTTTTAAGATGAGTCCCATATTAGATGAAAGAAATAACTACAATGTAAAAATAAAATTTACTGTTTATCATTGTAATTTTCTCATAGTTTAATATCAAAGCATGGTAATAGTTTAATCCTGGATTAAGAAACTAATCAAATTTTTGCAGAGCAAAACCACAAAAGGAATTTTTACCAATAAAATCGACCAAACCGAAGTTTGAAGCCACGAATTTCCAGTGATTCATGGTAACAATTATTATGTAAATTAACGATTCTTAAAGACAAAATTACATTAAAACTATGAGAGAATTCTCCACAACGATTGTACAGAAGAGAAAATTTAAATTGCTTTAGGAGATGAGAAAGCTAGTCTTTTTTGGTTTGTTTTCTCATTTTAGGAACATTTATTATCATACCATAATATGTGATGATTACACTAATTACATCCAATATAACATAAGCTTGAAATACCACACAAAATGATACCTATTCATCACTTGCAGAGACAAAAGCATCGATTAAATTTCGAATTAGCGAACAATCGTCAACGGAAAGTTTCCAGCATTTTACATTAATAAAGTTGACCACAGGAATACCATGCAATTTTCAAAATTTAAATCTCGAGTTATTACCAAATTAACCTCTAAATGTATTGCGCGCATGACACCTTCAAATACCAAACGTAGATTATCAAGCGAGGGCTGACATAATTTGAGAAAGCGCCGTTAACGATCCAGAAATTTCAATACCAATCTGCTTTAAAATTGTGGTTTAGCGGGAATTCCAATAGGCTGGTGGCAATTTTCTGTAATCATGAGAATTATCATTTTGTATTTCCTATTTTAAACTCTATAGGTAGCGTATGATGGAATTCAGTTAACCTTAATTTTATGGCCTATGTAATTAACAATAATAAGTAATAACATGTAATTGATATAGCTCATATTTTTCTAAGTTCAAGGTTACCATTATTAGTAGATTAGATAGTAGAGACTAGGCCCTTTTAATGAGTGATATAAATAATGATGCGACAAGCAAAGCAGAATTAAATCACATGATAGTGGCTGGATTTGTAGTTAATTGTGCATTTAATTTATATTAAATAAAACATTTTAAGTACCTTCATTATATCTGTCATGCTGCAATCAGCCAACATAACCAGGATATAACCAACTAAAAATTCCAGAGAGTGAAAAGACCTATAAAAGCGAACAGGGTAACAAGTTTACTTATAAAACGAAGCCTATTAGTGAAGATGGATGTATACTAAGATTCCTAGATATTTTTTTAGGTTTACGACTCATCCCAATTGCAAAAAATGATGAGGATATTCAAGAGAATTTGGTTTACTGAAAAGATAGGATATCGGTAAAAACAGTTTACTAAAGTCAAACACTGTGAGCTAGGATAGCCGTTAGGGAATCAGGCACAATGGGTAGAATTAGGAAAGTATAAGACTAGACTGGTATTTACGACGGTATCTTTTTAATTTATATGCATAGGAAATGGTTAAAGAAGCTTAGGAAGATATTGATAAGCGAGAAATGTTTGGGAAGTAGTAGAGTCAGTAATATAATATGCAGCACGTCAGAAATTTCCTCTGCCATATATATATTTCCTAGTCTCTATCTTTATGCTACTCTTTAATCCAAAATTAATATATTTATGAACGTACAATTGATTTTTACCTACATAGGTATACCTAATTTGGAATTTTGTTGGCTGATATATATCGTTGAGACAGCGATATTTTCTTGAAAAAGTGCAATAGACTTGCAAATCTAAGATCCCTCAATAAAAATTCTTTAGGATTTGGATCTCGGAACTTATATCGTGCTATTCCTTTAAATATATCTTTAAGTAAACATATCAATTTAATCTTTATATCATACGGTACAAGTAATAGGAAACATTATAAGACATTAGAAGAAGACTTTCGATGACTTATTGCTTTGAATAACTATAGTGAGGGAATACATCTGCAAGACATGTTTGGACGATAAATCCAACACTGATGAATTCACCAGAATGGGAAGTGTGGAAAAGGTTTGACCTTACTAATGGATCAATAGGACGATAAATTTCTAAGTAAGCTCAACCGAGTACGGAAGAACTACCATGAAACCTATGCATTCACGAAGGTGATGACCTTGAGAAGTTCTCAGACTACTGCTTTAAGGTAAAAGAGCTACACGAAAGTTACTCCTAGCAAAGTTTATTTATGTTTTTGTGATATTTATTATTTTCACATAGTGTATTTTTTTCATTCTTAGCCGCTGTTTCCCTTTATCGGTGAAGTCCCCTAAGTTCTCATGAACTTGTCATGGGGTGCTTCACCAAGGAAACAGCAACAACGAACACACACAACCATTCCCTGATCGAGAAAATCTCAACAGCCGGGATTCGAACGCGGGACCTTGGGGTATGGAGTGATAGCGTAGATGGAATGCTATCCACTCCACCACCAAGGCCGGATTATTGTATTTTTTTACTTTATTATTTCTTTCAAATTTTGTTTTAATGTTTAATCTATTTTTTGTAGTATTTATTATTTTCTCATAGTGTACTATGGCAGATTTTCCTTTACTTATTTTACATTACTATCATTTTTGTTTTTATTTGTTAAAATACTACTACTGTAAATTCCATGTTAAACACAGCTTTATTTGACTTATTTTAGATTGTACAGTCCTGGCCAAAATTAACGCAGCACCGGCCGTAAGGATCGCTAGGAAGGTGCTGCGTTAATTTTGGCCAGGAGTGTACAATCAGTAGGTTTGCACATATTTTTCACACCCCCCTTCTTTGTGGGTGTTCCCTGCAGTGGATCTCTTTTCCTAATACATCACCTTAGGTATTTTTTACATCCACTCCTTCTAAAGTTTTCCTCACTATTTCTATTCACCTACAAAAAACTTTTTATGTTTATATTATCATTGACAAAAGGTTAGATGGAAGAATTATAAATATGAGAAACTACCTTATGGAAATAAGTATCCTAAGTTATAGATTGATTAAAGGTGCTCTTGCAACTTTTCTTGAAAATAGCGTTTGAATTATTATTTGGCTGGGTTACACCAGTACGGTTTTTCAAGTCTTCGCTTATTTAAAATTAAATCGGAAGAAAAATGCTTCAAAAAGGAGAGTATAACGCCCTTATGGTATATACTGGTATCGAGGTGAAAGAAATGTAAACAAAATTGTGAATGGAATTTGTTACCTGCGGCTGCTTTACAGAAGCATCGGCTCCAGAAAATCTCCATTAAACTGACAGTTCGTGCCAAGAGCTTCCTTAAACCTATCCCTTATGGTAGAGCATCGGTATCTACAGTAACTCAACATCAACTTATCTTCCATATATCATTAAAGACATTTAGTGTTATTTATTATTAAATTCATAACATTCCAATGAAGTAGATGGCTCAGTTAAATTTTAACGCTATATCCCAAGGGCTTCAATTTCCTCAATTACGTAAATCAGCAACAACATTACGATTTTTTTAAATGTATCTCACATTTTAATAATACTCTAAGATAATTTTAAGTTTTTACAACAATACTCCTACTGAGTTTCGATATACATTACTGAATCACTAGCGATAAATGGCTGAATGACTAGTAGGTAATGAAGGGTATTGGTTAAGGTATAGCGTAGAATTGCAGGATTTACTATCTTTTGAGCGTGAGCTGATTTAATAATTTTTGAACGACTGATTCCCAATATTAAAAATTCTAATTTTTGTTTAAAAGGTTTAGAATCTCCCATACCCGATTGAAGATTTTAAACCGCTAAAATGACTGTTTCGGCGTTCCTTGCATCCTTCACCGATATTCGAACTCTTTTTAGAACATTTTAAGCCTCTAATTCTATTATAGCTGTGTTCAAAATTTTCTCCCTTTGCTACTGATTTTGGTAAAGATAAACTGTTATTAATAACAATTATTAAAATTTTATTCTGCTTTATTTTCATTCCATTTCTAGAAAACGAATATGAGTATGATAAACTAATTATGTTTGATAAAAGGGTGAGAAATTGCACGGGATATTGTGAACTAAGAATATTAGGCGGGGCAGAAAGATTTTTGAAAACAATTCGCTGTAACCTTTGCTGGTTGGATTCATTGAGTCTTTAGGTTTTAGGGAGAATCGTCAACTGATATTCAGCAAAATTCAGTCTTAAATCAGACGATTTGAATAAAATTTATTAAATAAATAATAGTCTCAATATATCTAACAGCTACTTCAGTTTATCACTCGATCTCAAGACATTTTTCTGAGACTTCTATGAAGAATGTTGCCCAGATTTAAAGAGGGCTAGAAAGAGTAGGAGAAACGGAAGGCATGATCCATTCGCCGGTTCGTTTTTTTTCTGAAAGCTTCCAGACCTTAAAATTAAAAAAGACCCGTTTATCTCCAAGAAATCGCAACAGCCTTAATCGCGATACCTTTGGGGAAATCAGGAAAGTGGGAACGAAGCCAACGTTGAGAAAGGAAGCCGCCAGGTAAGGAATAAATGGAAAATATTGTGGCTCCCTTAAAAGCTGTGAGAAAGAGAAGGCTGCGCCACAGCATTAAATCATCCGTAAGGAAAGGAACGAAAATCGGAGAAGGTACGTCTTCAAGGGAAAGAGACAATAGCATTGCTGCAGAAAAATATTATGTAAATGGTATCTTCTACTGAATCCTCCGGCGAAATACTAGACCTTAAAGCAAGGCGGCAAACCATGAGATATTCCATGATGATTTTTTTTTTCTTTCGCCTGGAATAGGGACCACTAGGAAATGCTAGGACGAAGCATTTTTAGCTTAAATTTCAGAAAAATTCTTTTGCGTTTAGGGAGTGTTTATTAAGAATATTAGTGAAATACCCTGTAAATATGAAGTTATTTAAAATATTACCTTTACAATTGCATAAATCTCAACCTTCTAAGCAACCGTATGTTGTACGAAAAATTAAGTAATATATTTTTATTACAAATATGATTGATAAGCTAACAGTTAAGATCATTTTTCCCAAGTTTCATATTTATATCTCACCGGTAAGTGAATAAAACTAATTTTCAAAAATTGCTTCGATGGATTTATTAAAGATGGTATTGACATCGGATGGATAAATTAATATACACATTAAATATACACTACGGTGATTATAGTAGAAGAATAAAAAATATGGTGGATGTTTAACAGTATGTAATTTTTATTATAAATTATGTATCTTAGCTATTTGATAGCACTACAACACAATAATGTAATGACGCTCACGGATATAAAAGTCTGGTATAAGTATTTATTAAAATCCCTATGATAACTGCATCTAAACTACTCTTTAGTTGGGTCTCCTGCTCCAATCGACAGTCAACAAGTAATGTCAAAGTTTTATTTCTAAAACCACCCAAACAATGGTCCTAAACCGGCCTTGGTGGCTGAGTGAATAGCATGCCATCTAAGTTATCACTCCTACCCCTAAGGTGCCGGGTTCGAATCAGGGCTGAGTCGGATTTTTCCGCTTAGAGAATGGTCGTGTGTGTACGTAAGTTACTGTAGCTCCTTTTGGCAAGTTCATTAGAGCTTAGGAGGACTTCGCCGGAGAAGGGCAACAGTAGTTAAAAAAACAGCTTTCTACACAACAACTATGACCTACTGTAATCCTTTGGGAACAAATTAAGAAAGTGAACAGTATTGTCTAGCATCAGAGGTGTTATAGGTTGACTTAATTACTACCACTAACTTTCCTTCAAATTAAAGTTTCCAACAAATCTCTCATAACAATGCTTGTAAGAAAAATATATGTCGAAATTTTGAAATTCAGGAAAACGAAATCACATCAATTTAGTGACGAAACCTTTTGAACTAACAAGAAAATCGTCCACTAAAAGCAGTTCTCGTGGGTTCCATTAATTCGAATGCCTTCTCCTTGTAATTGAGTTTTTTCAGAGTGAGGATCATAAATGTAATTGATTTCATTTTTGCGGAGTACATTCCGAAGAAAAATCCATCTCCACTTTTTAATGGCACTATAATAGAATTGTATGATTGCGGAAGAACTCAATCTCCTTTTTTTGTACATCCTTTCGAGACGACGAGGAAACTTCCATCTGATTTGGACCAATAAAATTATCTCATGCCATTCTTTTCCTCAAGCCATTTCAATCAATGTTATTTTGGTCCATTTTCTTTTCTTACGCGGTTATTGCGGTAAAAATCACGCACGCACGAAACGAGGTTTATTTCTAATCAAGCAATGACGCTCTAACCCCGTAAAAATACTCAAATGCACTTGCGTTATAAGGCAATATATTCTATCGTGGCATATTTTCTGAATTATATAATCGTGACGTAATCACGCGAGGCTAGTAAAAGAATGATCTCGTTTCATGCCACAAGAAGGTAATATCTTTAAGGATCATTGCTTCATCTGAGCATGACAATAAGCTATTGATAAACCAGTATAACGTTACCTCATAGGCGAACCAAAACCTCCAAGTGGCTTCGACAAATCAATTGCTGATATGAAGAAGTAGGTCAGATTCACATTCATATATGTCTTTAGACCAACAGATGCGAGATAGGATGGGCGGGGTCACTTTTTGTTAACAATCTCTTTAATAAAAATGGTGAGATGATAAGGCTTGCTGTTTTGCCGCAGGTAATAGTGTTAATAATAAAAATGTCGTCTTCATTGTTTGGCGTATTTTGGCCATAGATGACCATTCTTACAATAAGCCTCAATTTTTTCCATGTTATTAATTTTATAACTCTAAAAGTAAGTGCTATAGTTTATGTGATTAAGTGAATTTAATTTTTTTCTGTTACAGATGATTTGTATATTTTTAACGCGTTGATGAAAAAAAGATGAAGTGACATTTTAGGCCTGTAAAGTGGCATTATAAACGGTGAAATGAAGTTTTTGTGATTGAAAAATATATGCTGAGTAAGTGGACGTAAGAAGTAAGTGGACAAAGATTATAACGCCATTCACGTCATCAGAGAGAAGTAATGAAATTGAATCCGAATCTTGCCTTCTTTCTATGTTATTTTGCTAAAGCCTCCACGTTTGATATGAGCCTACATATGCAAGATTTCAATCGTATCTCACATCTGTACCGAAACCCTTTTTTTTCGAGGATTTTTGCAGATTTCACAACTGAGCACGGCATTGCGACACTAATTCATAAGCCGGGATATGCGTTTGGAATCGAAAACGTAAAGCTGCTACGCGACGGATTTGTACCGCAGGCTGGTAAAAATTGGAAATAAAGACTTTCCAGCTCGGAGATGGGCCGAGTTTTTTGGTCGTTTAACTTGCGTGCCGCGGCTTCGGTTGTATTTTAGCATGAATACATTAAAGCAAGATCCTGGAAGCGGAATATTCGATTGGACAAATACGCGAAAAATAACGATAAATTCGCATCTCTGTCGAGAGCGAGGGATACTACAATCACTATCTGCGCTGGTTCTAATTTACGATCGGATTTTGATGCATTGGTCTCCAAGTGAACGATAACGAAACGGAATGATGTTATCGTTCGCTTCTTCACGCGATCTCCTGTTGGTTCCTTTATGAGAATATTGAGGTACCGGAGACGTGCTTTCAGCGGTATATGCAATGGAAGAAAGCAATTTCCCAGGATATATACGCATAGATACTCATAATGCTGCTTACCAAACAAACAAACTAGGGTATTAGACGCCAGAAATTTCGTCGTCGAGCTCCACCATACTATTTTTCCTCTTCTGGCCCATATTTTAGTATTTATGCTGTGTTTCCATTGCTTTTTTTACATTTCTGTCAGATTTTTTTGAGTGAACGGTTACCATAATGACTGGAATACGTACCATTAATATAAATGTAAATCTATACAATTGACTATATACATATAGCACATTCCTCCATATAGCGTAAGATTAAAAAGCCTATATTTTTTATTTAAGTAAATTTATCCCATCTGAAAGAGAATACAAACAAAATTTAAAAAAAAATGTATTCAACATTGTGATGGAATTAGGTACCCCATAGGTAAAACCTCTTTCGGGGTTACCAAAATACACGGATGGCTGGTGCTGATACATACTAAAAACATAAAAAAATGTAAGCGGTTTAACAAAAAAGAAAGAATACGTTTGTGTGTTCTTTACACTTGTTCTTAAAGAAGAAAGTAATACCTGTAAATTTTACAAAAAAAGAGAGAAAAAAAACTAGATGCATGTATATTACAATAATAAGAGTAATAATACAATTTTTATCAAAATAATATAATTATAATAACAAAAAAATTATCATATTCAAAAAAATCTATCAACATTTTCATTTGATAATAACCACGACTTGACTAACTGAAGAAACTTGTTACAAGGTTTCTCATTTTTTATTTCTTTAGGCAGAAAATTAAAAATTTTTGGTCCCTTATAAACAAAAGACCTTTTAAAAATAGTCAATTTCGGGTTAATTAAATGTGCATTCCCTTTTCTTAAATTATAATGAATTGAACTATCAGAGATAGTTGGCTTATTTCCACTCATGACAAAAAACAATTTCAAAACCTTAAACATATACAAGTGTTGTAACGTTGTATATTTACAAGGGTTGTGTTGTTGTTGTATATTTACAAGGGTTGAATGAAAAGAGATACCTCCACATTCATAATATGAGTTTCGATGGGAATAGTTTATTAAATCAAATGCAGTATTATCCTTAGAATATGCTTTGCAGTTCTGCTGTATTTTCAGGTGGTGATTGTGTGTGCATGGTGTGTGTTTGCTGGTATGGTGGTCAAGGAATGAAACACCACCGCATGTCATCCTCCACTCTGTCCAGAATTAAATAAAATCGACAGGAACATCACCATGTACCAGATGAAGTTTAGAAACTGTGAAAGAACAATGCGAGCCTGGTTTACGGAAACGGAGTTCAACTTCTACTGTGACAGTTTCAGAAAACTTGTTCATCATTGGAAGAAAAGTATACAATTTTAGGTGATTATATGGAAAATTGAATATAGGTAATTAAAAAGTACATTCTAAGGATTATTTCTGCGTTGGATTTGTTTAAAATTTCCCATACATTTCATTCAACCTTCGAAAATTAACCCACGATATACCGTATCCTTAAATAATTCTACGTTTATAAAATGATGAAAATTGTGTGTATATCCTAGGGAATACTATATTATTACGAGTAACAGTTTTATATTTCGAATCTAAAAATATCCTAAGTATAGCTCAATAAGCAGACAATTGATTTAAATTTCTAATAAAGAAACGCACTGTAAGACATATCTATTACGGATAAAATCAAATACCATTCAAATTAATTTCAGAAAAATTTATTTCAGAATCAATAATTAAAAAAGAGAACATTATAATTGAGTTTTCTGGAATAGTTGATCGTTTTATATATACCATCAGATATGGATATGTGATTAAAAGGAGATATGTTTGAAATTTACCATTAGATTTAAGGATGTAACCCCAATATTGCTCTATAATAAGAGTAAACTTTGATAATGCAATATTATGTATTTCAATACTTTGTATAAAATAAGAATTTATTTTTCTATTTTAACGAAAGTCATCATTTTCTTTGTTACTTATATCTTTGTGTTAGGATCAATCTGTCAAACATAAAATAGCTAATGGTGCAACGACATTTAAACATAATTATTTCTTCTAATTAAGGCTGTTAACATGAATATTGATAGTTAGCCATCATTATAAGAATCACCTTATGAAATAAACATACAAAGTTATAGGATTTGTATTAACAGACAAGTTAATCCTGCTCAGAAGGTATGGAACAACGATTTTGATTAAATATCAAAGGTCAAACCTTCATTTTGGTATTTTCTCCATCAAGATAAGAGAACAGAGAGAATTTCATACATTTTCACAAATTAAAAGTTCACAAAAAGGAAAAAGAGCTATTTACCCTGATCCGAATGAAAAACTCTTTGGAAATGCCCTTATGGCTTATCATTTAAAGAGAGTGCGAGAAGACAGCAAATAAATTTGGAGCGAACTGACCTTGGGAAGGGAGAAAAATGAGAGGAAAGCGGAACCCCGAATCCGTACACAGTAATTAAGGGAAATGAGGTTGTGGTGGATTTTGCAGAGAGGTAGTGACACAACGGAAGATATATGACCAACACTGGGCGAGGGAACGCAAAATTGTTCAGGTATTTTTATGCTTCTTTTTACACCACCATTTCCGCAAATGACGAGGTTTAGAGGTCTCCTCTGTTTTCTAAAAGTTTTTAATCTCCACGGTCTGAATTGCGGATTCGATATTGCCATTAAGCCGTCACTCACAGCAACGGTATTCATTATATATTCTGAACATTGAATGCGATATATTAAATCCGTAATTAACCGCAAAATCGGTCCTCTTAACGAAAAAAATAAGCACCGATAAATGATGGATTAGGTAGAAACATAAGTCGTACCAGAGTTTTAAAAGATTTATATCATTATAATTTTTCCCGGTCAGAGGGAGTGATTAAATTTTCTCGTAACATTATTCATATTTTATTATGCCCATCTAACAAATTAAACTTCATTAATAATTGTGAGATATTATCTTAAATACATAATTCAATATGCATAACTATTTAATAAACAATAACAATGATAATGAAAAATTAATCCATACAATTATTGATCAAATGACTGATTGCTTGTATGAATGACTTAAACCATACAGTAATAAAATAAAATTAGCCCACTATTTTCAGTGAATATATTCTTCAAAGACCAATCTGTCGCATGCCATAATATGCATATTTTCAGATACAATAAAAATATACTTTTCGTTACTCGTAGTCATCGTAAAAGGAAAATAGAATTTTATGTTCCTAATACTATTTTTATCGCACTCTCTGAATAGGGAAGCCCGCCGTTGCCCATCATTTTCAGTGAATATATTCTTCAAAAACCAACATAAGGCTTTCCATAACATGCAAAAATTAAATTACTACAAAAATATACTTTTCATTACTATTTTCATCATAAAAAGAAAATATCATTTATGTTCCAAAAACTATTTTTAATATAGTCTCCGCATAAGGAAGCCTTTATGTCGCATATGGTGCTTACAACAAGATTTCCGGAGATAAAATTCCGTCATAAAGTCTTGTATTAATCTTGCGTATAGCCTCCAAACCGCACTGAAATTTTTGTGGCGTAAATATTAAAGTGAGCTATAGCTAAAAAATACATTCAAATACCATCCGCTAGATACAGGATTATCGCTGATTTTTCGATAAATCGAGAAGTGAGAGCTGTAAAATATGTAGCAAACAACAGATTGGTCTACTATTTCACTTACATTTACCGTAGCGTAGACGTCGGCGAGACAGATGGTAAGTTCAGATACTTTATAGCAAAAAAATTGCAAAAAACGACTTTTTCAAAAATATACATGCAGCAAACTAATATGAGATTGGATACTAATTAATGAAACGCAGTCGTAAAATGTTAAGCATGATTAAAGAAAAATCTTCAAGCGATAAAATTAAAGGTTTTTTATATTACTCCAGATGGATTTTATTTCAGTTCTTTTTAATAATGGTAAAAATCTCAATATTATTGCTAAAAGTGATGATTTTCTACATTATATAGCTGTTACAATTTTTATGAAGTATTTTACTCTACATTGTGACTAATTTGATTGAATTAACCAATGTTGTGAGTATCATTGCAATAATGTTTTTATGTTATTTATGTAACTCTGTTAAAAAAGGGATTTATGCCCGTCAATAAAGCATTAATATGCTAAGCAATAAGATTTAAGTTACGAGTGTTTTGAAAAATATATTCAGGACTAAATTAACAATTGTACGTCAGACTGAAGGAAGATATAATTCAGTGAAAAATAAAGAAAAGTTTTGAGTATGTAAGCCACATCAATACAGTTTAATTAACTTCAGTGGAGAAACGATCGCTCGCACCAGTAAAAACGCCATTGACACTGATAAAAGTGAATTTAATAAAGTTGTTAATTCCGTGATTGTTGCAACACGTAATATGCTTTGAGTAAAAATCTACGAGTTTGCGGGTGACACGTTTCTGACAAGTAATAAAAACCGCATTCTACCGACTGAATGTCCGAACGCTCTAATAGAATTAGCCCATTTGGCACCCCTTACTTTAGATTCACAGTGACGAAAGCAATGAACTAATCAGCTGGGGCTTCATCAAAAAAAATTTATAAATTCTCTACAATGTCGCTCCAATACTGCATCCAAATATCCTCCCGAAAAGATATCGACTTCCGGGCTTGCGCATTGACTTAATCAGAACTTTCCCAAACACAGCTGTGTTTACCCCCACTCCCACGACCTCATTTCTGCATACAAACCTCGCAAATGAGCTTCATTTCCTCGCCGTTGTCAGCTTTCGCTATTTGCTGTCCCTTTTATTATACATTCTTTGCCATTTTAGCCCTTTTGTCTACTTCCGACGCTATAAAGGTTCCAATTTTACGGTTTTCTTTGTCTCGAGTAATTTACCTATTTCGAAATTAACTCCATTGAATCAAAAAAAGAACCGTCTCGTCAAGTAGGCGGTTTCTATTCCGGAAGATTTAAATAAGTAGAGCAGTGACGCAGCAAGGGGGTTGGGGGTTATCATTGCTGATATAAAATTGTTAACAATCTATTAACAAACAAAACGTATTCATCGCTACAAAATAACTAAAAAGTACTCCTCACAGTAGTATATAAATAATTTAACGTGAAATTTCTAGAAAATTTAAAGCTAAAAAGAATCAACAAAAATTAAAAGGTCACTAACTTCCTATCAAACAAAAAATCCAGTAAGTTATAATACCTTTCTTTTTCAAACTTATCATTAGCCTCGGCAGTAAAACGCATTGAAGAAGCCCAAACTGAATAATCCACTGTTAATTCATGGATTTTTTATTCATTAGACTATTATTTATATTGTTAATTTATATTGTTATATTTTATTTACTACTATTATTTATTAGACTATTAATAAAGTTCTAAAAATTGTATTTCTTAGTCCGCCCATAATACAGAGAATTAAAAACAATCCTAATTCTAAAGTAACCTTCAAACAAACTTTGATTCTCATTGGAAAATATTTTCCAATATGACAACCATTTGGTGAAAGGGATATGATAGCATTTTATTGGTTCTGCAAATAATTTGCGTTTCACAGCTTTGTTCACGGCAAGAATAAAATATTATGCAGAAAGAATTATAAAAATTGAATTTCTCTAAAGGTTTAGACACAGTTTACTTTAAATTCGAGAGAGAGAGATACATTTCAGAAACTTTATTTCGATCGAGATAACTTTCGGTGAGAGCGAAATTGCCTAAAAAATTGTTGACTGGCAAACTTCGCTTCCACGTCATTTTTCATTCTTTCCTTTTCGTACAACTTTACAAACTTTTTAACTTTAACAAAAAATTTCGCAAACTCTTTCCTTTTCCGGTCAAAACCATTCCCATTGTGTACTAAATTACTTTCCAGAAGTAAATTCTTTGAATTGAAAGGAGGAATGAAGACTGTCGCAGTAACGCTCATCACTTCGAATGAAATAGTTTTTTTTCGAAGTAGGACTTGCTTGAAGCATCTATCATTCGAGTTTATAACACCCAGCGAAGCATCGCCGCTCATAATCTAGGGCTATAACAAGAAGATACGTTCCCTGTGTCTCCCATCTCCCACCGAAAACTTTTGACTTGAGAAAGATAAACTATTGAGGGAGTTTGGGTTTTATTCCATGTCAATATCGAAACCTTCCCTGAGTATATCTCCCGGAACAAAGCATTTTCTCTTAGATTGGAGCCGTATAAAATGAACCCCGTTGAACCTATTCGTACTCACCAATGTTATATAACATAGCTCATCTGAAAACTAAACCGTATTTAGAATAGACTCGAGGTAGAATTATTTATTGTACGTAAGCTCCTATAGCTCTGGGAAGTACTTCAAAAAGAAGCATATATAAAGAAAGATTGTAGTAGCCATAAACTTTGCAATAATTTTATGAACTTCTGAAAATTTTTCCAATTGAAAAAAAGAATCTTTTATTGAATTCCATTTTTTAAGAGCAAAACCTTGAATTAAATTAAAGGTAGATTGAAAATTATTTATTCTATTTCTTATCATGTAATATATTACGTTAAATTCACACCAGCATATTGATTTCATAGACAAAGTATTGGATTTACTTAAACATTAGGGTACTTATATACCAAGAGGAACTTACAACTTATTTCACCACTCATCACGTGATGTTTTAACTTTCTTAATTCTCAAATCTTCTTTGCAGAAAACTTGGAAGCGACGAATCGATTTTCTTTGCGTGCTCTTAAACGTAAATTATATAGTTCAAAATAGAAAATAATGATGCGCCTTTATCGAAAGAGTATCGCATAACTGTAAGCGTTCAATAAATTAATAATAAAATAATAATGATGTTACATCTCACATACTTGGTATAAGTTTATTAGGGAGGCTTGCTTTCCTTGATTTCGCAATATAATTATAATATAATTAATGTTACGAAATTATAAATAATATATACTAATATTAATATTAATATAAGATATTTGATATTGATATTTTATCTCTCATTTCCTTCTAATATAATTGCTCTAGAAGTAAATTAAACCTTAACTCATAATACTCATAATATCTATAGAAGAAAACTTAATAAATACTTTTATCGAAGCTAGTTTGCAAAGGGCCTTAAAATTTATAATTTTTATAAGTTCTTGAAATTAACTCTTAGCATCTAAACGGGTTGATCTTTTTTCACATGAAATCTATGATTAGCGATTGAATCATAAACATTAAGCTGATACTTCATTTACATCAACATCTATATTAATACCCTACAAGCCGCCTTTCGGCATGTGGCAGGGGGTGTAAACACCTGTTTAATCTAAACTACTTCCTTATTCGGTTATTGTCGCGTATCGTTCGTGGAAAGTATGAATTATACATAACTTATTGTACTACGTTCAGATTAACTAGGCTATCAATGGAATATGATCCATTTTGATTGATAAGGTTTTTATTATTATTATTATTATTATTATTATTATTAAGGTCTTTATTAAAGGCGAGATTGAGACTGAAAAGTCTCTTCTTCCTTCTAACCTTTCGTCAATGATATTATGAACATAAAAACTTCTGCGTAGGTGAATAGAAATAGAGAGGAAAACTTTAGAAGGAGTGGAAGTAAAAAAAAAACTAAGGTGATATCTTAGGAAAAACTACCCACAGCAGGAAAACACCCACAGAGGGGTGTGAAAAACCTGCGCAAAAATACTGATAGTACAAGCTAAAAGGTGTTAAAGAAAGCTGTGTGTATAGCATAGAAATTGCAAAAGCAATAGTACTATAACTAAATTACACATTAATAATAAAATAAAATCAGAAACAGGAAAAACTGCAACAGTAAAACAATGAGGCATACCATGATACCGCCCTTGATACTCCATAATTTCTATCACATCACTTCTAAACGGTATTCATAAAATCACACGAAGAGTGTCACAAACACGTGTATACATTCAATATTTTGAGGAAATAAAGGTAAAGTAAATACATTTTTAAGATAGTTGAAGTATAACACTAGAAACATAAAGGGTGGGGTAGACGACTCATCAATCAAAGTATAAAAAATACGTACTCCAAATCCAATCTGCTGACTGTCCTTCAACAGCTGGCCGTGAGAATGGAAAGCATCGCAAATGTACATGATGTGCGATCTACTGACTGCTGTCAAAAGTCAAACAATTCCGTCCGTTCGCACTGATTGCGTGTTTGTGAATAATAACCCTTTTCCTCGTTTTCGGCACGGCCCTCATAGAGCAAGGAAAAATGAAAGCAGGGAGAGCGTTATTTACACCTTTATTTGAAAGTTTTCTTTTCTCTTTTCCGGCAAGACCATCGGTCGCCATTAAAGGAGAGCTACACGAACATTGGATATCCGCTTGGAAATAATCGCTATTCTAGGCGAATCCATTCTCATCTAAGGTGAGATATGAAAATCCCATAGGATATCTATTATATATAGAAGTTTCTCCGGATATACCTAGATATACACTCACTCACTCACTCACTGGGGATCAAAATTCTAACCATGTTTCACAAGTGCCACTGACTTGAAATTTTTACGACCTTGTGGCCATAACATGCAACCTCCAGAAAAAGGCGATTTTGTACCTCAGTGTCATGGGTTCGATTCCAGAAGGCCCCAAAGTCACGATTTTCTCCATAAAGATACATTGCTGGGATTTTCGAAAATTGTTTTGAGGTACTTCCGGGCAACGGAGAGAGTTGAAATTAGAGGTATTTCTGGAGGTCGTGCGTATCCGACGAAAATCATTAAGAAATCTTCGAAGATTATCCTTGGTTCGACGCTAGGTCAGCGCAAATATTCTCCCGTTTAATATACATTGCGATTTGTAAGATTTTTTAAAATCACTTCCCAATAAGATGAAAACTTGAAACTCGGTATGTAGATAGAGATCGTAAATAATCTTTTATGTACGTTGTTGAACGAACTGCTGATTGTCCTTGGTTCGATTCCAGAGAGCCATTTACATTCCTCAATGCATTTCTTATGGAGATAACGGAAACAAATTTAAGGTACTTCCCGGCATGATATCGACTTGAAACTTTGTATAAAATAAGATCAACCTCTAAAACGTCATACTGTACATTCACAGTTGCCAATATGTCCTGGTTTCGACACCAGGCGTCTCTACAATCAGTAACTGATCCGATTTTTAAGAATTATTTTGAACCCCTTCCCAATAATATTAAAACTTGAAATTCGGCATATATATGGAGATCATAGATACATTTCAAAAACATGTTTTAGATTTCCAAAACCGTCCTTGGTTCGAATCCAGAGAACCATTTACATTCGTGAAAAGTAGAACGTCGTTTGAGGCAGTTGCAGCCAATATTTCTACTTGAATTTTCACACATAGTTATAGATTCTGTTGTGCTGCATAGTAAGTTCACCAGGAAGACCCGGGTTCGATGCCAGACAATTAAATTGCAGCGAATTTTAAGAATATTTTCAATCCTTTTTTTTTCTAATGAGGACCGATGCGAGGACCGAAAAAAATTAGCGTTGTCGATCTGCTTGCAGTATTCAAGCTGCATTTTACTCGTATCTATTATATATAGACGTTTCTCCGGATATACCTAGATATACACTCACTCACTGGGGATCAATTATAACCATGTTTCACAAGTGCCACTGACTTGAAATTTTTACGACGATTTTATTTTGATTTCACAGCTGCCAATAGGTCCTGGGTTCGACACCAGGGGTCTCTAAAATTAATAACTGTTACGATGTTTAAGAATTTTTTGAACCCTTTCCCAATAATATAGATACTTAAAACTTGGTATGTAAATACAGAACATAGTTACATTTTAAATACGTGTTTTAAGATTCCTTGATCGCCCTTGGTTCGATCCCAGAATGCCATTTACATTGCCCTGTGCATTTCAGATGGGGATAATGGAGTTTTATTTCAGGGCTTTTTCTGTAAGATATGGACTTCTTACTTTGCATTAATTAAGATCAGGTCATAACAAGTTATAATTGCCCATTCGCATCCGCTAATAGGTCCTGGGTTCGACACCAGGCGACTACAAAAATTAGAAATTGCTACGATTTTTAATTTTTTTAACCCCTTCCTAATAACATTTAAACTCAAAATAAATATTGTGCTGCATAGGAAGTATCACCAGAAAGACCCGAGTTCGATGCCGAGCGGTAAATATGTCTCCCCTATACATTGGGATAGTTTTTCATTATTTTTTTCATGCACTTATCGAAATGATAGGGAGTTCTTGCTTAGATAGAAGATGTGTATTAAGACTCGGTTAAAGAAAAAAAAATATATAAGACTATGCTGTTCCTGGGTTCGATGACAGAGCACATTACAATTTCTCACATAAGGAATATATGTGAAAAATAGGACGTCGTTTGAGGCAGTTGCAGCCAATATTTCTGCTTGAGCTTTCACGTATAGTTAGAGATTGTAAACTGCAGTTGTGCTGCATAGTAAGTATCACCAGGAAGACCCGGGTTCGATGCCGGACGTGAAGCGTATTTTTGTGAAGGTTTTCACAACAATACATATACAACCTACCTCATTCATTTTATGAAGAGTTGGCTTGTAATTTAAACAAGTTAAAAGAAATATATTTCCAATATTTTTTTGCAATAAGAATTTAACGGTGGGGTGATCCGTTCAGCCTACTTCTACCCTATTTTGTAAATGATCAGAAAAAATGTATCTTTGGCATTAGGATTCGAGGATTCCCTGGGCTTATAACTTCATAAAATCATATTTTTTTCATACATCACAATATAACATCACATGTTCATATCACAAGTTCGCTTTTGCTGGAATTATGATGAATACAAAGGTCAACAATAATTTGCACAAAGGGCTAAAACCATATAGAAGAAAATCCAAAGATAATACATAACATTCATAGACGATATAACTTATATTTTCCTGAAAATATAAACTAGTTTGGGATTTAAATTCTAACGAAATTCTTACAACTCAATTCCAACAAGATTCAACTCATGAATACTTAAATGTTTATCTCGGTTTAATCATTTCATTTACCCAACTTCCATAGTGTTCAGAAAATAAACCACGATCTTGATTAACGAATTTAAACATTGAACTTAATTGTACATCTCAGAGTGATTTCCACGAAACTTTAATGTATAAAGAGCAACTTTCTGCAGTTGAATAATTACTTTTCAATTCTAAATCAAATCCAATTAGGAATAAAAGGTTTATTTTAACGAGCCAAGCAATTACGTAATCTTCAGAAGTTCTCTCTATCTCTGTTAATTCAGTACAGGCAAAATCTTGCAAACAGTTGCAGGAAGGTTAAAGAGAGAAAATTATCGTATCCCATAGTTAACATTGACACTACTACTCCACTTACTTTACGAGTAGACCAAATTGCTACATTCACCTCACAACTAGTAAATTTGCATGTTAAATTGGCATACATTTCAAAAACTAATTTGAAAGAAGCGAAATTTGTTGAATTATCATAGAGGTATAAGTTAGCGCGGTTAAGGGAAGCTATCAAAACTTTTTCCTATTCCATGAAAGGAGTTACTACCCCAAAGATGTTTATTCATTGGTGCTTTAAATCTTCTACAGCAGTATTTGCTAGCCTTTGTGCTGCGGCATATCGGCTATGTATAATATATATATACATTGTATATATATATTGCCATTTCTGATAGATATTTAATGGTTTAATGGGCAATGCTAAGGATTTGAAACATAAATGTTTTTACATTTTACGGCTATAGATTATAAGACACTCTTGCGCTTCATGAGTAACTGTCAACAATAAACGGATTTCACCTAACAGTAAACAAATAGACAAAAAACAGTTAAATATAAATAAATAAACGCAAACTCATAAAATCGTACGTTCACAATACATATATGATTCACGTGGGAGCGAGAGATAACACTTTTAAATAAATATTGTATGCTATAAATGAAAAATACTTAATGTGTGTCATATTTCAATTCGAATTTAGACTAAAAGTAACAAACATGTGGTTTTGTGAGCCGCTACGTAAGAGTGTGCCGGGATGATATAAATTTTTGGCCACGTGTTGAAGTGAGCTATCAACTTTTTGCATCTTCTCATATATTAAGATTCTGTGAATTTTCTTTATTCCATTTAATCAAACAAATTAGCAGTAGCCTTTTCAACTAAGGGATGTCATCTTCTCTAGATTTTCTCCGACCACATCTATTTTCTATTACTTAGCATTCCTCGAAAACTCTCTCGTATTCTCCAGGTTCCTCCTTATACTTATCCTAAGAAATCTTTTCCTTTAATTGCCGACCTCATCTAAAAATCTTGTATGAGCCTCTTTGATTATACGTTATACTATCTCTTAGTTTATACGCATAAACACATAACATTCGAAAAATCCAATTTTCTTTTTTCAAACATTTCCACGCAATATACGTCTTTGAGTATTCTCATACTGCTGACGGGACAGTCTATATCCTCGACTGTTATAAACTTACATCCCGTAGTACGTATCATTCCCGTTGTTTCTTTTTTCAAGGGGGTACAGTAGCTCACGGACTCGAAGAATGGCCATTATTTCAGATATTATTTTATGAAAGGTTAACAAAGGCCTTTTTGAAAAATTTTAGGTAACTTACCCACTTAAAAGAAGTAAGTACCTAGATATTGCAAGCGTTTAACCAGTACCTTCTCGTATTGCTTAGTAAAACACTATTTCAAACTATTTAAATTTTTCTTTATTACCAAACATTGATTATTGCTATATATTAATGGGAAAATTAACGTTATTCCTCTACACGTTGGCCATTAGCATGTATTTATACAATAGCGACTTCCTTTGCTTCATCGTATCCTTGGTCTATCTTCTGAAACATGGCTTATTCCTTATTCCCTTGCCTCTCTTCTAACCACAGACTAACCTTTCTCCGTGCTCGGCTCATTATTTATTCTACTGAAATACCTTCCTCGCTCTTTGGATTCTTCATTGATTTCCTTTCTTCCTTTTTCGAGGTCATTTGCTGAATATCCCAAGATTTCTTTTTCTTCTTATTCTGTTTCCCATGTGTCTTCTCAGAGCCTCCTTAATGTAATGGCTTGCATCTGTCTTAAGAGGCACATGAATTACCAACTCTCATGCTCACCAACGATCTCGTTAAGTATCTAAGTCTTACTTATTCATCATCACATCCTTTTAGCAATACGAAAAGCACTACTATTCTACTAGGTTTCAGGATATCATCGCAGTCTATTAATAGCGTACAAATCTTTAGTCAGGCCGACTGTAGAATATGCAACGAGTGTTAGGAATCGCCATGAAACGGGCCTTATTATGAAACTCGAAGATGTGCAAGGAAAGGCGCCTAAGTATGCAGTCGGCAATCAAGGGAAAGCCGATAGTGTTATTGAGATGGTAGCCCATTTGAAGTGGGAATCACTAGAGTAGAGAAGGAAGACATTTTCATAAGCTGGGATGGACAAAACATGGAACTCGGAAGAGGGCTGGGACGAACTACGTGGCTGATTTGAAATTCCTAATTATGTAGGACGCTGCAGCCATAGTTTAAAAATTAAGGAACGCAAGCAGAAAACAGACAGTGACATATTCTTTCATTAATAGGGGTATTAGGGAATTGAACGCTTTTCCTGGTGAATTTCTCATGCCTATGCCTAAAAATTTGATTATTCAAAAATAACTTTGAGTTAAACTGTATGTAGGTTATTATAATGGCTCAAGGATATCCATTCTGTAAAATTATCTTGAGTTGTATTAGTTATTGTTCAAATTGTTGTATTAGTTATTTATTAGTTATTTTTCAATCAATCTATGTATCTGACTGTATTAACCATGTACTGAAGCTTATTTTACTTAAATGACAGATCATATTTAACTCTTGCTGTATAATATGTATAGTGTATATTCCATTTATTGTGTAATTTACTTGTACAACCTACGGGAGGTTTTTTGAGGGGTTTCCCTCCCGTCTTTGGGAGGGAATTCCAGATATAAAAATAATTTATTATGTCCCTCTCAAGCATTGCCACATGACCAGAAGGCAAACCAGCAGCGTAACATAAAGAAAATAAATAAATAAGCAAAATATCTTTAAACATTTCCATGAACACATTTCGTTTACTCGAGCTAATGATTAATATCTATTTGTTAATTCAGGTGAAATTTAATATCTCTTCCATCGGAGTGAATAAGTGAGGCAAGCTTATCTTAGATTTTTTTAATTCGCTTTAATTGGAATGCAGAACATATTTCGATGGATGCCACGTGCTCTTTCAACTAATTTTGATAAGGCCTATAAAAAGATGAACCGCGTGCGGCATAAACATTATTTTAAAATTTCGCAAATTGCCCGAAATCTAAACGCGCTCTAAAATGAGTCGGAATTCTTTCAATTGGTGAATAACTTCTACTCGAAATCGGCTGAATGGGCTGTATTCAACGCTTCCATTGAATCTCCTTCGGGTAAGTTTACTCCGCATTGGTGGGCCACACGAGGAGGAGGATTTATCACATCCCATCGCTTCTGGTAGCAATTTTAATTCCTCCTCCATTCCTATCTTCTGCGACTCTCGGTTCTCGATTAAGCCCGGCCATTCCGCCTGCAGGAAGACCTTTCTGCCGCATTTTCACTGGAGTTCTTTGGGAAGCCATAAGAGAACTATTCCGTTCGCATCTTCACCACCTCGTTCCACTTCTTCTGCCTCTTCCTCCTCCCTAAGGCTATATATTTCTCTCTGTCCCTTCCTACCAAACCCTTCGCCTTTATTTCAATACAGCCCATCTTATTTTCTATTCCCCTTTATATTAACCACAATTCATCTACATCTACATTAACTTACCGCTGTTTTCGGCTTGCGGCATGGGGTGTAAACACCAGTTCTTCGAACTAAATTTATAATAGTATCGCATGGTAGAAAGCGAGTGAATGCACCTGCAAGTTCATTAGTTTTCTTTACGGACTTCATACTACAAGTCTCGAGTTGGTTTTTAGATCACATTTTGAATGCTAACGACTACCATTGGTTGCTGTTATAGTACCGCATAGTAGAGATTCTGCGTGGAAATTTTCATTCCCTCCTCGTAGGGGTGTACCCCCTCTGACGCGAACTCCTTACACCTTGTACTCCACGAAACGACCTTCACTTCCTCGTGGATGCCAGCTATCGCTAATCGTTCTCTTGTTTTCCTTCAAAATATGTCATGCGTACCTCTAAGGAGTTTGTGAATTGAGAGAATGAGAACACTGCTGTGCATAGAAGAGACTCACTGCATGATAATGGGGGAAGGGATACCAGAGGTATTCGGTAGGTTGTTGATGCTCCGCCAAACCGGTAGCGTAAAAGGCTCTTTACTGCGCAATCATATTATATTCCGCTATTATCGCGTATGTATCGTTTGCGCAAAGAATACATCTTTAATGTAACTTGTCTTGACTAATATTTCTCATTATTAGCTCATTATCGCATGGAGGTCTCATGATGCCAATGGCGATAGTTATAACTTCCGAAAATGTAATTTTCCTGAACTTATCAAGCAATCGAAACCCAGCTTCAATTGTGAATAACATCTCGTTTCTTTCAAATAGCCAAAACCTGCTTCTGAGAGCATTTATCTAACACTTGCTATTTTAACTTAGCATTTTTTAACAAAACCTATCGCCTCGCACTGTGATTTCTCGAGCTTGTGGGTGCACGTTTCTTCCGTCGGATTCCATATTTTGCCGCATATTCCAGGTGGGGCCTTAAAAAGTTTAAATAAAATCGCTATCTCACCTTTTTATTGCATTTACTGACAATGCGCTTTACAAATCTGAGTCTTTTAATTTCTTTACCGCAGATTTTTCGAATATGCGAGCTCCAACTTAAGCTATTTGTAATGGTGATCCTGGGATATTAAACCGAATCTTCTACTTTTATACTCATTCCATTAATTTCATACGGATGATTCTGACGCAATTATTTCCATTCGAAGCAATTGATTAAAGGCTTTTTGCATCACTTTTGAATTAGATCAATTGAGAGAGATTTACGATCTTCCTCGTTAGATACTTTTCTTTATATTACCAATTCACTTAAAGCTCCTCCCGATGCTATATATCTAGTCATCCAATTTATCTATACAAATTAAGAAAAAAAGAGGTACAATTACGCTGCCGTGAGGTACGCCTGTAAATTTTACTCTATTCGAGCTAATTCCATCCATTATTCCTTCAAGAACTACTTGTTGTTCCCTCTCGTAGAGAAAATCCATGTAATTTTACTACCACGTTCAGTTCTTCTTTGGCGAGAGTTTTACTCGGTAGAAAGATTCCATTGCAAAAATGGGTACCTTAGGGATTTCATTCAAATAAATCTAAAGCTAAAATTCTGCAACCGTTAATATATGTGTAGATATTATGGTAGCTGCACATAAAGTGATAGTCGCATTCCGGTATACATAATTTAATAATATGATACCCTGGAGCATAAACTTGGCATAGGCTACAATTTAATGTGTACCACCGTGCACTATAAAATCTAAGACGCTCCTAAACATTGGAAGTCACGTAGAGGGAATAAATAACAACGCGACTGTAAGACGCATTATATTCGCCGTGTTTCAAAACGACCAGAGAGGCTTACGCTGAAAAAATAGTGATTAATTACTTAAATGTGTCCATGTCTTTCTATAATCCCTCAACACAGCAAAGTTCCATTATAAGCTTCTTCTTTATTAACTGTAACCTACAGAAAAAGCATACATGAAAAAAGTAAGACGTTACTGAATGCTTGGAAAAAGGATGTTAAATGGCACAGAGGAAAGAGATTCATAGTTCTAAACGCTATACTGGAAGTAAATATTCTCTTCCATAACAGCTTTACGATAATGTATCTTTAATATCGGGAATCTAAGACGAACAAAATTTCTGGAGGTTCTACAAATGTTCTAAATGAGTATTGGACTCGAGACAAGACGTAGTAAGCAAAATTTATTATTTATCAACAAAGGGGTTTTTTATCGTGAAAGTAAGTTTTGTAAAAAGTTATAGAATAGGGAAATTGAGAGAGCTACTACTGGCTTAAAGGCAGCTTAAATGTTATGTATTCATCTTAAAATTATAATGCTAACTTTTGCTAAGGTGCAAGATGTGACTCCTCACGTCTAATTTTAAAAGCGGAATATTTTGGAAATGATGAATCTCTTGAATAATCCAGACAATCAGGAATGGATCATCAATCATGATTGCGAAGAGTAAATTTTGATGAAAACTGTCATATCCTGTTCATGCCAGGAATTTTCAATTAAGCACTGTGCAAGTGAATGACGTTAAGATTAAAATGCCAAAAAATATATGATACGTCTAATAAATAAGTTTGAAGCTCTTTCAAAGATTTTTTAGATTTGGTTTATCCTTACGCACTTAGCTTTTTCAGTATTTTCGGAGGAATGAATTTTGGAAAAACTTTGCGCGGTAAGCTGTGCATATGAGAAAAAAGGAATAATCTGAAATTAAAAGGTTAAGCACGCTCAGGACTCGAACTTAAATCCCGCACTTACCGATCAGTTGCTTCAGACTGTTTAAGCTATCATGATGAGCAGTTACATTATTTTTATTAGAGGCAGACACTTCTCTGCAAAATGAATTTCGCGGAACTTTTCTCCAAAAAGTGAAGGACCCGTGATCTTATATCTTTGTGTATAAACTTTTAACATCCATTTCTTCTTTGGATAAATATTTGTTGGGATACATCGACTTAATATTCAAGTGCCTCTCTCCTGAAAGATTTTATACAACAATCTACCTTAAGCTCTCATGTCCGAAAACAATGCTTGACTTTGAATACAAAGGAAACCAAAAATGTTTAACATATACAATTTCACCGAAAAAATAGCTTTCCTAATCTCTGAATTTTTCTTGTGAGAATAAACAGAGGGACCAAACAAAGGCCAAAATGGAGTTTCAAGAAGAAAGCGGGCCTTAAAGAAGACAGAACTAGAGAGTAGTAAGAATGTAAAGATCCAAACCTCTTTGATACATTTCTAGAAAGATGGCAATATTTTAAGGCGGAAAGAAACGAAAAATATATGAGTAAAGAATAATAAGTATTTATAGAAAATAGTAAATGAAATTGTTTACGGTTTTGAATACATAGGAGACCAAGGGTATAAAACGGATTTTATAAGATGAGATTCCTGTTTTACGTTCGAATTTTTACTTTCTCCCTATATGTAGTAGTATAGAGAAAGTATATAAAGTTTTTGCCGGGTGCCATCCCCCATCCCTTGCTGCTTTCCTGCTTATTTTGACCTTTTAAAGCCACCAGTATTAATTATTTTTTCATCGGTAACAGTTGGATGTAAACATACATCACTTATCATTTACCGAGAAGTAAGGTTCATTCTTTTTATTGACATGCAGCCGCTGCCGGGTAAAAACATTGTTGCATGAATGTTTATAAGATGTTGTTGATGGGGAGGGAGAGTTTCATTATACGCCTCCACTTTGACAAATTCTTATTTGAGCGTACTTCTAATTATATATTTTTTAACTACCGGCAATGCACCAATCACTTACTGATATATCGTTTTATCATATGAAGCAATATTTTAAGAATTAATTATATTAAGCATGTAAAAAATTTAATTTACGATAATAATTTGGTGTTAACTAGGGCAGGTAAGGAACAGAGTGTAGTGATATGTGATAAACAACAATATGTGGACAAATGCCGTGATTTTATTGATAACAATAATATTCTTAAAAAAGATCCAACAATGTCCAATCAAATGTGTGTGAGTGAAGAAAACGAATTTACTCTCGGATAGAGGAAATCACATCTGATAATGTGTATGAAATTTGGTAAAATATATCCTTAAGAAGATAGTGAAAAAAACGGACAGGAGCAAAAATCTCTCCGGGACTTACACCCTTGAGAAATCCCAAGATTCCATGGAGGAGAATACCATTCCTTGGCAAGATCTCATACCGGTTGTGGAATGCCCTTCCCGAAAATATCAAAGCCTGTTTCTATTCACCATCAACAAATAGGAGGACTCTTGGAGAATTCTAAAGATAAAAGGAACGCGACGGATTGCAGCGGGGTCTACGAACTTTCCGAATCCCTTCTTAAAACTATAGGATGGATCCAGTACCGCCGATTTTTCCGTTTTTGACTGCGTCTACGACGATTCAACAAATACAATGCTGCTAATTGCTTGCGGTCCATATTGTAACACCACGGAAATGAGCAGAGAGCGAGACGGTAGCCGTAGAACTGAATTATTGCAAAGAAAATCCTCATGGTCACATTTCGAACGCCCTCTCTCCGTAGGGTATGGATATGCCAATAGGAAATCCCAGAAAAGATAACAATGACAAGGTCCATGAACTCTCCCGCGAGTCTAAGAAAGGGTAGAAGTCTCCGGAGGGGGTCTTCCTTGAGCACCATAGCGTGGACCTGCAGCGAGGGTTCGCAAAGGAATTTGCCTCTGCAACGAATATCAAAGTCGCCGCCTGTAGGAAACTCAATGCTTCTTTTCCCGAATTAAGGTATTAATAAAGGAATAATTTTTTCTATAATCCTCAATCTTTATCTCCAACGTCCTTTTTCAACGTGGTCCCTTGCCATTACCCTCTCCTCTACTATTGCTTTAAAATATGGACGTGCAGAATGACATAGTGAATGAAGACGAAATTAGCAAGTAAATTTAAAAATTAAAGCTATTTGAACCGAAAATTCCAAAGAGAATTGATTTTTCACCAACACCGGAGAAGCAACCGGGCCAGTTTATGGCTAGCCTGGTTCTTGCGAGTGAAAGTATCCCTACCCCGGTTTTACGACCATTTTATGACCGACCGGACGAGCGAAACCGGTGAATGTGTTACTAGCCTAAGTGTCTATGTGTCTGTCTGTCTGTGGTAAAAAAGTTTGTGTGCACTCTATCTTAAAAAGTAATTATCCGATCATTTCCAAAATTCATATTTAGTATTTTCCTAACAATGCCAAAAGTTGATTAGTTTTTGATGAATATCGCTTAACCGAAAGTTCCGGTTTAACCGGAACAAACTTTTGTTTCTTTAATATCTCTGTCAGAATGCAATAAAGGTATATATAATTACACATAAAAGTTAAAGATAATGTACTTTACTACAACTTTTGTAAGAAACATGTTTTCGTAACACTGATTGTTTAGGAGTTACTCTTGAATAATGGTTAACCGGAAGTTGTTGTTTATCCAAAAATGGAAGTTTTTCATACATATCTCTATCAGGATGCAATGTATGTATATACATTTACATACAAAAGTTATAGATAATGTATTTTACTTCAACCTTTGTATGAAACATTTTTCGTAACACTGATTGTTTAGGAGTTATTCTTGAATAATGGTTAACTGGAAGTTGTTGTTTATCCAAAAATGGAGGTTTTTCATACACATCTCTGTCAGAATGCAATGTCGGTTTATACAATTACATACCAAAGTTACAGATAATGTATTTTACTACAACTTTTGAATGAATTATTTTCCTGTAAGACTTATTGTTTTGGAGTTACTTATATATTACCGGCATAGGCTTCTGTTTTCAATAAATATGGAAAAAGTCATGTGTTGGCCACATTAGATTTTTTGTTTTAGTATTATACTGATGAGGGACTTAAGATGTAGACATTTTCATTACCGACTTATCATTTCTTCTTAGACTGTAGGATGGATAAAAAGATTTAAATCATACAAAATGAGAAAGTTTCCTTTATTTTACATTTTTAAATTAAAATTTGCAATTTTTAGAATTATAACGATATAGGAATTAAGATTTATGGACCTTTATACCAACAACATTCATCCTGAATTGTGTAGGAGGAATATATATTTAAATTATAAAATGTGACAAATGTTCATTCCTTTCATATCTTTATATAACATAAGTTTTAAAGCTCTTTAGTTATCATATAACAATACCCCATCGTTCATTATCTCCTTATGAAACCAATCCAACCATGAATAAAATAATAGTGAGTTAATTTTTACTCTTCTTTTCGGTTAATTCCTTACTACGTAAAATTTTCCTTTGCCCTTCACCGCAGTTTTCATTCGAATTAACTACATACCTCTACAATATCCTAAATCGAATTTTGCCTACTGAAGGACTGGAAATGAGAATTATACACCCAACCGAACAGGTTTCTTTCCATTTGGTGCAACTGAGTATGAACAATTAAGATCCGGCGCTTTTTTACACTGTTGTTTCGTAAAACTCTTAAATAAAGGTAAACACACGAATGACATTAAACGTACTACGAAAAAAACTAATACAAACAGAGTTCACATAGAAACGGGTATCGACCGATAAGATATTATCGTAGAGAGAGTAAGACGTACGAGGGGTGCACGATGTTCATTGTATACCCTTAACAAGGTGAAAGCATGTACCCTCAGGGAGGAAAATATTGTTTTCATTTCGTATGCGTTCACTTAAGACTCACTAGCGATTCACTTTCATCCAACTTCAACAGATTATATATACTCTATGAGAAAATGGCAGTAATCTATTTAAAACACGGAGAATCAAACTGAGGGGTAGACGCCTCAGTAAAACGTGATTAAATATTCAGCAACGGATTTGGTGGACGTGGGTTGGGATTAAGCGATTCCTTTGGAAAGGGTTCCGCATTAGAGATTCCCTCATATTATTTCGGTTTGGCTTTAAGAATTGGTGGATGTATTCTTGGAGAAACCTTGAGAGAAATGTACTTCATGGTTCTGTTTGAGAACACCGAATAGCCAAAAATGTTTCAAAGAGAGATATCAAAATCAAAAATTCGAATGAAGCTTAGCGGAATGATTGCTTTGTTCTTTTAAATCCCGAAAAATCATGTTTCAGTACTGAAGAAAGGTAAAATATATTTATATATATAGCACAAGGCCTTTACAATGGACTAAAAAATAATACAATTTTAACAAGATATTTACTCCCAATGGAATTACTATTAGATTTCAATTTTAAATTATGAATCTTTTACAGTTTGAAAGGAAATAAACCCTTGGCAGCAATAGAATTGGCATAAAATAAACAGAAAAAGAACAGGGCTGTGCAAAAAGTGAAAAATAGTGACAGCACTACGACTTGAACCCAGGTCTCCCACTTTTCGGGCAGCTATACTACAATTGTAAACCATTTGAGACGCACACTTACTCGTAGCATGTAAAATTACACTTCAATAATCCCAAGATAAATACACATTGTTTTAAACATGACATAAAAGAGACTATGATGAGATTACTAAGAGTAATGATAAAATCAAACGGCATTAAATAAAAACTCTTACCAACAATTAATCTGCGAATGTTACAACGTAACCAAACTCCTCCCAGACAATAACTATAGCTACCTATACTTAGAATACAATACTTTGATGAACAAGTAGCTAACTATAATCATTACCATTAGTCATCATTACCCTGATATTTATACCTCACGACTTTCATATTCCCAAAAGGAAGTTTTTTCATCTTACGTGTCAAAATCAATCCTATAGTCAAGAATTTAGTCGTAATTGACAAAAAAAAAACATTTATAATCTTTCAACACTTTTTATTAACACGACTGGTATCGCTAACTTTGCAGCATCTTTAGGTACTGTAAGTAAGATGACACCGTATTTATTGTGATACGATGCTGGGGATGCTAGGGGGAAGTGGTTGGGAGTTAAGGTAAACGTTGAAAGAAGATGAAGGTGAGGTATATTAACGGGTGATTTTTTGTAGTAAGAAAACCTTTCAGAGAAGTACGGTAAACATTTGTACTTTTCCCGATAATGATCTGCAGAAATATTATTTTAGCGAGAGAAAATCACTTCACTCCGATGATAATACTGATATATATACGATATACTAATACTGATACTGTCCACGGGAGGTTTATGGGGGGGTTTCCCTCCCGTCCTTGGGCGAATGCCGGACAGATTGTATTGTTATATCCCCCTCAACCGTTGCCGCCTGGTATTAGGAGTCTTTAGGAGTTTCCTTAGGAATTTTTTTCAATACTATTTATTCATAGTTATGTAAACGAATTCAGATTCTAATTCCATTAATAAATGATGTATGAAATGAATTAGTTTCGTTTTTCCGGAGTTATATTTCGTTCTACAAATCTTAGACATGGGAACAGGAGCACAGAAATGAAATGAAGGTGAAAAATGTCAGGTCTGTTAATTTTTGTTCAAACAGATGGTAGTGCTGGTAAATTTCCTGAGAAACAGACACAACTGATTAAAATAAGAAAGAAGTTTAAGGGAAGATCAAGTATTTGCTGTGAAATTCCTTTGATCTCCCATTGGATGCCGATTGCTACATGCTCACAAAGTTACTTATTCGGCGTTATTTTACAAACACGAAGGATTCCCTGTCTTTATCCATTAAAGGTTAGAAATGAGTTGTTGACTCATTCTTTCTAAACTCGCAAGGTGTAAACACCTATTTCTTTCTCCAAAAGTTTCCGCTTCTCTTTCCCCTCCGACATTATTTGTATGTCGACTTTTCAGACGGAAACAAATCGTCCCTTTCCTTTGAAATTCTTTGGAAATGGAGGTTATTCTCCTTTTTAATTGCTTTTTGCCGAAAAATAGCACTTCTTCCTCTTGCATCCACCAGGTAAAGTTTAAGAAGAGCGGTGCTGAAGTAGTTATTTTACATTGATTTATCACATAGTTATTTTACATATCCTTTTTCAGAAAACAAACATTGGGCTCTCAGAAATTGGTGGAAAGTTTATAATCCAATATCATGGTTTCAATTTCAAACTAAATCAAATTAATGACGTATACCTGTATTAATATCGGTGGCAAGAAAGTATATATGAGAATAAGAGAGAGAGAGAGAGCATGCGACTAAAGATTATAAAAACATTTCATAAAGGCTGTTTAATGTTTCGCTGATTGTCCTTGGATCGATCCCAGTGAGCCATTTACATTACCCTATGCATTTCAGATGGGGTTAATGGAGTCTTATTTCAGGACCTTTCCGGTATAATATGGACTTCAAAATTTTCATTAATTAAGATCAGGTCCTAACATGTTATTATGTCTATTTGCATATGCCAATAGGTCCTGGGTTCGACACCAAGGGTCACAAAATTGGAAATTTATACGATATTTTAAATTTTATTTTAACCCCTTCCCAATAACATTGAAACTTAAAAGTCGGCATATGAATAAAGATTATAAATAAATTTCGTATCTTGCACTATGCAAGCAACTTTTAATCGTAACTAAATATTTTTGCTCAAAGCTTCGCATGCAACGACAACATTTCAAAAAATAATTCTTGACCCACCCATTCATTTAAGACGAGACGAAGATACATTAAAGAAAATCTTATTAACTATTCTGGTCTCCTGAATATTAATTTCTTTACACCTTTATTTACAGCCAATATACATAAGAATGGGGAAGGATTAAATCGAATTTGGGGGTCAGACTGAACTATCATTTCAGTCGCTTACAAATGAAGTCATCACACTTCACTGAAAGTCGATGAAGAAAAATTCTTGGAAATATATTGAGGAAAATCGGAAAAAAATTTAATAGGTGAGCGAAAAAAGTTTAGTTAAACGTGCCTCGGGTGCTTTTGAGTTAATTTGCGTTTACTTGGCAGATAGATTGGTTACCGTACCTAAATTAATTAACTTATTCGACGAAGATGGAAGATAGTACATAATGGAAATTTGCACGTCCTATTTCCTGCTAATCAAATCCCTCGGGCTGATCTGGATCAATTTGAAAAGAATAATTATCTGATTGTAGAAACGTGCTACTAAGCCTTAAGAATAATAAATCCGCGACTCGAAAAATGTGCGATTTATTCACGTATCAAATGGATTGCCCGGAATATTTTTTAAGTCCTTCGTCATAAACCCCTACAGATGTATCGTGAGGATGCCCTATTGGCTCATCTTTATCAAAGCCCCTAGAATATGTATTTCAATCTCTTTACAATGGGTGTATTATAAGAGACTATCAGTTGTAATTTCTTTTTTTGTTTGTTGTATGATTCAAGTTATATCACCTTTTCAAGATATAAGTTTTTTATGGTGTGTGTCGTACAAAATCATTGTATTTCTAATTCTTTTTCGCAGTTTGAGGTCTAGTCAATGCTGTGGACTGTTGAGTAAATATCAAAAATTATTTATTGTACGATAAGATTAAATGGCAAACCAAAGTTTCATTGAGCATTATTTGACTTCAGTCACCATTTTTATGCTTTCATACTGACTCTTCTTGGATCCGTTTGTGTGTAGCTGCGAATCAAAAACGTGTACTAATCTTCATAAGCAGGTATTCCGACAAAGAGAATTCCATCACCAAATCATCGTCATGCTGCGCGTATTGCATTTCAAAAATTCGATACCTCTATCATATCAAATCAGAGATAAATGTGACCATGCGTGGAGTCCTCTCCATTTGATACTTCAATTGGTCTTTTCCGTAATTCAATGGCACAGACCTCCACTATTTTTTTACATTTATCAGGTCTCCCTTTGAATTGTTTATGCCTCGGAGAAATGTCATGATGGAAAACATGAGATCTGCAACTCCAACATATAGAGAATTTCCTTTGAACTGTACGCCCACGTCCTGCATTGCCATGGAGATTTTTCTGGATATTCCTTGCCGATAAATTGGTTATCCTTTCATCGATCTCATTATATGACAATTTTGGAGCTATTCCACATTCATTTATTTTCCTTCTCCTTTCCAACTCAATAGATTTATGCGTCGAGTCCCAGTCATAAAATTCTACCATATATCTTTTCTCTATCCCACTTCTTATTACGGAGAGTATTATATATTCTCCAGCCTCATTGTAGCTTAAAAATTCTTAGTTCTACCTACTCCCTTATAAATCTGTTACCTCTTTCTGCATAGTGAATTTACTCAACCATTTTTTCGCTACATCTCTAATTCACCGCATTAAGCTCGCCTCTAAAGCTCGTTCCCCTCGTTATTTTATCTCCTTCATATATTAATTAAAGCCTACCCAACCTATCCATAATGAGTTCTATTTATTCTGCCCTCTTTTATATTCTTTTCAAGTCTCTTAAGCGCGATTTAACGCAGACTTCCCGATGAATCCTCTCTTTACTTTGCCAATTTACATATCTACACTTTCATTTATGCGTCGACATTCACTACGGATTTAAAATATATTATTTTTCTATTTGTAGAGTAAGAGATATTTTAATCTCACTACCGTACATTATAAAACGGGCTTAATTCGCAATTCCATATTTAAATAATCACGAGACCCAAAAAATGGAACCGTGATTTTTTCCATTTAAAAGAGCAAATTTATTAAAAATTCGATGTTTAAAACATTCAGCGTGAAAAATTGGTTAGGATTCCGAATGGAAATGAGTAAAAAAGTAAAGAAAATATTTTATTTTTCACTTATATTTTTTTGAACTTGGCCATTCTTTTCTGTGAATGTATGAACAAGTATATCTAACCTACCTTCTATTCCTACAACTCACGAGGATGCTAATTTACTGAAATTTTACATATTTGCCATTAAATTTATTGAAAACAAAGTGGGTTAAACTAAGTATATGTTTGTCCATTTATTTTTGATGCAGCTACTGTTTTATTCTGAAACTTAAAAGAGAATATCATCATGTAAATTCCTTATTTTATAGAAAACTCAAAATACTAATTAGCTATGATAGTTTTCATCTAAGATAATGCGATATGACAATAACGGACATGGTTTGAAGACCTTTGCCCCATCAAATTTGTAATCTCCTACGATGAAACGGTTGTTCCTAATATTCTTGTTTTAGAATATCATTTACGATAGCTATAACGCAAAGTCTCAACTGGCACCCTCCAAAAACTGAGAATTATATTTTGGAAATCAATAATGAATCTCTAAGGTACTAATTACATCTATTTTTCTATTTGAGGAGTCTTCTTAATCTTTTTAAAAAAATCATTTCACAAAATACCGTCCCTCAAAAGGTATTCGGTAAACTCATCTCTCCCTTATTTGGACCGTGAATTTTGAATTGAGTATAAAACTAATTTTTTCAAGTCCACATGACGTTTTCTTCATGACCGCACCCTAATTCAATTACACTTTCTCTGTGGTCACTTGCGGCCAAGAAATTCAAATTCTGTAAATCTAATTTTTCGCCCCCATTGTCACAAACAATTTGCGGGAAGGAAAAACGGAAATACTTTCGGGCAGAACTAGAATGAAATCAAAAAATTATATAAGGCTCCCGAAAATTCAGCGTGTGAATATCTAAAAGAGTCCTTTTTATGGCAATAAACAACATTAAATACGTCAGCATGGTAATTACGCTAATAAAGTCAACTATTAAATAACTAAAGCGTGTTACCAGTACATTAATAAAATTTATTGCAAAACTACTGTAACACTAGAATAGTATCTTAACACATTTAATTAAATATCTTACAAATTCTTTCGATAAGAATTTTAATTTTACAAGGGGAACGCCAGGTTTGTGGGAAATGGATTCGAACGAAACTTTCAGGGCACATTCTTTGCTTAGAAATAATGCATTAAGAATAACAAAAGCCTTATCGTTCGACTCAATGGGCCTTTGTGTATGAAAAATTAGCTACTGAAAATCTGTTTCAGGCAACCCCGCCATACATCTGAATTACCATGCCGATCTCTAGATTTTCCTCTTAGGAAATTATGTTTCTCCATTTTTTGCTGATAGCTTACCTTTTTGCGATTAAATTTCATCTTCTTTGCCATCCTGGCAATTTTTAACTTTTAGTTAGCATGTATTCTAATGCACGCAACGACGCAAAAAGAATCAGAAAAAGCTGGACGGAAATAGAAAAATCATTGTGAAATTAAAACCTAAGAATCAATTACAGAATTAGGTTTCAATATCACCAGTCCTTTACAGGCAAAAAATTAATACCATTCCATACATTATGAGAGCTCGTCTAAGAATAATAATAGTATTTTATATAACACCTAACGGAAAATCCCACATGAAATACATTTTAATAGCTTGAAAACATAAAATAAATATTAAAAATAATAGGAAAATAAGGGATGTATGTAAAAATAAAAATTAATGATAACATAAGATTGGACGGATAAAAATGAAAATCGTAATGATGATGAGCTTAAAAATTGATATCAAATATAGTTGATTATACATAAAAAAGTCGTATAGTTAAACATCTTATATACTGGCTCAATCGAAAGCAGCATGCGAGATAATCATGTTAGCGGTTCTGGAAGTAGTAAAGATTTTGCAGAGATGACCGTGAATCATGATGAATTTGGTGAGCTATCAGAATTGAAAGGTATCCAGTTACGACGAGACTTGATTGGACTATGGATTTATCTCTACGCTCACCGTATTTCCCATTACTGTTTTCAGGTTCCCTATGTTAGCCGTACTCCGAGTTTGTTCAAAAATCAATTATATGAAATTCCATCTATAAATGCGATTATTTGAGTTAAGATTGAACACACTGCGCCCTCCATATATTGAGCTGCATCATCTTATTTTTTCTTTCCTTGGAGTAATTTCCTGAAAATTAGTCTAAAGGAAAAAGAGAAGAGGCTAGCAGTTTTCATTCCGATAATGAAGGAAAACAATGTACATTTTCCACACATTTATTTAGCTTACGGCCGGTTTCGCTACCGGAGAACCACCAGAAGATGCTACTCTGGTAGCGAAACCGGTCGTCAGCTAAATAAAAGTGTGGAAAATTTACATTTTTTTCTTCATTATCTAAATGGCTTTCCAAAAAGTAACGCCTGAGCATCTAGATTTCACAGTTTTCATTCCCATCCAACTTTCATAATATTAACATTGGGGCCCCAATGTGTCGTGATTGTCTCACTTGATTTCTTTTTCTAATTTTTTTTTCAATTTTTAAACTTCAAGCGTGGGTGTATCAATATAAGCTTCAATGACCTTTACTAAGAATACGTATTTTAAAGCGTTTAGTAAAGAATGGTTATTATTTTCCCAATCCATTAATGAATTGACATAAAAGAATATCTCTTTGGTCATATTATCAGGGTAAAGCTAATAAAGAATCGAATGTAATACTTTTGTTATTTTAAACGATAAATGAATTTCTATTATTTTTACTCATGTTATTTTTTGCATAAAGAACTTAATGTGCTATATTCGTGATTATTTTTCAATTCTTATGTTTCATTTGCGTTAGGATGTATTAAATTATATTTTGATGTTAAACTACGTAATTTTTGTGGTAATCAATAGTATCTAATTAAAGGCGTCTCCTGACCAGCTTTTGCTATGGTTAATGGGGAAACCATTCTAAATATACGGTAGTTAACAAAATATTTCAATTTAGTAGTAAAAATGGTTCTCGTTTCTTTCACAATTATGTTTGAAGACTCTTAATCATCTATCTAAAATGATTGGAAAATGGAAATAATTATAAAAACGTCCATCCATTGTTTGATAACTCAATAGTGAATATTTTGATATTGAATAACCCTACTGAATAATTAAATTAAATACCTACCCTAAATTATTCTATGTTAAACACACATCGATAGATAGCACTATTGATAGCTGCGCATGAGTTCAAATGAGTGAGTTGTTAGCAAAAAGTGTTACCATTGGCTATATGCAAATTTACCCATCTCTCGCTCATCATCAATGACTGAATCTGCTTTTCATATCTGAATTGATCTCTTTCTTGATATTTGCGAGCTTCTTTTTAAACCAAGTGCAGTAAATAAACGCAGGCCAGGAAAACCCTGGGAGGAAGTAGTACTTTAGAATTAGCGGAGTGGGCGAACGAGCGGACAGGAAATTTATTCAAAATGAGGGCAATTCAAATGCTCAGTCAAGATGGCTCCCTCGGAGAATTATGACCCCAATTTTTGACCCCTTGTGACAGCAAATTTTCGCTATTCCTATGAAAGTCTTACTGAAAGGGTGGTTCCTATAGGCGTCTTGCTATGAACTCGCTATAAAAGTAAACAGATGATAATCTGTTACACTGTGCTCAAAGCTAACTTCACGTCACAGTTCGTGGAAAGCGAGTAAATTTATTCACTTATCAAACTGCCTCACTTGGGTGATAACCTATCATTAAATAGTGTATATGGGGAAGGATCCGACCACGAATTCATGTTCTCGGTTGAGTTGTAGAACAGTTTAACGATTGTGGATTCAAGAAATCAACAAAGATTTTCTTTCCCAGAGATCCTGGAATATTGCTCATAGGAACTATTGAATTAGATTAACTTGTTTGAAAATTGAACTTTTATACAAACGCTGAACTAATTTTCGGGAGAACTTTGCGATGCTTACAATAAAACTTATTACGTCAACAGCCGCTAGATCCCAGTCTGGCAGAATTGGTGAAATAAAAAACTAGAATATTCATTTTTCAAATGGTTAGAAACTCGTATTGAACGGCGAGAAAATTTGGTGAAATTGCTTGATGTATTTTTAATAAATTTGAAGGAGCATAACTCTATCCAGCTTTATCTGATCATCCTTAGACTATACATTTACATTTACACTTAAACCCTGCAATTCACCCGTGGCGTGTGGCAGGAGGTGTAAAACAGTGAAATCCCTATCTAACCATGAAGCTATTAGCTTCACTAGTAAAGTAAGTATCACTTTTATGTTTTCTCCCGAAGATCGCGTAAGTTTATAACTGCGATAGCAATATCAGTTTCGGTCGATATTCAAGTTTTCTATTCAAGACTTAAATCAGAATACTTGAAAATGATAAAAACTCATCAACAAAACATTTAAATTATTTCCGCAACATAATAAAGACTTATTAGTAATAAAATAATATGCGCAATACTTATGCCTTCGTGAAAGAAAAGTGGCAGACTTATACGTTTTCATTACTTACCACCGGGTTCAGCGACTAATCGCCTTTCTTTGTGGATTTTATCTTATGTACCCAGAAATAATGGAGTGAAAATAATGGATACATAATTTTCAGCACGTTTAGGGCAGGAAGTCAATAAAATATATAGAATGGATTGTAATTAAATGATTTTAAAGAATTTATTGTTATATTTATTATCTATTATTATAATATTACAGTTAGGAGATTCGAGGTTTAATTTTTCCACTAATGATTGGCGGTGAAGATGATGAAGAGTTTGGTTGTGACGTCAATTCGTAATGGTTAGATATGTTCCGATCCGCAAACTCCTACCGTAAAATGGTCCCCCACCAAGAATCGAACTCAAGACCGCTTATACCAAAGTCGCACGTGCGATCCGCTATATTTATAAAAGGCATTATTCAACTTTTGGGGAATCTGATGAAAATATTATTTTGAGATGACAAAACATAATAGGAAAGTGGGAAATAAAAGTTATTTCTGCAGAAATTGAAAATACTTCCTCCCTCACAAATGCGTAAGTAAATAACTCATTAATCACTTGAAATTTCCACGTCCGAGCTCAAATTAACCTCTGTGGACAAATTATCCAGTTCTTATTCGATTTTAGCCCACTTCACGTTGCTAACTACAAATTTGGGAGCAATTCTTGTTTCCAAAACTTTGTGAGAGTGCATGGCGTAACATTCTAAAAGTCTACAGTTGTAGAAATCCAAATTTCGGAGTCTGTGCCCACCGATGGCCCATTACAAACGCCCATTCTGCGAGACAGAAACATTAAATTTCAACTCTGCGGTCTAATGAAACATATTACCGAAAATGACATTTCTGCTGAAAGCAAACTAATTACAAAGTAAAGAAAATTCCTAATTTTATGCGCTTTCGGGTTCAATCCCACCGGGTATTACCAAAAATTATCCTATTTGATCAAATCTGTGAAAGAATTCCAGAATTTCCAAACCCTGATGACTGCTTTACTAATCATCTAACAGGGAGGAATTTTCCTGATTTTCAATCCGAATGAATTCGATTGCGAAGAATCCGCTAATGAAAGATCACCATAATCAGCGCCCGGCCTTGCGGTGCACCATCCCCTCTTTCAATTAAAGTTTACTGAGGCTTCTCTTTCTTCCTAACGATAACTCTTCGCCCTTTATATCCAAGAACTTATTTGCTCTCTCCTTTGTGTTCTTCCTTTTATATTCCCTTCCTTTGACTTCTTCGAGAAGGCCCCAGCTGTTGCTTCTGAGAAACCGTTCCATTATGATAACCGCAGTCTCAGCTAATTCACATTTCGTTCTTTCCTCCCCAGCAATACTGTTATACGCTTCAGGTCACATAATTGAACAGTTTTAATCTAAAGAAAGGAAGTCGGAAATTTTAATTTTTAAACAGATCCATGTCGGATTGGAACGCGTTATCTGAAGTATTCAATCCCTTCCCTGAAAAATTTAAAATGTTATAAACAAAATTGAAAATAATCTACTTCATGTCTTATGTACAGATCTGGCCAAAATTAACGCACCACCGGTCGTTAGGATTGCTAGGGAGGTGGTGCGTTAATTTTGGCCAGGAGTATATCTTCATTAATTGTACTGTTAGCATTAGTACGGTAAGAGTACAATAAGTGGTGCACGTTGATCCATGAGTAAATTAATGATTGAAGTGAACTGATCATAGAAACTTGCTCGAGTGTAATTTATATTTTTGTAACAATACGCAACTATGTATCATCATACATATATATACGCAACGCAATACGCATTACTTTAACCTATTCGTTTCTTCTGTACGAAAGCGATGAGGAGGCAAGAGGCAATCACTTTATATCGATATTCCCTACTATTATACAATCAAGAGAGAACCGTTTGGAAACCACGTCAGAGAAGAGCAGATATAAGGTATATATATCCAGGTCACTATATCAAGTGATCAAGAGAGATTTTATTTACGGTTTCTACTTTTTTAATTGGAGGGGTTAGTTGGAGGAATAGCCTTCCTAGGCTAAAATTCGCCCAAAAAAAATAAGACGGCATTATTATTATTATTATTATTACTTTTTATGTGAAGGGATCACGTAGTTTTGAAGATCTGAAAACTTGTTTATATTTTTGGTAACTAAATTTAATTTCAATCCTGTCATTTTTGACAAGGGAATTCACTAGTGAGTAATATATTAATAATAAATTACATTATGAATCGTAGTGTAAGTGTTTAATTTTGGATGAGTGGTAATTTTTACCATACACAACCGCACTTCTTGGAAATCCTAATGTTCTAATCCTAATCCTAATTTAAATGTTTATTACATTCTTTATCTGTGAAACAATAAAATGTAAATCATTTAAGAGAAAACTTTAAATACTCACTGAAGTTTCTTATGCAACCTTGTTATCTGCAGTGTTTGCGTTAGTACCTGTAAGAGTTGAATTCGTGATATATGCCGATCAATAAATGGATTGATGTTTGACATTAATTAGTAAATCATAAGTGAATATAATGATAAAGTATTGTATGAATGTTGATGTATATGTGTTGAGCGTTGAATGAGTGATGAATTCTATCATACACAAACGCACATCTTGGAAATCCCATCCTTGAATCTTATTATATTCGTTATCCATGAAGCAATAAAATAAAAAACATCCTGGAGAAATTTTAAAATGATGTAATGAGTTTGTGAATCCCTTTTAATTGTACTGTTAGCAATACTACGTGTAAGAGTTGCATAAGTGCTGTATGCTTATCAATAATTGAATTGTCGATTGAAGTGAGTTAGTGATAAATAATAAATAAGATAATGAATTTTAAAAAGGGTTTATCTGGGTGCTCGCCCTTATGTGCAAAGAACCTTTAAACTTTTCCTTCATAATGAATAAATTCATTGAATAACGTTGATGAATGAATGTTGAAAAGAAATTAGTATTATTATAGTATTTTATGTGATTTTTATATTTGCCTGTTCTCTATTTTTATGTGTTTACTCATTACTTGTTCTCTACTCTGCATTTCTTATAAACAACTTTAGTGGCCGTTCATTGTGTGCTACCAGTATAAAGATAGGTAAGATACCTATCTTTAGATTTAATACAATAATAATTGTAATACCAGCAAAAAAATAAAGCGTTTTCCAACAACCTTCACCTCGTTTTGACAGTTCCAAAATGGGAGTACTTTCTCACTCATATCACGTAGTTTAACACAGAACTTTATTTTTATAAATAAGATTTACCGGTAAGATTTGAGGGAACGACTGTACAATTTTACGGAAAGTGTAGGAAATAATAACCTTACTGTTAAAGTAGAATAAAAATATCTCTCTTCATTCTTCAGTTACTATTCCAACTACCACATAAACTTACTCTCCAAATTTTACCATTCACGTTTTTTTGAATTACTAAGGTCTAACTCCACCGACCGTATTTTGTGAGAACGAGACCAAAATTCCTCCATGTATTGGCAAAATATCAAACCGACCGTCGAATCTGGTGTTGTGAATATTCTAGCAAACGTTCGAGGCTTCCAAAAACGGCACATTAGGGATGCATTTCCCGTCCTCAAGCTATCTTATTATGCTACCTGCGCGCTTCGATAAATTTGAACCCCCTAGAGTTATAAGGGATCTGTAAAAAGTTGGTCGCACTGATTTTTTGCGAGGAATTGAATGTAGTCTCCTTAAGGAAGTAAAAAGACCCAAATATCAATAGCCGTAAGTCACATTTCATTCTTGCTATAAACTTATGCAATGAACTTATTCTGTAAAACCACTCCCACTACTACTTTTTATAAGTTACCAAATAATAAATCTGTAGAGAGTAATAATGGGATGGGAATACTATCACAAACCTTGCCTCTTTAATGCCCATTTGTAACTTTTGGACCGATTGAAAATTTTATAACTCTAGTTCAAAATTGATTATTCAAGGCATCTGATAAATCTCAAAAGCAACATATGAATACTGTAAGTAAAGTAAAAATAATTAGACTTGGTTGGGTAACATTTTTCGCAAAAGGATTACTTGCTCAGTATATTAATTAAATTTTATGAACTATTCAGCATATCTTTTACACCTTTTTGAGCATTCATAAAAATCTAAAACAACAAGCATACAGTGATATATTTTTCAATCCTGAAATAATTTAAGCATAAATAAGTTACTTTAACTTTTTTTGGCAATGAAATTTTGAAACGAGTAAATGGATAAATTTAAAGCGTAAGAGATAGATTGCTTTTATTCTATGCAATTATATATTTAGCGTCTGTAAACATGAATAACGTTCCTTTACTTTGTGAATAATGTACTCCACGGATACAACTAACATCATTTATAGGAAAGAAATCGATCAGAACATATTTTAAATTCCTTATGCTGAATAAAATTTGTTTTCCATTCTCAGAAAGTGGAAGAGATTTACTTCTTTTCTCTTTTTTCATAATATCAATATGTCACTGATATTAAATCAATCGTTCAATTGTCGATAATACGCAGGTCCGTAAAGCATATTAAAACATAAAATCGTATAATAAAGCCATTCAATAATTAGCTTTATACCCAATGGTATAACAATAGTAACGGATATATTCAATATTGAAATTGTATATTTTTTCACCCATGAAAAACAGTTTTCAAAACAAAAGCATTAAAATTCGGTCTTGTTTTCAAGACAGAACTTCCTTTCCTTTCTGGAAAATGTTTTTGCTCAGCTCTGCCTCCCAAGAGAATTAAAGGACCTTCATGCACAGTAGTCTTCTACTTTTTAACTCTCGATCAAATAAATGCGACAAGCGGCATTATCTCCGAATCTTAGAAAATAAATACAAAAAGGAGGTCAACTGATAAAGAATGAATATTGACAACCTGTCTCGAAGTATGGCAAAAGGCGTTACTTCTATGCCCTGCTGAATATAGCCACCTTCTTCTTATTAAACAAACACTATCTATTCCGAGTATAAATAAGCAGCGGTTAGGTTTATATTTTAGCAAATTCTAGGAACTAGCGAAAAAGACGACTTTAAGAGAATAAACCTATATAAACAAGGCTGAAAAAGCTTTTCCTTATTATTTCATAAATATATATAAATAATAAATAAAAATAAATAATATAAAAATACAAATTACTTACCACAAGACGAGGCCAAATTAGTAGATCCTGATAGATTCTAAGATTGAACATACATTTTAATTTTATCGGAGAGGTCACTGGATTTCTTAGTAGAAATAAAATACGTTTTCGTATAATAATAATATTTACGCCTTTCCCTTTATGTATTATATTAAAAAAAACATAAAAACATAAGTAGGAGCATAGTTACCCCTAAGATGACAGTCAGCTGTTTCGAGGTTACCGAATCTTCATTAGCAAAACCCAAAATTAAATAAATAAACCACATGATTAACAATACAAATAATATCTAACGTAAGAAAGCTTTCATACAGTTTTAATTCAACATCGCCACACCGAAGTAGAATAATTCGAGGTCGAAAATAATATAACGCAAAATTCCTCGGCTATCAATCCCGTTTGAATTCAGTGCCATGGACTTGTGATCGTGGCCTCAGGCGCAGATCTTGTCAACGCAAACTGCAGAACCCAACACGTGCCCTCACTCTACTTTTTCTGGAGCAAAGAATCCTATTTATTTCTGCCCTTGAACGTTCACGAGAGAGCGCTTTTCCTTCCTTTCCGAATATCTGTAAATTCAATGCAGAATGCACGAATCAAGTAACGGCAGGAGAGATAAAATAGCTTTTCAAAAGACGTGAATGCTTTTATTAGAGATCAAAGAAAGAAAAGGGCTCTCTTTGCGATATATTTTCAATTTATCAGGAGAGGAAAAAAAAAGATTTCTAAGGTTTAAAGGTGCATCCCGAGATAATATGTTCTCAATTGCACGAATAAGTATAATATCCTTTAAATCCTTCGGTAATTCAATTTATTGAAATGAAGGATCTCCTAACCTAATATTTGACTAACGCATTTTCTTGATTAAATACACAAAAATAAATTAAAGGAATTTAACAATATTTTAAAATTTAGCAAGAATATCGTTCCAGATACTTATAATAACTCCCTGCTAACTGATCAATAAAACTTTCATGGAATCAATGTGAGTCATGCAATAAGATTCAAACCATGTAAATTTTATGAAAAATTGAGTTGAAAGGATATTTTATAGTATTGTAAGTTCTCAAAGCTATAAACTAGCAATGGTGAATCATTCTATGCCTGCTGCCAACGTCAGATATATGGTTGATCGAGGAATCCTTGGTAATTGTTCAATTATCTTTGGTAAATCGAAACCTTACATATAAATAGATTAGATTAGATATGAGACTGACTTTTAAAAACATCAAGAGTTGATAATCATTTTTCTCTCATCCAACAAACTGTATACAGAAAACTAATAGGTTTTACTGCTATACAAATTGCATAAGGCGGCTCTTACCTCATGAAATTATTAAAGCTTGAGTAACCTATAAAAACGTTTACGTGAGTCACTAGACGTTACAAAAATAATTGTTACAATTTTAATAATCGTAATTGTTATAATTATAGATTGACTTCTTTCGGACAAAAACCTGAAACCGCAACAGATGTGTCATGCTCCTGGAAATGGTTAACTTGCCACATGCCAAAACCGTCTTACACAGTATTAATGAACCTTATTTATTGAAATTTCAATATAAAACTCAATTTACAACCTAAAAACAAGACAAAACAAATGATTTTCTCTAAATTTACAAATTTAAGCCTCCATTTGGTAATTGCTTGCTTTAAATTGGTGCTTCAGCAGTGATGTTGCATCGAAATATCACCTCAGATCCCCAAAGGTAAAATATTTACAAATAGGTTACGATCGTAATCATAACAAGATATTTTGTATGGGAAATGTTCTCTTGACTGTTTAGTGTCACGAAGCTATAAAAGGCAAGTAAGGGTGATATATCTGGTAATTTTAGGTGAAAATGAAGAAAGTACGGAAGCATAGTGGGCGATGCGCGTCATAAGTATTCCAGATTTGATTAAATTATTTCCCAGGGTATCTGAAATGGAATGATAAAGGTAGTGATTACGAAAAACAAAGATTTAAGGGTAATAGCATAAACTGGATGACTTCAATGTCAATATTTTACGAGTGGAATTATTCTCTTAAACCATTTTGTTATTTCCCTTATTAATTTATCCTTATTTTTTCCTTCTTGTTAACTTTATCACTAATATTATTACTAACATATAGTTCCCCACAGCTAAATTCTAGGCCAGTGCACAACATTTACTTCGAATATTTTCATTATTAGTTACAAAAGTTTTAAATTTGAACGTAAAAAGTATTATTTATGGTGAATTAATACTCCAAAATATTTTGGTTTCCAGAGAGAAAGTTTTATTAAACTGACGTCTATGAGTGGTAGTCTTTGAAGTGTTTTATGACTTGAGAATGAAGCGAAATCGCCAAAACTAATAGTCAGTATAATAAAACTTTTCCTGAGGAAACCGAAATATTTCCGAGAATTTAATCACCGTGAATAATATTAGATGGTTCCACAAAGTGAAGGCAGAAGTCATCCATGATGAAAACGTATTGACAGATAAACTAAATTTCTTTTAATTATAAAATTTAGATATTCAGCGTTAATAAATAGTCATATTTTAAATTACTATATCATTATCTGTAAGTAGCTCTTTAATGACTTATTAATATTACTTTCCATGCAAGATTGTTCCAGGGTCATTGATAGGCCTTCACGGCTACCGTTGAGATCTTTTAGAACCTGATTTCCCAACAGAAAATTTCCCTACCAAGTAATCCCCTACTCGTCTCACATTTTGTTAGCCCATTAACAATCTCCATACTCAATATTCACGGTGATTTTTAAGGGAATCTTATGTTCATCGTCGGATGAGGCGATTCCATAATTGACGGATAAAACCGTGTTTCGTTTTCGCTTACACCACTCACAAAATTGCCTCTCATTTCGTTTCGCCAAATCCAAAGAAATATTTTGCAATGTTGGTTTGCGCCACATAACAATACACGCGTCCTTTACTGCTTTCCAGCTGTATTCTTCCAGCAACCAACAAAGCCAGCCACATTCTATTCACGTTTTAAATTCCCTTTTATGATTTCCTCTTATTCCCCATTGAATTTTCCGGCTTCTTTTATGGTAAAGGTTGAAAGGATGTCTCATTTCCTTTTAAATAAGGTTATTGACATTTTCATCGCATCCATTTAGCTACGAACCTAGAACCTAAAGTTTTATGAGGGAATCAATAATCTTAAAACTTTCGAATATCGGAAAACTCCCGTTGATAAACCGCGTAGTTTTAGATTGTAATAATTTACTTGCAGGAGTTTTTGAGTTATTCCCTAAAAATATCATGAGGCCTTGTTATAAACAGAATTTGTATGGATGAGAGAATTTGTCGTTGACGAATGTTAGGTATTGTAGGGGATTGAACGGGCCTAGTAGGTTAATATGCGCTGGGCCTGTTAGAACTTGCTGGCTGTAAAGACCTGTTAGGGCCCCAAAAAAAAAGCAATATTACCTGAAGAGGTCTTCAAGCCTTTACCGAAAACAAAGAGTTTTAGAGAAAAATGTAAAAGTTTAGTGATTAAATGTGAATGTATTTAGTTATATAGCATTAATCATAAAATAATTAATAATATAGCATTCAATCATAAAATTAAAATAATAATGTAATTAAGTGCAATATACTTTAAGGTAATAAAGTAGAGTAATAAGGTGTTCATAAGTTCATGAATGTTTTGCTTGGCTGTTGATTGGGTTTTCGAAATAACGTTAACGTTTGACCCTTGAGCTATCCTTAAATATGCAACAGCAAATGGTCATAGTTCGCAATAGGGAGCCATAAATCAAGTCAATTAATAAATAGGGTAAAAAGTAAGTACGTTACCTAAATATGTACAGATGATATATATGATGAATGCATATCTACTGTAGTGTTATAGATTTAATGTGAAGGGTTTAAAGCTGCCAAAATTGTCTTATTTCAGCAAGATTTACAAACAAATTTAATGAATAAAAACGTTTAATATGTACTAAAAGGATATCTAAGAGACGAGCTTCCTAATTATGTATTAACATTAACAATTCTATCGTTTAACTAACGGATCAAAATCAATTGTGACCAAGTGGTAAACGTCAAAACTCAAACTTTAAACATCATTAAATTTTCAAGCTACGTTCTCTTATTCACCTATTTCTGCGAAGGTAAATCGATCTTTCCAGTTGAAATTTCACTAATTTTAATACGTAAAAGTACGAAACTCCTCCGTGAGACTTCTCGTGCACGAATAACATGGAGAACTTGGGTGTATCAATGCTGTCTACCTCCACACGACCTTAACGCCTCTATTTCCTCCACGTCCGGCCACGCAGACGGCTTCAGAATGTTTGAAGGCCTATGCAAATCCACTTTCCCCTTTTCTCGAAATTCCATTTCCAGAACACAACCAATCCCGGGGCTTTTCACCGAGCTTAACCTCGCTATCTTTCACTTCCAATGCATATCTGGCGCCACTTCCGTTTATGTTCTCGCGCTGAAAGCCGCGTAACCGTTTTCCCCTCGAGGGAATCGCATACGTGGCCGAAAATAATATTACCAGAGAAGATGCATAAAAGGTTTATTCAGATTATATTTTTCGGGGGAATAAACTTTATTCGCAACTTAAGCAACGCCATAAAAATCTCACCGACGATACAATCCGAGCCCTATGGCTTATGCGTGGAATAAGTTTGCCTACAACGTTTATTGAAAAAGACTAGTCTCGATCTCACCAAACAAATAGGCATAACTATTGCTTAAATTACTGAAATTTATCTATCTGCTTTCTAGAATATTCAGGAAGACAATACGCAGATGGCATTTATATAGGGTGTCCGGGTTAAACGTATAATATTACTAAATGTAATAACTTGTGAGTTAATTAAGACATTTATCGGTGGTTTGTTTCTAGAAGTATGGCAACTCCAAATGTTTTATTACACAGTTAATATACCTCGATATGTGCATGATTACTAGCGGAAAGACATATCTGTATTTTACTCTATCCAAGTGCCTTGCAGCATTTTAGGCGTAACATTTGTAATAAATGCAGGAATTCGATTGCGCAGTTCTGGTAGACCACGAACTGGTGTCTGGTATACTTGATTCTTGATAAACACCCACATAAAATAAATAAGTGGCCTCATGTCTGGGTTTCTAGGGGGCCACGCAATCGATGGACTACCTCTCCAAATCAAGCGATCAAAGAACACATTATCCAAGAAACCTCTCACAATTACTGCATAATGGCACGATGAGCCATCATTTAACAGACACAGACAACATTTTGAGTTACTTAACTTTTATAATCAACTACCGCTGATAAATATCTCAATTATTTCTCAAATTATTGCATTTTGTATTATTAGATGTTTAACTCGGACACCCTATTTTTTGTTCATCTCAGGTATTATCTCAATGTTTTACAAGAGCTTAAGATAGTGACTTGGCTTGGACTCGAATCCAAATTTCCCATTTTTCGGGCAGGTATTCTAACCACTAAACTACCGTATGACGTCCTTCTCACTTCTATAACCGGGATGTTTAATGACCTTGAATACCTATGAGTTATGTTATGTTTCTGACTTAGAATACCTGGCCTGAAAGTGGGAGACCTGTGTTCGAGTCTCGGCCAAGTCACTATATATGCAAGTATCTTATATCCATCCCCTCTTCGTGTGCGTACCTTTAAGGCAAAATTGAAGGAGGTAATGTAAGAAAGAAGAAAAATTCGTGCGACTGGGTCAAGACTTGCTTTAAGTTTATAGCAATTTGTTTTCTTAACTTTTTCTAATGTGAATTATTTTTATAATGAAATTTTTTATTACGGAGAACATGTTTATGTCTATGTAAGAACTCAGCAAGCCGCCTTTTGGCATATGGCAGGGGGTGCAGGCACCTTGACTCTATTTTCCTAATTGGTTGCTTTCGCGTATCGTTCGCGGAAAAAATGAGTTCTTGAAACGATTCGTTGTAGCATTTATTAACCTAATCCTCCTCTCAGTATCAGAACTCCCCATATAACAGGGGTGTCATATTATGTCAGTTACATTATCTGAAAACGTAATTTCTCTGAACTTATATAGTACATTTATTCTTGGATTTAGTCATACCTTCTAATGATTCCCATCCCGCGTCCTGTATCATCTGAGTAACACTCTCTGTTTTATCGCAGCAATTCTTTCCAAATCCTTTCCTTTCCTTCTCCTTTCGTCGTACTTTTTTTAATTCCGAATATGACACTTGTCGGCAGGGTCCCATAAAATACATCAAAATGAAGCCTAACTAACGCTAAGTAACATCACTCGCGAACTTTTCCTTCGTTCCTATCGACTATTCTTTTATCGAAGCCGAGTTTCTTAAGTGATTTTTCACATACATATATTTCAATGTGGGTACTCAATGATAAATCATTCGTGAAAATATGTGTGATATTGTTGAGTGGTGGTAACAAGAAGATTAACTTAGGATAATTTTAAAATATTGTGTATTGAAGAATGAATAATCTAAGGACTTATAGAATAGATAGAGAAATTGAACATTAACGATTCTTAATGCGTGTTCTTTTTTTAATGTATGCATTCCTTCATTTACCGGATTAACTATTGTGATTACTGCCTAAGGGAGGTTAATCTCAGGGGTTTCTCAACCTTCTAGGGCAAATTCCAGACAGATTACAAGTATCGAATCATGTTATGAATATTGTATTAATAATTTTAAAATATAAACACTACCACCAGGAAATACACTTACTTGTAGTAAGAATTCTGTAATAGTAAAAATTATATAAGAGATCTGTTAGCGTCTAATAAGAACTTAAACTATTTCTTCTATGAAATTGTTAGGTGAGGAAAAGAATAAAGCAAAATTTCGGATATTAACACACAAAACATATACTAGCTTTGAACATATAATAGCTCTTGAATGGGTTTTCTTGAAACGTCCAATTTCATAATTAAGAATCAACACGGTTTTCGTAAGACTCGTTCTTGCGAGTCTCAGCTGGCTTTATTAGTACACGATGTTCTGAACTCTGCTGAAAAACATAAGCAAGTCAATGCGATATTTTTAGATTTTCGGAAGGCTTTCGATAAGTTACCTCCTCATAAATTGCTGTACAAATTAGAAGTTTCGGTTATCAATGTAGAAGTTATTAACAGGATAAAAGACTTTCTCACCCATAGAGAGCAACGAGTAGTACTCGATGGTATTAGTTCCAACTTGGTTAAGGTGACCTCGGGCGTCCCTCAGGGCAGTGTAATTGGATCGTTGTTATTTTTAGTATACATCAACGACCTCAGCAATCATATTGAAAGCAATGTTAGGATATTCGCAAACGACACAGTCAATTACAGGGAAATAGATAGTTCAGAGGATAGATTAACCCTTTCGAACGACTTAGATAGAATTATGAACTGGTGCGATGATTGGCAATTAGAGCTTAATGTAGAAAAGCGTTCGGTAATTAACTTCTCTGAAAGAAAATCTATAATAAATGATTATTCTTACAGCTTCCGAGGGATAAACCTAACGAAAGTAGAATCGGTGAAGTAACTTGGAGTAACTTTCACGAATAATCTATCATGGAGTGCACACATCCGAAATATATGTGGAAAAGCACTTAAGAAACTCGGCTTCGTTAAAAGAATAGTTGGTAGGAGCGAAGAAAAAGTTCGCGAGCGATGTTACTTAGCGTTAGTTATGCCTCACCTTGAGTATGCATGTAGTGTATGGGACCCAGCCGAGAAATTTCATACTCGGGATTTAGAAAAATTACAACGAAAGAAGATATGATTTGTAAAGCATTGCTGCGATAAAACAGCGATTGCATCATTAGAAAATAGAAGAAAAATTCAAAGGATAAATTTATTAAATAAGTTCAGAGAAATTACGTTCTCGGATGATGTAACCGATATAAAACGACCCTCATGTTATATGGGCCGTTCTGATACTGCCAGAAAGATTAGGGGAATAGATGCTAAAACGAATCGTTTCAAAAATTCATTTTTTCCGAGAAGTATACGCGAAAGCAACCGTTTAGGAATATGGGGTCATGGTGCTTGCACCCCCTACCACATGCCGAAAGACGGCTTGCAGGGTTCTTACATAGACATAGACAAAAGATTTTAATTAGGCGAGTGGCTTCTTTACCTGATGTTAATTAGGTGTGAGGGTTTCAGGAGCACAGGCTGTGAGAAACCGAGTGTGAAGATTACCCGTTGGATTAAGATTAAAGTTGCATGAACAAGGCTTTTAAATCAGAGCTAAATTAAATTTTCACTCCTCTTGAGGGGGGAGCGTATTCGCGCTATTTTGGAGAAGGAATGCCTCTCGTGAAAGTTAATCCTGGATTATTACGTATGATTTTAAGTAGAAGTACGATATGGATTCCAATTTTTAATGAGAGAAAATTTTTCTTTTTGCTGAGTACATTCGCGAAGTCGACTACAGATTAGAGGTTCTTTGAATGTTATATTGAATTGTTTCAATAGTAGTTGAGAATGTGGTGTATAAAAGAATTTATAAATGGTCTTTTGAATGGGAATCATTTGCCTTTAGTTGGATTTTTTTAATAAGGAAAGGGGAGGACTTTACATCTCAGGTGAGGGTTAAAGAAAATTTTAAGAAGAATACTTTTGAGCATTTAAATTTATCATACCAATTTTTTTGCGACTGATGAAAAATAATCGCAAACACAGATATTTTTTCTTTTCATAATTTATGGAAAAAATTGGACGGCTATGACACTACCACCGAAAAAATATTAGCACCTGAAAACTGTAAATTCTGAGAATAATATTTCCCCGAAATACATCAATGTTCATACATTTTGAAACTTAAATAATCTATGCTGTTTAAATCAATACATAATAAATCATTCAAGCAATTTTTTTAATTAAAATATCTTTGAATCATAGAGTCACAGCCCAGTTTTCCAGAATTTTTCCAGAAATGGAATTCTTCTTTTCGCAAACGGTCACAGTTCATCATAGCTATTTTGAGAAACAGAATGTGAATAAAAAGGTTAAATAGTTGTTATACGATAAACTTATTATACTAATTAATTCTTCAGGTGTTAAATTATTCCATAATGCTAGAATAATAAGTTTAGACTAAAGTCTAACAAATGCGAAAAAGTCTAGCAAATGCTACGGATTTCAAAATGAACATCTAATTACAATACAATGATAATTTACACTTTTATAGCCTTCCTTGCTTCAGGTTTACGTACTTGTATCACACATCTATCAAAAAAACGAATATTTTGAGATAACGAACTTTAATTACCCCAATTATTCTTTGCATAGAGAATAACCAGAAGCGATTCCTCATCCACACATTTTACCGCTACAAAATTTCACCGCAACAAAATTTCGCCGCAACCTTATCGCTTTAACAAGAAATTCCGAAGGATAAAATCGTTAACCCTCTTTGAAGTTTCTTTTCTCTTCACACCTAGCCATTTGCATAATGTTCTTATCTCAAAATATTTACGCCCCATCGTAAACTTCATGACCTACTAGCAGCCTCGTCTATCCCTAGTTGTAATATAGCTGTGGAACTAAAAAACACAGCCATGAAATGGCGATCATGAGATATTCGATCAATCCCATTATTTGGTATCGCATTTTGTACAAGATGTGCTAGAGAAGGGCATGCTTTGAACGCTATCACATTATTTTTACATCGCGTTCAGATTTAACCGCTCTGGTGCGAAGTAAAGAATCGTATAGACCAAAGCCCAGGCAGTGATAAACGCAGTATAGCTCTTGTTTTATCCAAGGATTCTCGCCCACCTGAAAGCTGAGAACCAAAATTTACGATGAAAACTGTGTTCCTGTACACTCGACTCACACTGTTAGCTAACAAGCTGGGAAATACACGCATAGTGAGACATGAGAGTACCATTGGACGTGACCTATCTCCCCAAAATCTATTTAAGTGCGTGATAAATCTTGTTGAATAGTGCTAGGCGCCATTTAGCATGGCTAATTAACCTTTACTGCGATTCTCTCCTCCGTACTTGTCTTTTATTCCGCTAGGCAAAATAAAAAGAATTCTCTTCCAATTTATAACGAAGCTAGACTCTTATACCTAACGTCTGGAGTTGAAAGAATTGAATACATATTCATTTCATTGTACTTCTTATTCGAGCGAACGAAAAAGCAAGAAATTCATTGACTCGTTATAATTATCTATTGATTTCATTCAAGAAAGGAGGATACTATTGAATCTTAGGGAACTAAAGAATGCATATCGGATTTTATTAAACATAGCTCCATTTTGATCATTTCTTTAATTTAATTAACATTATCCGATGAAATATTCGTTTTTCTAAAAGATAAAGGCTTATATTCAGAGAAAGGGCCAAATTATTTTTACATTTTTTATTTATTTATTCTTAAGGAATATAAGTAGGCACCATGACCGAAGGTACATTCCTGTTATTAAAATAAAATACCCTGCCTGGTATTAACCCTAGTCGGGAGAAAATCCCCCTATATAATAAGTAACTATGGATATGGAATAAATTTTGAAACGAAATGTGCGTTTTCTTTTAAGCAATCTTTCATTAAATGGATAAAAACAAAAAAATATCAAATATAAATAGCACATACTTATATGAAGTACGTAACTTATTCCAATTTTGTTCATACTGTCTGAGTTAGTAGAAAATGTTAACGTATCTAAAATGACGCACCACTCATCAATTCCGAAACATGTTTTGTAGAGGAAAGGAGCTTTCCCACATAGCTGTTATATGTAGCTTCTATCATCTGTCTCCTATAGAGGTACATAAAATACTTTATGCTGAAAAAGGTCTTTAACATTTCCCAGCTTGCTCTTGGAATTATCTGAAGCAGTAAAATTTTACTGCAAGATATTCAAAGTTTACTTTCTTGCTTCCATCCCATATTTAATTTGAATGTGTTCCTCCCATTCCTCCGCTCTTAAATTTCCAATAACTATAGATTCTCTATATTATGTATTAGTCTATACGTAAATAAGCTATTTAAAAAAATATTGGTGTAGAAAACATAAAACCGTTTTTACTCAAGTACTATTTCTGTTTTGGCAAACAATATGTATAAATGAAAGATCTGGTGCTTTCCCGGTGGATAAGTTGCAGGAAAATTTCTCGGGTTCTCAACCGGGTCGTAGAGTGGAGCTGGTCCGACGTTTCGACTGCTATCTCTGCAGCCATTCTCAAGGAGTGACGAGGGAGTTGAAGAGAAGGAGGGAGAGAAAAGTTGCAGGTAAATGACTGGAAGGTTGTAAAAATAAAGAGAGAAAAATTCTATCGGACAAAGCTCTGAGGCAACAGGAAATATGAAGACTTTTGATTTACAACGCAAATCCAGATTGTAACTACCGATGAATTTCATTATACCTTAATACGATATCCTAAATACTGGAAACTACATTGAGGAAGTGAAAACGAAATTGCCAGTTCCTGGTAAATCAAACATATGCGTAGGAATATGGTTAATTAATTATTGAAATACGAAAGCGTTTTGATTACGCATATGTAAGGTTTTGATCTATTTCTTTCAATTCCTGGAAAAGCTAATGAAAGGGAAACTTATTTGTCGTTCCTTCCTTGATGCTTCTGAGAAAAGGTTTACAAACTTTGCTTTATCTCTATGTTATGTTTAAAGCTAAAAACAAATTTCTCATTAGAGCCCTTAACTAAAACTAATCCCGTTACATAGCAAGAGAGAAGTATTTCCTGGTTATTCTGACAGAGTAAAAGCACGGAAAACCGAATGAGGAAGTTCCCATTGTGAAAAATCAACTCAGCATTACTTGAAAGGGTACTCTAATATATTAACATAATGAAGAAACGTTTGAATGGGATATTTATTATATATTCATGCCTGGTTCTCGTTAACACTCTATCATGCTGCATTCGCCGCAACTTTGGAGAAATATTGGGAAGTATATTAATCATTTCAAGTAAACCTAAAATCGAAAGGGGAGGTACAGGAACCAGGATATACAGTTTTGGTATCTAAGGGGCTGCATATATGTTTAAATGCACTTGTCTTGGCCTATGTTGGTGAAACTTGGAAGGTAAGTGCAGCAATAGCCCAGCTATTTCACCCAACGTGAGGGAGCATGGAGCGCTGTATGCTTGGAATCATAAGACGAGATAGGAAACGCAACACCTGAATGAGGATACTGACTGGAATGACAGATATCATAGATAAGATAAGATCACTAAAATGGAGATAGCCTGGCCATGTAGCGAGAAGAAACGACAACCTTTGGAAATCTGTAGTTATCAACTCGATACCAAGAGATGTGAGATGAGCTCAGGAAAGAGAAAATTAGATTACTTGGAGAGGCCTACATCCGACGATGGGTTGAAAACGGCTGATGATATAATTTCAAGGCAAATATATATATAATTCTTGTACTGATCGGAGACATGGAGGTTGAGGAAGAAGGAAAAGAAATGCTTGGAAAGTTTCGAGATGTGGCAATGGCATAGGATGGAGAGGATAAGATTGATTGATAAGGTGGAAAATGAAGAGGCAATAGGTAAGGCATTAAAAGCTTGAGGAAAAAGAAGGCGAGCTGGATTGACCACATCCTAAGAGTAGCCTGTCTGAAGAAGAGTATCATTGAAGGAAAGACAAATGAGAAGAGAGGAAGAATAGGATTTAGAGTGTTGGCTTGAGATTTGAAGATAAGAAGAAGCCACCAAGTAATAAAACGAGGTGCATGGGGTAGACAGCTTTTTTTTATTTTTCCTCTGGTTAGTATAGTAAATGTATATACTTATGTAATGGCGTTATTAGAACCTGTTTCATTAAATTACCATAAAGCCATTATGCTTTATCCAGATAGAATGCTCTTCTCTGGGTAATTAATAATAATAATAACTTCTCTAATGAAAACAAGAAGATCCCAATTACATCCATTACAATAATTATTACTATTCACAAAGACACATGACCATTCCTTACTCAAAAAAAGCCGATTAGCCAGGATTCGAACCACGGGCCTAGGCGTTGGAGTGCTAGCACGCTAACCACTCCACCACCGCTATTTAATTGATTACTTACTTCATGAATAAAGATTTGAAGTTGAATGGTAACGAAAATATGGCGAAGTTTATTCGGGTGACATCATCGAAATAACTACCAATTAAATGAAAATAGTGATAATGTAAGGCAGATTTAAGACACCATAATACAGCTTAAACTTCAATCAATGAATGACTATGAATTACGGTTAAATGAGTGCAACATCTAAAAAGAGAAAAATAATAGTTTTAAATATAAAATATACCTACCCCGGTCTACCTTACCATTGAGATTCGTCCCTAGGACAAAAATATTATGATTACGATATTTTATACCGGTAGACAATTATCGTAATTCTACGTTAGATTTTCATTTGATAGCTTTTGGTGACGATAGCAGATCGCTCAATTAATTGAATATATTTGTCCAACCCTGCAAAAGAAAGCGAAATTGGTAAACGTTTATCATATTGGCATGGAGAAAGTTAGAAGTAGGAACTCTGCAATCCAATTTGGACCAGAGGTAATAAATCCTCATTCTTTTTTAATTTTCGGAACAATCTTTCGCGAGGGTTAGCAGATAACATGGGGCGATAAATTGCAAAATATTTAGCTGGAGCTTTTAATTGTGGACAGTGCGCCGGGCGCTCAAAATGAACGATTTGTCAGGTATTACAGATCGAAACGAATGTTAGTCGTAAATTAGAATCATGGATTGCTACAATGAGACACTGGGAATCGATATCCACAATACTCACGAGATACATTATATATCATAAATAATGGAACGGGAGTTTTAAAAAATATCAACACTGAAGATGATATTTTTATTCTGTCAAACTTGAACTTTCCTAGATTAGTCCTCCTCAGGACTCTGCAAGAACTTTGCTGTAATATATTTATATTGTAAACTCTTCCTTGTTTTCAAATTCTGTGCAATTTTAATTTAGTGAAGTAATACTTTTGCAATACAATCTTTAATAATATATTTTAAATTCTCCATTGTACTTAAAAAAGTTATAATTATCTTTAATTTTACAATAATGGCATTTCACATGTACAGCTAGCAGCATAAAAAAGTTACCACCTTCGATGCAACCAGCATAACTCGAGAAGGGCGAGTCTTTCAGATTCTCTGTTTTGAGCGCGCTTTTCGTCTTCCTCTTTATGCCTGGCACGTTTTGAAGGCTTTTGTGACGATATATATTTTATAAATAATTGCTGAAAGTCATTGCTTTTGCTGCGGTTGAAGCAGTATTGTATTATGAAAGTATTAAATTCGTATTTCGTTAAATCGGCTTGAATCTCAAGCGTAATTCGCTCTTCTTCATAAAATATTGGACATGAATTACTTTGGCTGCTCATATCTCCTCCTAACATAAAATATTCCATCAATGCAGATTTAGAATGAAATTGGTTATTTCAGTTAATGCTCCACATGCCCGCAGGATGATCGTTTTCGTAAAGATTATGATACGATAATTAAGAGAATATGAACTACTGTAAATTAGGTCAACGGAAGAAGGGGAAATTAAAAAAATGTAATAAGAATAAAAATGGGGTAATAATGAAACAATACCTGCTATTAAAAATAATGATATGTGATAGTGGAATTCAAATAGGAAATAAGTTGCTAGTTTTCATTGAAAACGAATTTGTGAAAGTCGCCACGTTGTTTGGACGCCATTTACATTTGCTGGGAATTTTGATTTAAATAATTTAAATAGTAGCACACTTTATACTTTATGTGAGATGATATCAGTATAGGCCATCTGTCCTCGCTATAATCTCGCAATAATCTTTTCGCCATCGGGCTGCGAAAATCATTATCGTTGAGAATAGGGTCATGTTGTCGCGTATTTCGTCATGTAAATCACAGCTAAGGAATATATCAAATAATTATTGTCTATACAGAGTTATATTCTTGAAGAATACTCAGCCGAGGGCTCCGGTCGTTTAGGACTTACTACTATCGAACCTGTAGTCTTTTAACAAACCGCTTTATATTGTATGTGCGAACATTTCTTTTGAATAATTAAATCAGAAGGACTAGTCGCGCAGAGTCGAGTCAAGCACCAAAAGAATTGAATAATATACTTCTAATTATTTAATTCCTTTCATTTACACCTTCTCCGTAATAAATGTTTGAATGCTAAAACGATTAATAATTTCAACATTGGAAAAAGGTATGAGCCAACAATTTTAGACATAACAACTCCATTTTTAAAATATACACGTAATGCACTCATGCATGAATAATAAATTTAAATCTGCTACTACGGATTTCAGCGGTCAGTCCCCTTTGGTGCTATTTCTGCTCTCCTTGTTTTCGTCTACATAACGGTATATGAGTGCCATTCATACCGGCCTTCTCGACGAAACAAAGGTAGCTTCTCCGTGGGGGTGAGAGAGGAAAGAAAAAGGGTCTTCCATGTAGTGGTGACAGGATACGTTTTCAGTCCGACTAAAATTCGACGCATCTCTTAGGGTATTTGTGTGAGATAGAAAATTGCTTGAAAATGCCATTCTTAGATGCGGACGGAAATATAATGAAAAGTTCGTCAATGAAGGAATATGAATGGTGTTACAGTTAATTACTTATATATTTTTTACATAAAGCATGGAGACGATGATAGGAAAATAAACAATGGGGATATGGAAAATTTTATGCTTACTAAGAAGAGAATGCTGATTCTCTTCAACACTAAGGCAATACATCTAAAAATGTAAAGATAATTTGGTAAACAGGCTCAGAAGTGATGTGCACAGATCCTGGGATGTAGGCTGTTTATAAGATTGAGAAAATGGTTCAATTACATGATTGAGAAAACGATGTAAGCTATTTTAAGAGAAAATAATACAGGTTAGAAGGTGACCGGAAAAATATTTTTTCAATGTTTCAGCCAGAGAGAATGTAAATGAGATCAACCATTCGAAAAAGTTCCGATTTTTGTGGCAGTGTTCAAGTTTCATTTTCCTTACCTACTGCATTTGGTGTTATGTGAACTTACTTCTAAATCGTTCATTTACATCCAAAATTCATAAACCATTAACAATAGACCTATCATAGTCGAAATTATTTATATCACTGTAAATTTATTTTGCTTCGAAAATTAGTAGGATATAATCACGTAGGCATATAAAAATATGCATACAATTTGCATACATTCATGCATATAATTAGAGCTTCCGCCAGTTAATCATAAATGCCGAGGAATTCACACATTTAAATTTCTGCACCTTCAAGATATCGTAAATATCTTCCTTATCTTTAAACCAAAAAGTTTTAAGGAAGAATAGGCGAGGCCCATGAAACCAGCATTAATATTCAGCAGTAATAGATTCTCCTGACAATAAGAAATATTTCCCCAGAAGGGAAGCTTTATCCATCTTATTTAAGAGTAATTATGGGTAATAAGTATGAGATGTCAGTATTTCTAGTGCTGTATCTGATAATGGCTGATGGACTTAACTGGCCTCTCATTAAAAAAAAGGAAAGGGAAAATACGAAGCCTAAATTCTAATTATTAAACGGCTGTTACCGATGTAAGGGCAACTCAAATTGATTACGCCTGATTTAGTAGTTTTACTAAATGTAATTTCCGTAAAAATATAGTCATTGCTCAACGACTATAAGAAATGGCGGAAATAACTAAGGACAAAGATTCAAAATTTCTTATATAACGCTATTTCACAAAGTAACGGCTTCTTCAATCAATTTGACTATAAGGAAATTATTCAGAGAACTTGAACCAAAGAAAGCTGCATCCATTGCGAAGGAAATTGATTACAATCATCGGGAAGGGGTAATCTGAAGATTATTGATATTCTGGGCAGGCAGACGTTTAGAACTAGTTCCCCTTAATGGATAAAAGAAAGTTTAACTAAATATTGTGACCGGGTGTAATCGTTCAAATTCCGTAAGCTACGCGTATAATTTTATCATTGAGAATCTTCAAGGGATCTGAGAAGAGCACACAAACACTGGGAACGGTCTCCCAGACTGCCCATGTCTCGGACCGTCTCTGCTTTCAGCAGTAGAATTAAACATATATTAACCATAGAAAGATCACTCCCGTAGAAACTTAAGCTTCGTAAAATGCCAATTCCAATATTACGTTCTCAATATTTACATTCAACTTTTCAGGCCTTTTTCGCTATTTCTTCTAACCAATGTTTTTCATAAACCTTTGGGACATCCTTACAAATCAATCAACAACAAAACGGGAAAATTTAAGAGATAGCTATTTGCGTAAACTAGCGTTCCTTTGGTTCTTTTTTATTACTATCATTGGATGTATAGGGTTTTCAATTCTTTTATTCCATTAAAAGATAGACACAGTTATTAGTTTCGTAGATTTTAAGAACCTTTAAAATTAATATAAAAAACACCAAAAGCAAGTGAATATATTTTTTCTCTCAGTGTTGATGATAGGCAAAACGTTAAACTCATCTTGATTCACTTATAAAATTTGCTAGTATATCTCACCTGGTTTATAAAATAAAAAATAAGGATGTCATTTAAATACGTATTTAAACTCAATTATAATCGTCATTACTGTAACACACACGCAATAACTTGCCCATTCTGTGTCGAGTACTAAAAATTCATACCTCTAGCCAAGTCTTAGGTTTGGTTAGACCTCGATTAACCCATTGTCATGCAAAAGTAACAGATCTACGGATAGCGGTCTTATCATTTTCCATAACTGATAATTAAAAGATGGTTTTCTTAAAATACTGAGAACTTTGAAATAAACAAATTGTAATACTCTTCGGAGGTGATTCGTTGATCAATAAATAGCTAAAAATACGAGAGGAGTAACTTTTGAGAAATAAAATTTCGAGAATTCTACCAAAAGGACGTCTACCGCTGGCCATTTACTACTGTATTTACTGGAAGCCATTACTTTGAAACGATATGGAATCCATGGATCCAATTTTTAGGACAGTGGTTTCATCAAGCTATTTATTATTATTTTCATTTTTTCCACATCAGATAAACAGTAAGATCTCGTAAGTTTTAGGCCGAAGAACATACAATATTTCTAATCTGTTGCTCTGCAGTCCCACTTTATGAGAGATTTATTTCTTCGAGTCATTCTTCTAATTGCGAGCTAAAAATTAAACATATACCAGAGAAGGCTAGCGAACACATTATTTTAGATAACATCAAAATGAATCAAGCAAATTGCAACCCAAATACTCTTCTCCCAACGAGAAAGTTTTTCCTTTCCATTCCCGTTTGGCAACAAAAGGATTATCTTGCCCTTCTCCCCCACCTATTTCGTTTTGTCCTGTTTAACAGTTTTCCCGGTATTCTACCCTTTCAAGGGCAGGTAACATTTTTGTTCCCTTCTTTTCTCCAGGCACATGCCATATGGAGGATCGCGTATTTATGTAAATGTTGAAGATAGTGATAGTAAGCGTCGAAGCTAATTGTGTGAATTTTTCTACAGTGTTGTTATCAGGATAATTTAATTTTACAAATTAATGGATTATACAATCTATAGTAGTCACGAGAGTAAGGGGAAATGGTAATCTAGAAAAGAATATTCGTTATTTAAATCAATCGAATGAGCTTTAACTTTGAGGAACTCCATAGGTAACTAAACACAAAGAAATAAATAATTTTGTCAAAGTTATACGACTTTCTGTGTGGAAGTTTTGGCACTTTTATTTCCTTGTGTTTATTCCTTACTTATTTCTCTTGATAATAGAACGATTTTCAATTGGGAAAGTTAAACGAAAGGTGTCTAAAAGCAATCAAATTACAGTGATCTACCGAATCATGCACATTACTTATATATTAAAATTCAGCCTGCGTATGTTTGTGCCCGCAAAACTCGAAAACCACTCGGTCGATTGACTTGAATTTTTTACAGAACATTGCATTCAAATATATATATATATACGAAAGTGTTTATATTGTAAAAAATGGTGACACTTCGTCCTTGCTTCGATCCCAGACGAGTCAAAGCATTTCCGTGAGAAATGCACGTAAAGTTCATTTTTGTCTCTGCATGCTTCATTTCTTTTGCAAAATTAAATTAAAAATAATAGTCATACGAGATTGAGACAAGAACCAATAGCAGAGTAAATGAATAGAAAACCTTATTTTGGTCGTTTATTGTTGTTTCCGAATTGAATTTTTGAGATATTTTACGGAATACACGAAAAGTTTTGTGAGTATAAACAGCCGGTCCCCCTGACGACTAATGCCATTTTTGAATCCGAGATCCTGCTTTTTGGCCTATTTGAAATTAGGAAGAAGAGAAAAGTTGCTGGTTTCGTTCACATTGATGAGCATAATCAATCGTTGGAAGTGATTTATACGATCGATTTTCGAAAAACGAAATGTGAGTTAATTTGATACCGAATGTTGTATTCAGTTAAATTCATTTGTATTGTTTTGGAAATGATTTAATAATCTGTTATCGAAAATTAAAGTGAGAGTGACTTTGAATGCTGCATTCAATTCGATTCATTTCTTTAGTTATCTTCCAGTTGATCGTCGTCAAATTAAATAGTACGCGTTAACACATCAAATGTTGCGGCAGATAATGGATAGTAGTAAATGATCATTATATAAATAACGAAAATTCTCCATCCAAACGTGAGAGCCGAGCTAGCGTAACGTACCATGTTCTCCATCTTTCTTTTCTCTCCCTCCCTTTTCGAGAGAAAGGCTCGCCGGCCCGAATTTTGGACTTAGAATTTCTTGGTGGGTCAGGGGTGGTAACTTTTTTTGCTGTTAGCTGTACTAGAAATTTCTGAGAGATGTTATTAAATTTTGTAAGTCATTCACAGGCAGGGTATACATATTTCATTTAACTATTGTAAAACTATATTCTTACGTTGTACTTCTGTGTAAACACATACAGGTAAACATTTGCACTTTGAATGATTTGGATAAATTATTTTTTAAATCTCTGCCGTAGGGAATTCTTGCATTGTTTGTCCTCTATAAACAAACCTTGGAAGAGATGAAGACGAGGTTCATTCCGCTCACATAATCCGAAACCGAAGAAAAAATAAACATTTGCCCTCGTTTTGAAAAGACAGGAAGACGGAACGAAAAATAAGCGATTTCCTCACCAATCTCAACTTGCTTCTTCAGGATTTATTTCCCGTAAATTCCACGTTCATTAATTCCCAAATTAAAAGAGACTCCTCACGCTTGACAACTCACGCCCAAAACTTTCAAAATGCTGGATTTTTTTAAATACAAGAACTTTTAGATAAGTGGATAAATGTAAAGGAATCTCGTCCTTGGAAGTGATAAGCTAGTCTGAGTAAACGATTAGTGTGAGGACGAATGAGTGCAATTGCGAGTAACTTCACGGTTTCTGAGTGAAATTGAAATATCGAAACCGGTACTGTTTGCAGCAAGTTATCATACGCCCTGATGCATATTTTAGTTGGCTGACTTTTTGATACCCTGAGTGACTACCAAGGGTTCTCATTATACTGCGCTCACATGCAATTGCTAAGTTTCCCGATTAAATAGTTCGTGTTTTATCACAAAATGAACGACTAATTGTAAAAAATTACGTTGCAATAAATAACGATATAGCGATATATAGCGATGATCGGCCTATAGTTGCTTAATAGCTAAAAATTGCACATAATCCTAATAGCTTAAAAGGTAAATGAATAATTTGATATCCTATTTGACTCCTACGCTTGTTAACATCAACAAAACACTGAAGCAAAACATCATTTTTAAATATGCAGTGAAGGCATGCTCATTACATAAGAAAAATTAAGACATACTCGAATACTCTTAGCACAAAAATAAACTATGGCGAAATATTTACATGGACTCGTTATTTAATATTTATGTGGGTGTTTACTTCCACTACAATTATATTTACTATTTGATGCAGAGTTGACAAACATTCATCCTTCATTTTCTTTTCTCTAAGTTTTTGTTACGTCAATGATAATATAAGAGCTACAGAGGTAGGTATGGATCTTAATACAGCATTGCCATTCGTCACTGAATGCTCAGTAAGTAATTATTATTCTTGGGTTCATGGTTCTGCACCTACGTGGACTCTCTCTATTCACAGCACTGCCGTTTATCAAGAAAAGTGAGAGCAAACTACGCAATTTCTTATCTTACCTAGTTAGACGTACGGTAGAAAATGGAGATATATAAAACATTCCTGAATTATTTTTGTTGGCTAAATTACGAGTATGTAGGCTCTGGGATGACTTCTGTATCACATAGCAGAGGTAAAGCAACTCAACATTCATATCCCAAAAACACATTTCATTTGTTTTCTTTTTTGAACGTGGGCCTGGCTACCTGGCTATCATATCTCATCGAGATGTGCGAGATGAGGTTCAAACTCTTTTAGCAAACAGTACGCATATTTTTGGTGCTGAAACAAGTAAAAAGAAAAATTTTTCCCCTTTTTCCATTCTCTAGCCCTTTCCTATTCAGAGTCCAAATACCACGTAACATCTCAAATTTCCCGTTAACCTCGAACCACTGACAGACAATAGCTCAAATTTGAAGAATGACCCAGAGGAAAATTAAATGGTCTCAAAACGAGTCACCAAAGAAACAGAAAGGCTGTAAAAATGGAATTCACAGAGGAAGGAAAATGTGTGAATGTGGGTTTCGTGAAATAATGAATGACGTGTGAAAGACTTATTCAAATACTAAAATGTATGAAATATAAGTTGAGGAATTCGTGACAGCGAAGAGCCTACCCGTAAAATGTTAAGGGCCTTTCTTTCTTAGTATCCAACCCACTTCTCATACCCTATATCATTTCTCCACACTTCCATCAAAACAACAAACTGGTAAGGGAAGTAAAAAGATGTGCGAAAATTTAGTATGAAAGTTAAAAATGTGAGACCTCGAAAAGTGAGTCAAGAGTTGTAAAACAAAATCCCTTAGATTCCTTAAGAAAGTGATTCAGTTGAGATTTCTAAAATTAAGGAAAAAGTAAAATGTATATACGTTTATCTTAAAATTCCTACAACTAATGAGGTCAGCTAATGATTTTTGATAATTAGTGAATGATGATGACGAAGAAGTATGATTTGGCACTAAATTTCACGGCCGGAATCCCTTTCTGTAACCAACCCTTATCAAAAAAATCGTAAAAACATATACAACCATATCATGACCAGAAAAAAACCATTAGCCGTTACTTGAGCCCGGGACCTTGGGGTTGAAACACGCTAATCACTCCACCACCTCGAGTGGTGGAAGAGTGTGAAATATAAAAAAATATATAAAATGAAATGGAAAACAATTGACATATACTCAAAGCATATAAGAGGAAAAGTCAAGGAATTTCTGATTCGTAAGCAATCGTTAATTAAACGAAGTAAGATAAGTGAAAAATTGGAACTACAAGTATTAATACCCATAACATCAAAAAGCACTGAACAAATAATTTAATTTAGGAGAGAGAATGGGTTAACAAAATCTTTCCACCAAGTCAATGCCCTTTCTACTCCGGTTTGTAAAATAATAAGGAACGTGGGCCTAAAAGTGATTCCATTAAACCGTAAAACAGAAAGCGATTGCATCGGAAGCAATTTGAATCCCACGCCCACTCAGCGAGAGCAAAACGGAGGATTCGGCGAAGGCAATATCGACCCGTTCTTTATGATGCAGCATTGCGGAATTAACATTTCCCCTTTCAGTCCAACTTGCCTCATTTACTCGATCATTCTCCCTTCCGAATCCGTGCGAATCGAATTCTTGCATAGAATCGATATTCTCCATCGATATTTTCCTCAGATTCGGCGAATAGCGATTTTGCCTGGAGATTTACGAGGGACGAACAAGCGGGGAAAACATCGAAGACCTGCCTTTCCTCCCAAAAATACCCGAGAAGGGCTTCGATTAAGGCCAGTTTTCCACTGGCAGCGACTACAAGCGACGCGTATACGGCCGTATACGCGCGACTAATCCCAATACACAGAAAGGAACGGAGCATCGTCCACTGAAGGCGACTATGGACGACTTGATTCGAGCGTACAACGGCGACCGTCGACTGATCCCATGGAAATGTACCTCCCGGTAAACACCTGGAGAACATCCGCTCACACACTCCCTCCCGGCGGGCCCTTGCACGTAATGGATCCATTATCCGCCAGACATTAGAACTTCCTATTACTAAAACCCCCCCGACCCACTTCGGGCTCAGCCACCTCCGGGGTTACGGGGATGGCAGCAGGTGCAATGTCCTCCGACAACACAGAAAAAGGATTGCTCACAGGAAGAGCATCAGCCGAGGCTTCTGCAACTTCCTGCCTCCGCAAAACCATTCCGCAGTCCCCCCGAATGGAGACTACCTTCCACTCGTCAGGTTTCTTGGCCGTCGACATCCCCGCCCTCGATGAAACCTTCGGGGCACCCTCGATCGCTCGGCTGGCTTCCGCACTCGGGGAACCCCGAGCCGCCAACTTGGCACAGCGAGCTTTCGGGCTGCTACCCTTGGATTCCACACAAGAGGAGGAAGCCTCCAACCTTTCCACCTTAGAGCTGAGATCCGCAACCATCTTTCTGAGTTCCACTATCTCGGCCCGAAGGGACGCGAGACAAGCAGTTCCCAAGAAAGAGAAAACGGGAGTCCTAGAAGAGGCCATCCTACCTAATTATGCAATTGACTTTTAAATTACTAATAACTGAGAACCCAATAGAATGCTTGAGAAACGACAATAAGAACACGCAAACAAATGAAACGAGTTAACTTAGGCTGATACTAACACTTGCGTTTGACCTGAGACGAAATACGCAACTGACCAAATATGTTTGAGAAGACTCTGAAAGGACGAATATATCACTTATGGGAACGATAAAGACCGGTTAACTAATAAAACAACAAGGAAATACGACGATTAAGTAATAATGAAAATAAAATTCGTAATAAGAATAAATATGCCTACAATAAGTTTACGAGGGGATAAAAAAACATAAACTAACCTTTGCAAAACAAAAACTCGGCAAAAACGATAAAGGGATGACTGGAAAAAACAGAAAATAAATAAACAGTAAGGGCTTTAGTTTAGATTAACGAAGGCTGAGGTGGAATTTCCCACCCCGAAGTATCTCTGATGTTCTGTTGCCCACTTTCCTATCATTGTTCTCCCTCTCAGAACTCGAAGAAAATAGAGAAATTCCTAACCAAAGATTTAAGCAACTGTATGACCTACCATGTTGAAAATGGTTTCCAATGGACCAAGTTGAGACGGGCAAATTACAGGAAATACTTGATTTTCTTTTTGCTGAGTATACCTGCATTATATGTATTCTACAGATTATCTGTTGGCGTATAGCAGGGGGTGCATTTCCAGCTAATCTAATTTCCTATTCGATTACTTCGATTATATTTCACTTTCCTAAAGAAAAATAATACACGTGATGTTGCCTACTATTTGTAATTGCAATAAAATTACTGCGTTTAAACCTCTAGTTTCACCTTGTTGATAATCATCGGGCGCTTCTGCTAGTTTACTATACAATACTCGGATTTTCTATTATGGATACCCGAGTTTGGAGTTGAATAAAAACTGAAGTAGAGATCCCACAGGAAAACTAATTACACCAAAATTTTGTGTTTTATTTTTCGTTGTTCTAGATGGTCTAAATATTTTTATTACTATTACTTTTGGTACTAATTGATGGACAAACGAAAAATATTCCTGTTTTTTCACGCTCTTTCACGGATTGCTCTATTTGAGCTTTTGTTTCTCATAAAGTATTACTTCAATCAAAATAAAACCTTTAGATGACATTAAAAAACATATTATAAACTAAAATAAAAATTTCAGTGCCTTCTTATAGTTAGATAATAAGTTGTTATCGATATTATAAAACAACTTTTTTTCAGTAATAGGTGGACGTAAAAGTGTAAGATTGGTCTTGTTATAAAGCTCTCGCAAAAAGTTTTCAAATGGTATCATCAACGATACCTATATCAGCGACCGAGAAGCGGGTAGTCGCTTACAGTGGAAGACCCCTATCGCCTGTAGGTCGCCCAAACTGACGTCGCCCGAATAAGCCGGTCGCTCGGTCGCTCGTAGTCGCTTCCAGTAAAACTGCCATTCCCAAGCAGCGATGAAAATGATGCCATCGATTATAGCATTCTTTCAGTTCTATTAATCAGACCTCTCTCTTTTAATGGTGATGAAAAAGTGTCGCCTCATTGTATGGTATATCAAGAATGATATAGGATTAATCATGTTTGATCATATCATGTTCGTCTGGAAACACATGATTTACGGATAACAAAATGCATATATATTTTTAAAGCACTTTCTGAGCACTTTGATTCTTGCAAACTGCTTGAGAGATTTTTTTAATAGAATAGGAAATTTATATGCTTAATAACTACGAAAACTTTTCACAACTGGCTTACTGTCCGTTTAGAGGACTTATCTCAAATAGCTTCAGAAAATCGTCAACATAAACACGAAGAAACGAAGGAGTATCATTTCTGGTTGGCTTCCGTTAGTATAATAGCTTTATATAAATTCGGTACATATTAACAGTGGGACAGAAACTTAACATATGTTAAAGTACAGTTACTAAAATAACAGAAAAAGTCATTAAAAATGTATTATTCTGGATATTTTTAAATACGCCATACGGCTTTTATCATTTATTATTATTTGCCCTGAAAAACATAATTTGAACCTTCTAATTGCTACTTCTTGTACCCACAGCATTACTATTGATAATATCAACGTTGAAATATATCTGCAATGCCAAGGACATTCAGAACTGAAAAATATCAACTTGACTGAGGCTATCCTAGGTCTTCTACTTTCCAGGCGTGCAGGCTAACCATAAAACTACCATTCCGCGTCGACGTTGTTCTGTTAACTGGATGCTTTGTCAGCAATGGGAGTGGGGCTCCTTATAGACCTGAGTTTGAGTCGCAGTCACGTCGCTATTTTTCACTTGATTTCACTGTTTAACCTTAATATTCAAGTATCCACGATCAATGTTAAATATCTTAATCTCGCCCTTGTTGCTTCCAAAATGTTTTTTATGGGCTGGGTACTGCATATTACACGATTGTATCGCATTGCGTCACTTTTATCTATGTAAAATTTCCAACCCTTTCATTATAATTCTAATATTTCGTTTCCCCTACTATGTAGCAGACTTTTAATTCTTACTTGGTAATCAAAACTATTTGTGCATTAACTTCACAGATTGTGAGAGATAATTTCAGGCTAGTGAAAGTAATTCTTAGAGATAAAGAAAACTTTTGAAGTTTTACGATTAAAAAAGTAAACGAAAGAAGGTACATGCTGACCTTTAATTGTTCCGCACTTTTCATTTCCAAATATAATTAAGCACGAAGGATTTACAAGTATTTAAAAAGGTTAATGGTTTGTAATTTTAATAATAATAAAAGACAGTAGAACTTTGAGACGTATAAATTATAAAGATAAAGTTTGCGCCTCTGAGAAATTTCATTTGTATAACAATGAACTTTTTCCAAATTAATCCACATATTTTCTTTCAGAGTTTTCAAACAGGAGAAAGGAACAATTAAAACCGAATAAAAAACTCTCTCCATGCGAAACATATTCTTTTATATTTTTATGCTAACTTGATATTAGCAATCACTATTCAAGTTAATGCCGCGTATGGGATATTATTCTTAGAAATTTAAATTTAAAGGATAAAAAAGTAACCTGCATACACGGTAGATCGAGAAAGATACGAAATGTTAGCCAAGATAAACTTTAAGGAGGACCCAAAGTATTTTATTAGCGGTCTGGTTTTCGCTTTTCCCTTTGATGTGGAAATAAAAAAATCAGCAGGTACAAAACACCTGCGGAGAGCGTTATCGGCCCAAAACCAGATGCTTTTGACACGGAAATAACCTGGCTATAAGCCTGGTTAGCAGGGAACAGCTGCAGGCAAGATGCAATCGCTATGGTGAAAATCAGGATCCGCTTCTATTTCGCCTTCAATCAGCGGGCGCGTTCAACGTGGTTACGGATCTAAAAAATGTCTGCAGAGGATGTCCTTGACGGAAGGCAACAGTGCCCAGGGCTCTTGGAGTGGTGGGGCTGTTTGACAGCGAAGAGTACCCGAAGGCCAGCGAAACACCGGTGAAAACTCCGGTCGATACCCTGATCCCATAAACTCAATCAGCAGTCGATGATACGTATAATCACCTTAGCCGCGACCCATCAGACCCCCCACATGCATCGTGGGGGGTCTGATCGCATTACCTTCATTACTAAAGTGGTTAAAATTATTCAGCCATTTTATTCGATAGGTCAATCGCACTAAATAACATATCTTAACGATCTATAGTGAAGGTCTATACTCTATACCCAACTATGATAAAATATATATATGATTATTTGGTTATATTTTACATATTGATTACTAAAGGCTACAAAAATTATATGCCACTGGAAATTCCGATCAATACCATTATCTCTTAAACTGAATCAGCAGTCGATAATATGTACCATCATATTAGCTACGAAAGTTCTAAATTTGATAATAGGGTGGAAAATCCTCATTGGTTATAAACAAGTTACTAAACGTTTATTATCGAAGGTAAATTGCCTAAAAAGCATTCTACCAGGCCCGACTACATGAGCTTTATTACTTAAGCGCTATTAAATTGTTCAATCATTTTATTTGATGGGTCAATCGCATGACACATCTTAGCGAGTTATAGGTCTCCACACCCAGCTAAATTATTTGTGTGTTATGCTTATCTTCATAACTATCAGGTGATATCTAGCAAATCGATCACTGAAGGTTATATAAATAATGGCATGTTACATATCGCAGAATTCCAAAGTAAATACATTCTAGAACTCACGTCCAAGGGCTTAGTTGTTAAGTACAAATCACAGTAAAAAATGAAGTTTTGGATACTGATTCAATTAAGAGTTTATATTTTGTGGTCATAAAAACTAATGGAAGCTTTAATGAGCTCTGAAAACTATTGAGGTGAAAAGAATACGTGGACAAGAGCATATTGCGGGAACAAGAAATAAACAACTGGTATGAAGATGGTGAACGATCCGAAAGGTCATATTTATTTTCGCGTGGGATGTGAGAAATTTAAATTCTTGATAAAGGAATGTATACGGCTGACAAATGTCAAGTGTGTATTCCACCTGTGGTTATTTCGTACAAAAACCAGCACAGTTATTCCAAAAAGAGCAAACAAATCAGAATTCATTATAATTGATCATGCATAATTTGATGACGACAGAACTAATGTTTATTGTGTGTTTCACCATAATTATAGCTAAAAATAATCAAATATAATGTGCAAAAATATAAAGAAGATTAAAAAATTAAAATAGACACAATACAATTTTAAAACTTAATCTAAGAGAATTCCATTAACAAAAATATAATTCAGATCGGTCACCTGTATAATTCCATGCCAATTCGACAAGGTGATGTCCCTTGAGGTGACCGATTTTGGCCAAATTTGGCAAATCGCTTTGATTTGATAAAAAAAGTTAAAAACCCTGAACTGTTTTGTAATTTACGCAACTGTTTACGAAATAGTGCAATGTATAAAAATTAAAACTTTACGAAAGTGCCTTCGCATTTGAAGCCATATCTCCTGTAATATAGAAACTAAAAATATCCAATATAGCTTAATTTAAATTTATTAGGTTAGACAAGATATATATAGAAACTTTTTATAAAATCTAAACAATTTAATAAAGTTTATAACAATTTTAAATTTTTGATATTTTTCATTTTTTATATGTTGTACATACAACCCTCCTCTACAATTTCAAAAAATTTGGTGAGGACAATATTTCATTTAAGAAAGAAAAAAGTTTTGAGTATAGGCGTGACGCTCGCCGCGGCTCCGCGCCGTCCGGCTCGCACGCTGAACGTTCGGAAGTGTGGCCTCTCATATCTGAGCACGCATATTCTTCTATCCGCTTTTCACGAATTTTAACTGTTAACCGACCCTTTAATTCCCTTCACCCTTGCCGTTCGCCATTTGCTTCCCACTGAAATTACTGCCGCCTTAGTAACCAAGATAAGCGACAGCATTTTTAACAGCGGAAGCGACAATAGGCCCACCAGCGCAGCGGTCGAGCTCGGGGGCCTCCAATGCTACTTTCCTCTCGTCCCCAATCCTATTTTCCTCACATATATTTTATTATATTCTCAGAAACCTCGCTTTTCAAGCAAAGCGCTCAGTGGACATATTGCACCCGCATGCATTCACATATTACTCATATTAGAGGTTAAAAATCTTCAATAGCCGTCTTTGTCGGCGACCCCCTTCTCATCCGCCGATGTTCGGAGAAAAAAAGAGAGGACACCACACTTTTAATGGAACCTTTAACTTTTTAGCAGTCCAATTTATTCCAAATTTTTCTTCCTTTACATATTGCTCTTAGAAAAATAATGCGCAATGCGAAGAGCCACTCATCGGAAATTAAGTTTTCTCCCACAGACGATGATATGTGTATGCATAGAGTGACTATACTATATATAGTTACTCTATGGTGTAAGGAATGATTCAGTTTTCGTGTGTCTTCAGCCGGTGACGCTTCAATACTCCATGTAGGTAGTACATTATTTGAGTGCGAGTATTCATTCTATGGCCTGTTACCGTTGATAATGAATCGCTCCATTGGTAATACTTCAAAACAGAAATGTTCGAGATATAAAGTGTGCAAGAGTTTCCGCATCTATTCCACCCGTGAAATAGAATTAATCCAATTTAGGAGTGGAGTGGTTTCTGTAGTCAATCTGTGTATCCGTCATCATAAGGATTATTCACATTTCTACAAGGTTCGTCAAAAGTATTGCTGCTATACCTTGAATTTGCACAGAAAAGTTCGCTTCCGTAATTTGTGGACAATCACAAACGAGTTCCACAACTCCTTTCATGAAACAGTGACTGGTGTTGTAGAGAAAAGGACACTCTTTGTACAATGTAAAGTGGGTGTGAAAAAATTAAACGAGGCAGAAAATATAGTTGAAGTAAAGGTCCAGGTTACTCTCAAACTAAGATGGAAAATCAGCCAGAGCGCCCAACCAAAGACGACTACCAGGGTAACGTTTATCGTGCAGCAAGACCATGCTCCAGTGTAACATTAGCAATTGCATCTCCGGGTTCTTAGTCAGATTCATATGTTAGTTCCACGAGAGAGATTGGGGCTGATGAAACCAATGGGAGTCATAACACTCTGGGAAAAGAAAGTCGCTCAGGCTGACTGAACAAGGCGCTACAATTCCTCGATCAAACACCTAATTCAACCATAAATTGCATTTATCAAGGAAATATACCTGGCGAGGAAATTTAAAATAGCTACAACTGCTATGACATTATCTCTTCAAAAGGTGACTGGTCAAGAGTGGAAAATTCAGGAAGATATTGCATCATCGGAAGAACAAGAAGTTACTTTCACCAAACAGATTCACTGTTTAATAATTATCGACCAACCTGAAACCGAGTCAGACGCTCTCCCCTACCTAGAGATCTTCAAAAAGAAACTGAACTTAAAGTGCATAATAGTAAACTATGGATTAGACTTCGAGTCAGGAGCCATAAAAAAAAGTATTCCGTCAGAAAGTGAACATTATTCGGTCGGTTCGGTTCACTGTTGAATAATTATCGGGACTGCCTGGAGTTCACACTCCGACAATCCATCAAAAATGTGCTTCATGCGTGAGTACTTAGAAACACTGCTATAAGAAGACGCCGATAACGTCGAGTTGGGAAAACTGTACCGATGAAGCTCGTTTCAGGCAATGGACTCAAGAAAATCGTTTTCCCGGTCATGGATGTAGATAGTTTTTGCGAGGCTTTTGCTGAGAATGTCATGAAAGTAAGGAAACATGATTACATTGCTGGAATGCAAACTATATTCTATTTGAAAAAAGAAACAATCTGTGAATACGTGAAGTTGTTGCTGTGGCAGACTTTTCGGAGAATTTTTCTTTTATTCATCAAGATGCTGTGCAAGACGTCCAGTGGTGTAAAAACCAAGCAACAAAACATTCACTTGGGTGTAACAGCTGAAATACCGGCGATAAAGTCACACCTTTCTATATCGCTATTATTTCAGATTGGATGGACGATAACGTAGCAGAATTTTATACCTTTCAAAGGAAACTCAAAACCTTCATTCGAAGAAGGGTTCGTAATCTAATTAATTTGCAAATTTCGAACGGCAAAGTTAAAGAGAATTAACGGGTCGGTAAAGAGTAAAAATAGGTGAAAAGCGGATGGAAGAATAAGCGTGCTGAGAACTGAGATAACTGACTACCGAACCTTCGGCGCGCGAGCAGGAGAGCGCGGCACAGCCTATACTTAAAAATGTTTTTCTTTTATTTAAACTCAATATTACCCCCGCCAATTTTTTTTAATTGTAGAGGAGGGTTGTATGTACAACATGTAAAAAAATGAGAAAAATCGAAGCCATAGATACACCGTCAAAAAACGATTTGATAATTTAAAATTATTATAAACTATATTAAATTGTTCAAATTTTATAAAAACATCCTATATTTATCTTTTCTAATACAAGACCTTTAAATTAAGCAATGCTGTGTATTTTTAGCTTCTATTCTACCGGAGATATGGCCTCGAATGCGAAGGCACTTTTGTAAAATTTCAATTTTTAAACATTGCAATATTTCATAAACAATTGCGTTAATTACAAAACGGCTTGGGGGTTTTCATTTTCTTATCAAATAAAAGCTATTTGTCAAATTTGGTCAAAATCAGTTACCTCAAGAGTCGATTTTGCCGATTTCCTTGTCGAATTGGCGTGGAATGACCCAGATACTCGTACAATATAGAAAAAATAAAAACAAATAAACCTTAACCCTAGTCCGGTCAAGGTGAGCCTTTGAGGCTCACCACCTTACCTTTTAACAATTTTCACGACATTGGTAACTATCCAGTTGCTGAAATTTTATGACTTCTACATTTACGTAAATATATACCTCATCCGACATGAGATTTTTTTTCTCCTAGCTTGTATCACTTTAAAAAAAATGGTTTTCCGTTTCAGCACTCAACCGGGTAAGGTGAGCTTGCAAGGCTCGGAAAAAGTTTTTCATTTACACAATGGATGATACGTATCATACGGCCCCTATGCTCTTTCCAACATAGTTTTTATGTTTTTTGGTGAACACTAGGTATCTGAGGTCATGAAGTAAAATTTTTTCTTTGAATGTTTATGTCTACAGTATTCGCTGTACACACATCGTCATTTTCAATTATGTTCCAACAGGGTCACCTAACAAATTTAAAGTAAAGGTTTCTGTAAAATAACCGACACCGATCCATTTCACTGTCTTTGCTACTTTATATTTTCCATAACTATCCAATACATATCTATTATATAAGCGTCAGACAGCTCCGTAGCAGGAGAGTGTTACTAGTGAGTGTGAGACCTAGCGCATCCAGAAATTGAACTCTACCGGACCTCCTCAAGCCTGTTTTGCTATTCAGAGGGATTTTTCTCAGAGGTAAGAATAAATGGAAAAATAAGTGGAATTGTGTAAATAATTAGTTTATTTGAAAAACTAATCTATTTAAATTACTTTCAGCAAAAATTCATCAAACGACGAATAGAAGGGAACCCTACCTATTTTTCATCGCCTTCCGCGAAACTAGCTCCGTTGGAAAGTTAGAGGATACATTATTGAGAATTCTCTCATAAATCGTTTCCATTTTTCAAAATTAAAGTTTCACGGATCATATGTTTTTTAGAATGATATCAATCAGTGAGCAAGATATTCTAAAAATGTTGGAGGATCCAGACGTTGATGAAGATGATGATATTCCTGATGATACTTCGAGTTCATCCTGTTCCGCTGACGATTATGTAAGTGAGGCCTCGGAAGAGGATGACATACTAGAGGGACCCGAAGATTCTGACGATGATGAAGTTCTGAGCACAGTGGAGTATGTAGGAAAAGACGGCACTACGTGGTCATCTGCTGCCCATCCAACAGGACGAAGTCGGCAGTGCAACATTATAAAAGGCCCCGTGGGTAAGGTTATCCTTCCTCCCGGCATGGTACTGGAGGAACCCCGGGATTCATTCATGCTTTACATGACTCTATCTATGATGGCTTCAATCGTAAACTATACAAACAATGAACTGATGCGCGTTCATGAGAAATCTTCAACGAAAAGAAATTGGCAGCTCTGCGATAGGAAGGAAATATATGCGTTCATTGGCTGCTGGTCATCTAAAATCAAATTATTGCAATTATGAATCACCATGGGATAATATATATGGACCACCAATTTTTAGGGCCGCAATTAGTCTAAATATATTTAAATATGTCCTAAGATTTTTGCGGTTTGATGACAAAAATACTCGAAATTAGCGTAGAAAAAAATATAAGCTCGCCCCTATTCGAGACTTATGGGAAAAATTATATTCTAAACTGAGGAAATACTATATTCCGGGAGAAAATTTGATGAGCAACTAGTGCCCTTCCGTGGTCGGTGCCCTTTTATGGCAATATATGCCTTCGAAACCTGACAAATACGGAATTAAAATATGGTGGCTTTGTGACTCAAAAACATTCTATACTTTGTGCGGTATACCATATTTCGGCAAAGTTGACACAAGGGCTCACAATTTAGCATCATCAGTTGTTTTATCGCTGACAGAAAATTTCAATGGATCAATCGTAATATTACTTACGATAATTATTTCACTGACCTAGACTTAGCTAAAACTCTTCTGTCTAATAGCCTAACGATGGTATGTACCGTGAGAAAAATAAAAGATTTATTCCTGCTCAATTTCTCCCCAGCCGAGCAAGAGAAGAGAATTCCTCTGTTTTAGGGTTCACTAAAGATGCCACACTTGTATCATATGTGCCCAAAAAGGGAAAAAGTGTAATTCTCCTTTCAAAAATGAACCACTCTAGAGTTATATCTGAGAATGGTAAACCAGATATAATACTGTATTATAATTATAAAAAAGGGGAGGTGGATTCATTAGACAAACTAATTCATGAATAAATGAGTAAAAGAAAATCCAATCGTTGGCCTTTTGTTTATTTCATGAATGGAATAGATAATAGTGTGGCATCAAAATCCAAAATGGAATACGATCAAAAAAGACAAACGTAGGTTATTTCTTATTTAACTAGCCGAGGCTTTGATAATACCTCAAATTCAGTCTAGGAGTATCTCGAGATTGCAGAATGTTACGAATAGGGCAATCGCAATATTTAATACCTCTTCGGAAAAACCTGACACTGAAATTGCTAACACACGAAAAAGGAGTTACATTTGTCCATCCAAAAAGAGTAGGATGCAGAAACAATGTTGTAAAAGATGCCAAAACAACATATGTAAAGATCACAGCTCTTATACTGTTGTATGTGATAATTGTAAATCCTAATTATAAACAAAAACATTATATTGTAGAATTATTACAAAATTACATAAGAATACCTAGATTGTATAAGAATTATAGTAAATAAATATAAACTAAAAATTACAGTGATATTTGTTTATAATACCATCATATTCCTAAGCGAGCCTTTAAGGCTCACCGTGACCGGTTATGTAGGTGAATTAGCTTTCCCGGAGTAGGGTTAAAGTAAGGAAATAGATCTGTAGTCGAACAAATATTTTTTTAAATGTTAATATAACGTAAAATAGCGTTGAAAATATAATTAAAACTAATATATTTTTATAAATTCTGAGCATAAAATAAGAAATTAAAATATTGAAATTTGAGAAAAATAAATTTGATAGAAAAAATCAAATTGATAACACCTATACAAAATTTAAATAGTAAAGAGAATCAGACAATACCTTTAAAATTTACAGCCAAAGAAAACAAATACCGAGAAAAAATAATTTTTAATTGAAAATATAAAATAATATTGATAAAGATGAAGTTGATGCAAAGCAACATTGTAATAAAAGGCACGAAATACTATTTTACGAAATGCATACATAAATTGTTAAAATAATGAAGACAAAATTTATGGAAATTAAATACACGAATTATAGATATCAAATATATCCGTCGATTTAAGAAGTATGAAGATTCAGGTTGAAACAAACCTTCATTGCTTTATTAGTTTCCATATTCGAGCAAAAAATTCGAAAAAAAAATTCCCTCTTCGCATCGAGATTGCTCATCGGTCCGAACTTTTTTCAAAATTTCCATCCTTCACGACTTCAACGATTGCAAAGTCGGGAATCCAAAGCGGAAACTCAATTTCCGTCATTTCCCATTCGCGATAAAAGCGTCGTTATCGACGCGTTGTCCAGACCTCGGTGAAGTTCTTTACTTCGCTTCCCTGGAGTGCAATTCGACACCATACATGAATACCCGTAGCAAGTCCGTCGTGCTACATCAAACCTCTTCCCCACTGATGGCATACGCTTAAGTTCGGCGGACAACTTTTGTGGAGTGTGAGGATGCCGGAATACAGCACTACTGCTTTGGTTAAATTGCCATATGAGACTGCGGCGACTTGTAAATTGAATGCAGATGATAAAAATAGAGCGAAACGACGTGGACCAGGAGATTGGCTTCAGTCGGTCTGCTACTTCAGATCCGCCGGTGTGATAAATAGAAACAGAGCTGCCAATTTATTGCTGAAAATGTGACTAGATGCATGTATTGGCATCGAAACAAGCAAAAAAAGGCGCTAAACTACAAATTAAATCTAAATAAATATCGCCTCGCAATGGTTATAAAATAAAATAGCTTAATCCAGCTTCTATAAAAAGAAAATCAGACTATAATTCACACAAAGTAAATTTAAATTGAATATTAATATGTACAGAGAAGAAATGAAGGAGAGAAGATCTGCCGCAGCCAGGACACGAACACGGATCTTCCACTTGCCTGACGGATTATTTATCCAATTAAGCTACCGCTTAAATCTATTCTTCTCTAAATTCAAGTATGTGAATCGTACGTTTTCCCATCGCTTATTAATATGTATAAATATTAATTATTTTAATAATATTTAAAGGTAACATAAGAAAAGAAAATCGGAACACGACTGTTAAAGAGTTATAAGTTTAAAACAGTATTTAATAGCCATCTTTGCGAAAGCCCTGCGCCGAGTTGTTAGCGGTTTCGTAACCATTATTGTAGAAAGGCCTGGTTTCCTGTTACCTGACTCTGATGAATAAAATATTTAATTTTTCGTTTGGTACAAGATGGAGAAAAATGTATCTTATATATACTTTTACAACAGTTTTGTTCATGGCTATGATGAAATGAAAGCTATTTCGGTGTGAGTGAATAATTGCACTAATCAAGGTCTCTCCTTACGGAGAAACAGGACTGTCAATGAATTATTGTTTTAAAGCAATCTACAATACCTGTCTTTGTCAGCTCTCCACATCACTTAGTAGCCGGTTTTCGGAAACAACAGAAAGGCGGGCATTAAACACCTTCTGAGAAAATTTCTCAATAGGTCATTAATCCAAGCCTTCCTATTATATATCTATAGGAGATAATTTAATGTCCATAACTGAATATTACTTTAATTTCTAAAAAAGTCAAACATGTTAAGAATACGAAGAGGAGGTGTGACCTAATAGAACATGCTGTATAGAGTGCGATAAGTCTCTAATAAAGAAAAAAAAGAAATTTTGGCTAGAACTAGCAGCAAAATCGCAAAATTGCCTTCTATGGTCAAAGCCTTGAACAGTCTTGAGGGATGGAAGCTCAAAACATGGCGTAGTAAGTATTTCACGGGCTCCCTCCTTCGGCTAAGTTCTTATCTCTCCTGGAAAAACAGTTTGTGAGTGCATTATTTAAACGTCCGCAGATCTTTCATTCCATAGTTTTCCAGGGTCAAGTTAGAGGGGAGGTGCAAGCTAATAGAAAGATAATGTGATTGTCAGGGAAAGTGGTAAATAAAGTATCGATGCGAGGTCGAAATTCATTTCATTTTGGCTAATTTAAACTTTAGTTTTATGTATGTATATGCCTTCGTAAGTCTAATTTTCTTCTTTGTGCTGATTTGAGCCATGTTAAATTGATTAAACTGATGTGGCGGTCATTTTCTACTGTTTGACTTGCAATATCGTAAATATTAAATTTACTGTTTTTTTATAGCGTAATTAAAACCGTTTTTCGAGTTTATTTCTCGTTTAGCCAATGTGTATTAGCACATAGTCGCAAGAAACTTTATATCCTCCGAATTTGTGTAACTTTGGAAGTTTATCTTTAGGAATGTGTAGAAGATGACAATGTTTGCGTGGGAGATCGATTTTTCGAAATATATTTTTGAAATTATTAGTGATCGCGTGGTAGAAAATTTTGGTATAATTTGATCTAGTATCTCTTATTGAGTTATTAAAAGTTATCTAAGCTCTTCTTCCGCTATTACTTTCTTTAAAGCATTGTAAAGTTAGTAAACACGTAGGAAACGTTTGAATACCACTCATTTTAACTGTTATCAGCCCAATACCATGATTGTTATATTCTTCTGACATACAAACCTCGTTGCAAAAGTAGCGTATCGTATTTATCAATTCAGTACTAAGCCAATGTATACACATCGGCCATTTTCTGTCGTTTACACGATTGGGTTCCGATAAGAGAATTCCGTATTCATACCTTTTCATCGGGTATGGAAATCAAATATGGAAATTCGAATGGGAGAGAAACTAAAAAACGAGGAGTTGCAGCGGTAGCGATGAAAATTTCAACGATTCCACAGGAAGTTACGTTCCCTTGCAAACTGTCCAGCTCAACGAGTTGTTAACGGCCTGCCTTTGTCCCCGATAACGTCGATGTCAACGGCAATAGAAATGCGGGCCCGCAACGCTTAGGTGATACTGTCAGACTCGACGAAATCCAAATATCGATGTTTATCTCCTAATAAATTGAGTCTTCTATGGCTCGCTTCCAAACAAAACGACTTTTAGAAGAGGTGAGTTGCTATTTAATGCTGGTGTAATTAACAAATTGGCGGTATTGCGATTCAAACTCAGAATCAACTTCATTTGCGAGCAGTCGAATCATGATAACCTATCAGTATTACACCTATTTTACTCTCAAATAGTTAATTTCAGTCGGACTGGAAATGAACGAGTCAATTTTCAGTTCGATGTCTCTTCATGCGACACGCTAAGCATTTGAGCAATGTGAAAACGCCGTAGAGAGAGACCTTTTAAAATTGGATTCCGGATTATATTCAATGGCATTCAAGGGTCTCATGCCAAAGGCGACACATTCCAATTACAATTCTGATTCATTTCATATTCAAAACGTAATGAAGAACGTGTAGAATTCCATTGTGCTCTTTTTTGTGCTGAGTTAGAATGGAATTTCACCTTGGCTGTAAACCCAATTTAATAAACGCGATTGCATTTGTTCGCGTTGCATTCATGCGATCTTAAAATGTGACAGAAATTACTCATTTAGTAGAGCGTATACATTCTAGCACACTTCATACTAAGACTTTTAATCTACTAGCGGAATAAATGCCAAGTACAATTCAGCCATTTACAACCGAAAATATTTTTCGAGCAATAAATATTAGAGAATATATAAAAACATATTTGAGACCAGAATTATTCAATTAATTAATAAAAATGAAGGTTAATTAGAAATTAGGCTTTAAATAATCCTACACACACATACCCGCAAAAAAACCTACGATAGCAAGTGACATGTCTCACTCTTCATGAATATGATTAAGTAGAAGCAGTTCCTCATACCTTTCGTGGCGCAGCATAAGATTGTTTACACAACCATTCAGCATTCTGAAATATTAAAAATTGAGTTCTAAGAAGTTTAACATAACATTTTACTATTCTGTAGAAGTTTATAATGGACTACGTTCACGTTTCGCCCCAGTAAAAGTTATTTGATCTGAAAATTTCTCCCAGAAAATGAAAATAATTATAATACTAATGTGATGCGACGTTATGAGAAATTCATTTTTTGATAATTCAAAAACGCAAAATACGCATTTTTTATGCAGGAGTACAAAAAATTAAAACGTTCCTATTCTTTCAAAGATATTAAAAAAATTACTTTTGAAGAAATTGCGTCCGGCGGAAATATGCATCCCGGACAATTGCGTCCCAAGAACTTTCATGTGAACTACTGCTAGTAAATTTTACATTTTAGCATCTCATTCAGCAAAAGTATTAGAGGTTTAAAATCTCCAATAATTGGCCATTGGAGATTTAAAACCTATAATTCATTAATAGCCGTGTTTCAAATGTCCTTCCTTTGCGACGAAATGAAAATTTTCTCAATCTTTTACAAACGCTAAAAAATTACTCTTATGCAGATGTAAATGAAAACGCATGGATAATCCAGAAGAAATGTAAAAAATAAACCCTTGAAACATATTTTTCGGTGTTTTATGATAAATTCCGTAATAGGTGTTATCGTTACTAGTATTGCATATTCACTGAAAACAAATCCCACAGTAAAGGAATTAAATGCAAGAATGTTCATTCCTTAGATTTTAAACTTGACGGACGTGCATTAGTGAGACAAGTTAAGCTTCTAAAAACGTTTCCCTACATTCCAACTCGGAAATTACGAAACGAGGAAATCCGAGCCACATCCAATTCCCGCAGAACGGATTAAAGAATATTGATTGCGAATTGGTTTCATATTTACGATGGAGGAGCATTTCGTTTCACTCTCCAAATACCTTCCAATTTATTAAGCGACCCCGCCGTTATAAGAGCCGGAAAACCTTTTTATTTCGGAACCCTTGGTGTCCTTGATCTGTTTAGCATCGTCCCTTTCACCTAAGCCTTGTAATTACGTTCATCGAGGTGATTTTGTTACTCAAAGATATATAAATAATACTCCGTTATTTCCCGAATCCTAAGCTTTTCATTCCTCAATTTTCATTACCTCAATTAACTTCATCTAATTTTTTATCGCATCTTTTGCGGTAAATTTATAGAACACCAACATCGATTTAAAATGCAAAACTTAATGTTTAACTACAACGATAAAGAGGATAAAATTAATTTACTAAATAATTATGAAAATTGAAATGTACGTTTGGATACATTCTTCCTCTTTGTCTGATTTCTTATCGCGTCCCTCGCGGTACGTTTGTAGAACACCGACATCGATTTCTAATGCAAAATGTAAAGTTAAGCAATTGAGATAAAAAGGATGAAATTAAATTACAATATAATTAGGAAAATCAAAACAAAGGTTGGAATTTATTCTCAATTTTTTTTAAGATTCCACAAATTTATAACTCACAGGTAATGTAAAGAAAGGAAACTTGGGACACGGCTGTGAAGGAATGAGAGGTTTCAAACTCTAATAGCCGTTTTTGTCGGTGTTCTTCTTCTCATTCAGCAGTATCGCGAGAAAAAAGAAAGGACGCCGTACTATTTCGGGTGCATGTTTTTCGAATTTTCAACCCTTTCCTCGTCAAATTTTATAAATCGTCCGCTTATGCAATCAGAAATAATCGATAAGCCTAAACTGTTTAAACAACGCATTATCATATCTAAATATTTTTATTGCAAAATATAACATTTTTGAAGTTATAATATGTCCTTCACTCATGCAGAATCAGAAATGAAAGTTTGTTTTATTTTCTCTGAGATTCAATTTGCGGATTGTAATTATGATTACAATCCGCAAATTGAATCTCAGAGAAAACAAAACAAACTTTATTTATAAATGTGCAGGTGATTTTCCACACGTCAATGACTTTTCACTCGAAAGAATGATACAGAAAAAGTGAAGTAATCTGGGAGACCAGTTTCTCCCACTTTCACTCCAGCATTCAGAAGCAGGCATTAACCAGATCCTCAAATTCTTCCCTTTAATTTTCTCCTTTCTCTTATGGTATGATTTTTAAACATAGATTTAAATGTTAGATAAGACTCACAAGTTTCGACCTTTGCCTAAAATTAAGTAGTTTATTATCGTTATGAATACTGCAATTATGCCGTTTTAATTATGCAGGCTTTAATCTAATCACATATGAAAATCCCTAACGTTTGGCTAAACATTATTCTTTCTCACTTACCTTGGAATTGATATTTACGGAAAAGCTCGCATAAAATGCAAGGACGTTAACTTGTCCCATTGTTTTGAAAATAATTGTATGTCAAACTTCAGAAATCAAGTGTTACTGGTTTATTGATTTATTTATTTAAAAAAATAGAAAATTAAAGTTCCATCTGACAAAGCCTGTCAACGGAGCCCAAAATTACAAATTAATTGAAGAAGGAAACATAAGTTGACCATAAAAAATAGCACAGTCTCGAAATATAAAACATATTCACTAAATTATTACAATGGTATTATAAACCTTCCATATAAAAATAACCTTTCTAACAGCATATTTCTCAACAAAATATTTTTGGAACCCTCTCAATTCTTCTTGCACTGTTAAAATAATAAACATCATTCTGTGCAAAATATTAATTCAACAATTTTGTGATAATGTGTTTCAGATGTTTCTCACCATAACTATTATTTACCGGACGAAAAACATAATAGATTGCATGAGTATTGAAGTCGCTGTTTATCCTAACTCGATATTCCTCTGCATTGTAGTATTCACACAATAAAATTAAATAAAGCAGATATTTAGGTGATAATGCGTTATATTTAGTATATTATTATTATTAGGGGTATTTATTAGGCGAGATTGAGACTAAAAACTCTCCTCTTCCATCTAACCTGTAAGTTAAGATTTGCAGTCCCAGTTTCGCTTTTGGAAATAGTTTAAGGAGATAAGTGATAAGATTTGGTAATTTCTCAACCGGTTACATTTGTGAATAACAGATATGGTATTATTAAAGATTAATAGCAATCCTGATTTAGTTTATAGTAAACCTTATATAATATGTATGCACTATAGAAACTGATGCTGAATCAGCGATCTGTTACAGAAGAATAGGAATTATTGAGCAAACTTATTTATTTACAACCAAAGTCCGTGAATTTGTAGTTTTTAGTTTAGTGGTCCAAGACCATCTCAATTTAAATACATAATTGATATAAAATCCATATTTCAACTATTTCTGTTATTCTGAAACCTGCTTTCGAATGAATAAATTATGGCATTATCTGATTGGTTGATAGCCTTCGAAAAAGAGGGATAAGGACACTCTGAACGATAGTGGGAATTACTGAAATTAAGAACCAATTCCATAAACCTTTCAATGGTCTTTAACCTAACAAAATCAACCATAAGATAGGCTAAAAAAATTGAATGGTATGCAAAATAAACGTAAACCCGACTTCAGTCCTCATCACACTGAACTCATCAACGTCAAATTTTTAAACCGACTTCACGAAATAAGTTGATTTAAAAAATTCACATCGCAGTTTAATTTCTGCACGTCAGATTTTACACAAAAATTTCATTTCCCCGGTCACCAACAGCATTACCGCTATACGCTTTCCTGGTACCTCCAATCTTATATCTCTTCCGCCCATCCTCCTGTGATTTCTGCCCTATCACCGGTCCAATAACGGGCGCATCACAAAAGGTAAAAGCAAGTTGTCGGGGACAAGCTCCCGCAGCTCGCGTTTCCGCCGCAGAGTCCAACAAAAGAAGAATAAAAACGGACATCCTCGTGAAATTAATATGCGCAGCACCTGCGTGAGGGCGGAGATGAAACGGGGAAATAAAAGCAGAAAATGAACTTGAGAGAAAACAAGGGTGGGCGAGGGAGTGTGGGCCGAAATTCCCATTCGTTATTCGACGTCCCTGACGGAGCATACGAAAGGAAGAAAAAACTATTCCGTTCACATTTTAGCTGAGGCTTTGGTAAGAAAAATTATGCAAAAGGATACGAAAAGAGCTTTGAAGCACCGACAAATCTATCATTAATTTCTGCAATCTATTCCAAGGTAAAATATATTGGGAATGCCTTCACGCCGATGTTTAACCGCTAAACGCCCTCAGACGTACTATAACACCCGGTACTATTCTTCACTTTTTCATCTTTTAGATGCTTTATTTTCCTAAGCGCCAAATAATATACACATATTTACATTTAAGGATAATTCTTATGCATATATGAGTGTTTTGCATTTTTGTTTCTTGTATTACACTTACTTAAAGGTTAAGAAAATTTATATAGAATTTTTCACCCACGATCATTTTAAAAGTGCTAATACTCTCTACCAATCCAATATAAAATTCTGAATTTTTCCCTCAGAACACTTTGTTTAAATGAGGCGTGACCTCGGACAAATTAATTCACGCAGCCCAATTTGTGTGTTGTCTAAAATTCTTTTTACTTCTTAGTGACAAAATACTTGTCACAAATTAAATTAAGATTAATGTTGATATTTTCATCTGCATTTGCATTCAGGCCGATATCTTGGATGGAACTTTATTGTTATTCTTGTTATTGTTTTTTTTCCAAGAGCGGAATTTGTGTTGACGAAACAACGGCTGCGAATAAATCTCTTCGTGGCCCAAGGAGTTAATTGAGGCTTTGTGAAGAAAAATTATGCGAAAAAAAGATACGAAAAGAACTTTGAAGCACCGAGAAATTTATAACTAATTTCCGTAATCTATGTAAAGGAAAGAGTATTAGAAACGACTTCACCTAGGAAATACCTGGATTACAAGTTAGAAACTACTTTAAGGTTATCCATGAACATGACGTAAATCCTATTTGATGCACAATACTTTTAATCCAAGCGGCAAAGCTTCATTTTTCCAATTAATTAAGGGTAGCTTCCAAAGTTACGTACCCTATCACTGAAGTTATGGCGGAACCTTTTTTCTCGTCAAGCTCTCACTCAAAACTTTGCGCGCGCCTTTCCTTAAATCCGGATCAATAACACCACTTCTCGGAAGATAATCGCACTTCATGGATTTCCGAGTTTTCGTAAACACACGATTATTTTGGGTCCAGCATTTTCACTCTCGGTCAAACGGCTATTTCTGCTCTCTCTCTCTCTCTTTCATTCCTAAACTTTTCTGTTCCTCGAGTTGTCGTTGGCCTTGCCGTACTTTAAGCCATATCACGTGACTTCCGTATCACAACGGACTCTTTTGTTCCCCTTGTAACAACAGTGCTCTGCTATTCTGACCATGAGATAGCCGAGTCAAAGTTCTCCACCTTCGCGGGCCTTTCTTCCCACGCGTTGCTTTATTTTGCGGCAAAGAAATTTTTCCGGGTCTTATCTCATCCATGAGCTTTGTTCTCGCGTTGAGCATCGCGGCAATATTTTCTGTACAGCGACTACTCACAGAATAGAAAGGATGCAAAATAAAATGTAAAACATAAAGATAAAAGCAATTTTCTTTTGGCATTTTTACGTTTTGCATGGTGAGGAAAATATGCTCACGATTCGCAGTATTAAAAGCAACCAGATGATGTTAATTTTTTAACGAAACCGGTCGCATATTATATATACATATATTGTGAAAGCTACAAAGTTTATTTATTTCAAGATGGTTATATCACCTTTCAACGAAGTGAAGAATGAGCATAGTAATTTTATCATTATAAACCATCATAAAATATAAATTATCGTTCTCATATGCATTTATAAGAATATAATAGTTTTATTAAATTTTATATAAAGTGAAATCTCGATCCAACGTTTTTTGCCGGACCAAGGGACATCGACTGTAGATGCGGAAAAACCTAAGATGCGGAAAACAAAGGGTGTAGTTGCTGCATTTGGGACCTCAAAATTTTAACCTAAGAGCCGAGAAAACGTTATAAATGAAAACGTAGGATCGGGATTTCACTGTATTACATAATAGAATATAGATACACTAATATTTATGTATAAATAACATACATGACTGTGATTTAATCCACGGCTGATACAGTAGCTACGAAAATTAATTTGTTGGTATTTATAGGGATATAAGGCCTTACGTGAATAGACAATAGAATATGATAGAAATAAAAAATAAACAAACATATATAGAAAGAATACTGCTACTAATTATTGTTATTTTCAAATAATTAATGGAAAATAAAACCAAGCCGTATTACGAAAAGCCATTGTTTGCGTTTAAAACTAGTTATTGTGTTGAACTATTATTTATTCTTACTATTTACTAAAATATCTTCACTAGTTTGGGTTTGCGAAAACTGTACATACCGCGTTGAGATAGCTTATCATTATTATTTGGAATTATGTTGCAAAGTTTGCAGCATGCTTCATTTTGAATTATGTGTGTTGTATTAAACGGAAAAAAGTCGGTGATGAAATAAAACCTCATTCCATTAACAGGAAGAATAGAATTAATGCATCCGTCGGGATTTTTTCCGAACGAGATAAAATTAAAATTGTTAGTGTTGTCGAAGTATGCGTGTATATCATTTGAAAGATTAAATATTAAAAACTTCAGATAATGTCCGTCAACATTAGTCAATACACCCCAAGGTGTATTGACTAATGACACCCTCCTAACATGCAAGATTGAGATCAGAGCTACGCGAATATAGGCTCCCATTCCTTCCTAACTCAATATCGTGTTTCAAATTAGGAAAACCGATGAAGAGCGGCTTTCCCCCGAAGGCAGAAAGTATTCGCATTTAAAAGCCTCGGGAAGCATTTTCTTGCTTTCAGCAAACATTAGAATCCAATTTCCAATTCTCGAAATTCTACTCGACCGAATTTAAGTAGGGCGCTTTGATATGTTAGGTAATGTCAACAATGAACCTAAACATAGAGCATTATCATATACAGTGAAAACAAACATCACTCTCTCACCTGCATCAATAGGCGTCGATAAAAAGAGATAAATAATTTTAATAGTAATAAGAAATGATGGCAAAGTAAAACGAAGTAGGGGATACTGGTGTAAAGCGGATACTGGCCTGTACTTGCTGAAAACTACTGCAATTAGGTGGAAAAGTTTTGAACTAACTTGTAGGAAAGCTGTTAGTGTGATTTTAAAGTGTAAGTGATTAGTTTTCCGAATTGTTTGAGTTAACAGATTTTCTAATTTTTCCAGGATTTATCTAAGGTAATTATTTAGTTTTATTCTCATTATATTGTCATTAATTATCGGTACAATTTTAAATTAACATACCTGAAAACTCTGCCTAATTACCTTTACAATAATAATGTCTATGAGGAATTAGAATGTTTTAACTGTAACGAGAGTTATTCAAAATCAGTAAACGAAGGATGGGTACGATTTTCTGGTTGCCGCAAATGGGATCATGGAGCGTGTACTGGATGCGAAGAAGATGATGATGATTTTGTTTGTGAACATTGCAATAAGATTTCTAAACAAAATACAGTTTCTTTTGCAAAACATAATTATTTTATATTTATCTATTGTTAAATAACATTAATAATGAATTATAATAGTTATATAATAGTTAATAATAAAAATACAGTTTGATTTTGTATGTAACCGTGTTTATCATTTCAAGATTTCTTTTTAGGTTAAAATGGTTACCCCTGGCCACTTTACCCCACATAGTGGGATAAAGTGGCCGCTTTACGAAAGTTGAAAAAAATCCAAAATTGCGAAAATATCTTTCAAGATATTGTTGATATATTAGTGGTTAATGATTCTGCACTAACGAAACTAAATGCTTAGTATTTTTAAATTGTATTTCCTTATAAACAAGTAAACTAAACAGACATTTTGTCTTAGGGTGGCCACTTTTACCCCAGTCTCCCCTACATGCATACATAATACCAAAGTATTAGTAAGAATAATCATCATTGCACTCCCTGTTCATTATCCTTGTTCTTAACTTCATAAAACAATAAAATAATACCTTCTAAGACTCCGATGCAAGATTAATGCTTGTTTGTCTCCTAACATTTATAAGACTCAAACAATAGAATGTTTTATATGAAATTATAGTAAAATTTATGCACGAGTAAAATACAAACAATTCAGAATATTTACCCAAGCAGGCTTTTCATTAGATGACGATATATTAATATAATCAATAATTTAACATATAACTCCTTCCTTACAATCCTTCAGGCCATACAAAACTTTTTTGTAGCGTGCCCATTTTAAAATTCTACACCTCATTATCCTGTACTTTATTTGATGACAGCTAATCATCATTCAAATGAAACTGAACCCAAGTGACATGTTTTTGTTTCTCAAATGACTCTTGAAGTTAATTGAATGAATCAGTCCTTCAATCTGTTCGAATGTTCTCCCTTTTCGAGTGAAGTCGTTAGTTTTCCCCTGTGGATTTCTAGCCCTGAATTCCCGTGCCCCCACAGGACCCGCGACCGCTTCCATCGCGAGCGGCCGCGGAATCAATCAGTAGAAACAAGTTCGAACTGATGAACAGTCCATTCAACGCTATTTCACTGCGATCCCTTTAGGATTTATGGTCGATTCCCAGGACTCGAAGGGACTACATCACGCTCTTTTTATGTTCTTGTTTAACTTTTCGACTGTTACGTGTTTACGGCCGTTGATGATAAATATACAAGGGTAGCTTAATTACCCAAGTAGTTAGAAGAGTAATTAATACTATATCTGGGATTTTCATTCGGAATATGAAGATTTAGTTTATACCTATCACTGAAAACTATTGAAATAATTAAGCATAGACAGATAAAATAGGCGTGACAAATGTTTATATAAGAGGGGCTGCTAAAGAAAGTGATTTAACCATTTTAAATGAAAAACACTTCGTGACTTAAAACTATGTTTATTATGCGATTGTGTGTCAATTTAGTTAGGTAATGATGTCAACACGTTGGTGAAATCGGTGGGCTGAAATATAAATTGTAGAGCTTACGAAGCGTTGTTTTCTACGAAATTCCGCCAAGTTGGGATTGAACACCTTAATTTTATATAAATTAATTTAGGACTGATTCTAAGGCAAATACAGAGGGAGGTGTAATGGCTAAAAACTTTGGACGGTATAAAGACAAGGAAAATAAAAACAAGAATATTTTGGCACACGAACCTACAGAATGGTAGAAAACATATTACAGATTGTGCACCTAACGATTAATATGATATAAAATTCACGGAGGAGGACGGAATTTTGTGAAATTCCAACGTAATCGAAGAATTTTAAAGAGTAGTTTTTAAAACCTCGTTTTATTTAACAATTCTTCGATTAATATGATATTATTAGTAAAACCAAATCATTCATTGAAATCATACATTCTTGATGGTGTCTCGATACTCGAATTTGCTCCCCGATGTTCCTTCCATTCTGATTCAGTTGACGACTAAACATGCACAGAAGAGTGGTTTCTAATTTTTAATTCATTAGTTTGTACATTAAATCAACATCGAACCTCACTTGAGCTAAAGGCTGTAGTAGTGTAGACTTCGATAAGCGACAAATCCTTACGTGTTCAAACTTCTACGAGAATTGAAACTTTAGCCCAAGTAATGAAAAAATGTTTACGGATCCATGTGACAATGTTTAAAAAATCTGATGTGGCCAGCACATGACTTTCTCCATATATAAGATGTAAATATTTATCTACGACAATATTTTCGAACTCAATATTCAATCTAAACTTGGAAGATAAGTGATTAATTTATATCATATTATATATTACGTCACAAACATAATAAATAATGTTTTTCGGGACATGCTCGATTAAAAACGATGAAATGGCATTTCGCCCACAGCGCCCACAACGATCACAAAGTACATAATCGGCAACTTCCGGTTTATCAGTATATCATGAATATCTCCTAAACAATCAGTTTAACAAAAATATATTTCATACAAAAGTTATAGCAAATTTTATTTTCTAAAACTATTATAAATAATAGTATATACCTAAATATCATATTTATGGAGATATTTTGAAAACCGGAAATGAGCTTTGAAAAATGAAGCTCAACTTTCGGTAAATCGATTTGCTTCAAAAACTAATCAACTCTAACGACACCTACTAAAATACTATTTATGAAATTTGGTGTTGATCCGACAATTAATTTTCATGTTAGAGCGCCCACAAAGTACATAATCAGCTACTTCCGGTTTATCAGTATTTCACGAATAACTCCTAATCAACCAGTGATACAAAATATGTTAAATACAAAAGTTGTAGTAAAAGACATTATCTGAAACTTTTATAAGTAATACAATATACCTATATATCATATTTATGGAGATATCTTGAAAACCGGAAATGAGCTTTAATGAATGAAGCTCGACTTCCGGTAAACCGATTTACTCCAAAAACTAATCAACTCTGACAGCACACACCACAGAGCTATATATGAAGTTTGGTATCGATACGGCTAATAGTTTTTACGTTAGAGCGCCCACAAGCACAGACACACATACATACACACACACACACACACACATACACACAGACATCATTCCAAAAATGGTTAAAACGTATTCTAGGGACCCCAAAACATGTATTTCCGTTGAAATCTCGAAGTCGATTTTTTTTATGAAAACGATACTTTCTCTAAACTACGTATATGGAGAAAGTAAAAATTAAAAATCTGATGTGGCCAGCACATGACTTTCTCCATGCATAAGATGTAAATATTTATCTAAGACAGTATTTTCGAACTCTATATTCAATCTAAACTTGGAAGATACGTGATTAATTTATATCATAACTTTTACGTCACAAGCATTATAAATAATGTTTTTCGGGACATGTTCGATGAAAAACGATGAAATGGCCTTTCGCCCCAGCGCCCACAGCGCCCACAACGTACATAATCAGCAACTTCCGGTTTATCAGTATTTCACAAATAACTCCTACACAATCAGTGATACAAAAATATGTTTCATACAAAATTTATAGTAAATTTAATTTTCTAAAACATTTTAAAATAACAGTTTATACCTAAATATAATATTAATGGAGATATTTCGAAAACCGGAAATAAGCTTTGAAAAATTGAGCTCAACTTCCGCTGAACCGATTTACTCCAAAAACTAATCAACTCTAAAAACATCAACCAAAGTACTACATATGAAATTTGGTGTTGATACAACGAATTGTTTTCATGTTAGAGCGCCCACAAAGTACATAACAGCTACTTCCGGGTTATCGGTTTTTCACAAATAACTCCTAATCAACCGGTGATACAAAAATATGTTAAATACAAAAGTTATAGTAAATTACATTTTCTAAAACTTTTATAAATAATACAATATACGTATATGTCATATTTATGGAGATATTATGAAAACCGGAAATGAGCTTTGATGAATGAAGCTCGACTTCCGGTAAACCGATTTACTCCAAAAACTAATCAACTCTGACAGCACACACCACAGTACTATATATGAAGTTTGGTATTGATACCACCAATAGTTTTTACGTTAGAGCGTCCACAAGCACAGACACACATTCATACACACACACACACACACACACACATACACACACACACATCATTCCGAAAATGGCTAAAACGTGTTCTAGGGACCCCAAAACATGTATTTCCGTTGAAATCTCGAAGTCGAATTTTTTCATGAAAACAATACTTTCTCTATACTTCGTAAATGGAGAAAGTAAAAATACAACAAGTAGTAATAAGGTACAATCAAATCGGCGAGGGTTGGGAGATAAGTTGGAGCAATCTGGTTGACACGCTCCGAGTTACATCTCCGGTTCTTGGAAATTTAATCCCTTCTGCTTCCACCATCTAATCCGATCTCCGAACTTGTCAAACCTCGTCGAACTCTTTTCTACATAATACAATTTGTAGTATCCAGTCTGTCGGAAGAGACAAATCGATAAATCATCACGTGTGAACCCAACTTTAGGTAGAAGGAGGAGCTTCAGTCCATTGCGAGGGACCAAAACGGCCATATTGCCTCTTCCCTTCCCATTAAACAACGATGAGATCACTCATCACCAGCGGGGGGTATCGCATTGCTCGATCGATTGTAGCCTTGTCCTCCTATTCCACATGACCTGGAAATTGCTAAAAACGACAATTACGGAGCCACCCCAATGTGTGCAATCAGCGCTCTCCAGAATCGTAACCGAAGAGCACCTCAAAAAGATTTTTTGTCCCCATTCAGAATGCATGTTCTCTGTAGTTTGGGGAAGAGTGAAAGCTAATGTCAAAGGCTTGAATGACGCGATCATGCAAAATGCAACGGATATGGGGGGTCACAAGTCGCGAATTTATCGCTTTTAACCTTTAGGCTGATGGATAATTTCCCTTTTGATCTTTGAAGGGGATCGAGTCTTTAGAAATGCTCTGAGGAAGCCGCTCAACGTGCAGCGAGTTCGCATTTCTTTACTGAATCACATTTTCTCTGACGTTTGGATAAATTCGCCTCTAAATCACTCCGCACTCTCATTCGAATTTAAAGACTCGCCTAGTCTTTCACGAAAGCAGCTCGGATCACAGTAAAGCACTTCTGAATTCTATTCTCTGTCAACGATGACCTCCCTTACACGTCCGATCCCAAGCTATGACGCGCTGAAATCTTTGAAATTATCCCATCAGTTTTGTTAAGGATTATGACACAATTTTTTACTAGGTCTATCAATAAGAAAATAATAAATAAGGCCATATGATGAGGTTATTACCTTGAAACCAGTCGTGCATGTCTTTTTCTAATGTCAAATCTTATATGATAATCAGTAACCAATAATGTAGTTATTATATTTAATTATGTAGTTCCATCAAAGATTGTTTATATGATTATTATTTATCTCGTAAGTATATTCTCTTTAAAACTAAAATTCAAATCCACTGAAGAACTTTTCCTAGACGTGAACATTCAAAATGAATAACAAGAGTATTTCCACTGATGGTTGTAAATGATAAATTAATTACCCAAATTCCGAATACCATCAAAAATTGAAATCCACCAATGCACATTTCGCTCTCACCTCACACTCAACAGCATCTTCAGGGTGACAAAGGAGGATCAATCAAAGGAATTCTCCTTTGCTACCCTTGTGAAAATTTTATTTTGGAAAAATACTGAACTCTCCTCTAATTTGGGGTTACTTTAACGTTAAATTTTTTTCTGGCACAATTTAATTTAGCACTTATTTGTCATGAAACAAGGTTCTTCGTTTATTCATAAAAAGGTGTACCAAATCCAACATTGAGACCTCTCGTAGATCATTTACCTATAACATAACTTTACAATCAGTCTATAAAATAATATTTTCCGACATTAACTGAAAGGAAATGTTCTTTTTAATAATGAAGTGGAAACCGCAATTTATAAAAATCAAGTTATTGCTGATAAACTTCGATTTTTCATTCATCAGAATAAAATACGTTCACATAAAGGGGTTTTATAGAGTAGGTTTTATAGAGAGATTTTAAAGAGGCATTATATCTTATATCCTGGAAAAATTCAATAGCTTGGATATTCATCGAAATGAGACGTGCTCATACACCTGCAGTACGTGATCCATAAATTATCTATCATTGTAAAAGACGCCGGAGTTTTATTTCCCATACTTTATTGCTTTCATTACAACTACATGATACTTTATCCTCTTCAAGAGTCCCCTCTTTGCTTTCAAGACACCGCTTACACCCTTTCTACAACTATTAGTATGATACATTAAGTGAAAAATTAGGATTAAAGTCGAGCTGAGTAATTTTCCGCTCTAGAAAAGACATTCTAAGACTTTATGGAACTTTATGGATGTGGAGCACTCAAATAATTTGACCTGATATTTGTAAGCATTATTCTAAATAGAAAAAGGGTACGAAGTGTCTCCCAACTGAATCCATCATTTTTTTCTACGTAAAACATCGAACACTAAGGAAATGGATTTTGTTTAACACGACGTCCCCTATGGGAGGTGGTTGTCCCCCTACTTTTACAATTGGCACTCCCCTGAGTGGGTGAATCTCCGATTTCTGATTAATCCCCTCCATAGAAACGAATTCTTTCCGAGAGTTTTTCAAGTTAGTGTGCCAGGGATAATCCTAGAGACTGAAAAAGTTGGGAATGACGGCCATTTCTTTAGCTGCCATAAACTGGCCGAAGAACAGGAAACGAATTTAGCGTTCTGTTTCCGTGTAATACCCAACTGCTTCTTATTAGAGAAGAATCGCAATGTTTTCCATTAAAATTCTGTAATATGTTTCATTTCTGATCCGAAAATTCTGTTAGACATTATAAATAGTCAGCCGAGCGACGACTTTGCACGGAAATTTAAATATATTAGAATCGATTACTTAACCTCCCGTTGACCTAGAATGTCGTTATGATTTCAATTTTTCTCAATTGATATCCCACGCAAACAAAAAATCTAAATCAATATCTAGTGCTAGATAGCACGCATGCAATCCCCCAAACTGCCTGTAAGCAAAAAAAATAAAATGAATTTAATATATCCCAATATCAATAGATATTATTACAAAAACGAACAACATTAGGTCACTCAACTTCTTTTTCAGGTAAAAAGTTAAACATTTCGCTTGCGACTGCTAAAAATTACTAATTTATTGTAATGATAAATGACATATCTATAATCCGAGTTTTATTACAGAGCACTTCTGCAACCACGCTCTTTTCACCGTATTTAGATCAACACACAGCAGCAGTTTGGTATATATTTGAATAGAAAACGGAATTCCCCTTCAGCTAGTCGGAACCAAGTCTCTAACAAATATTCTGCATTCGATACTCTATTAGTACAAGACTAAGTGGATTTTCAACCAAGTCCGAAGGCAAATCCATATCGAATAACCGCGCTTAGCGGCAATCCTAACCTTCAACTGCAAAAAAATCCATTTACTTTAAATCCCTTCAGCAGCTAGGCATAAATCGTATCATTCATTCGTTAACGTTTCCATTCAGATATTCTCGAGAAATATTTGCGATGCTAACATAGAGCACTGAAATGGAATTGGGTTGAGCTCATAGATTACCTCATCATTCCAACCGATCTCGTGGATTACCGAGCCAACACTCTCGGCCTATCGTTCCACTTTATTCTGGACCCTTCTGAGTGTACCGTGGCTGGAGCAGTTGAATTTTGGACCATATATCAGTGGCCTCAACCTCCAAAGTAGAAAGGAGAAGCTATTTATCCTCCGGAGATAAAAGGAAGGGAATTTTAAAGGAGGGATCGTTTCGCCCATGGGGATACACCAATGCTTAGTTAAGCGATGAGATCGATCCTACACCTTTGCTTGGGCTTTGCTATTCTAATTATGAAATTTAGCCAGGATATTTCTCACTTTATCGTTAGAACATCATAAAAATATTGAATGGATAGGTACATAAACAATCTACTGGATTTATGGTATTTATGATCTATAATATGTATGCATCTGTGCATTATTATTTTGTACAGTTGTGAATTTATCAACATCTTTTAATTTTAATGTTTTATGTTCTTAGTTATATGGATAACAGTTATGTAAATGTCAACTATGTCTATTGATGTATCTCATTTATATACCTATTGAAAGTGTATCTATGAAATTCAATCATGTTTTTTACCATCATTTTGTTATTACTATTGGTAGGTTTGCGCGGGTTTTTCACACCTGCAGTTTTCCTGCAGAGGATAAATTTTTTCTTAAGAATTTCTTAGATTTTTTACATGCATAATTCTTCGCATATTTTCTCGTACTATCTCTTTGAATTAATTATTATATATTTTATGAGGATGGGTTTGATGAAAGACTTTTAGTGTCAATCTCGCCCGAATGAAGACGTATTATTATTAATATTATCAAAGATTTGAGAATAAAGGGAGTAGGAATAAGGCAACAGAGAGAATCAACTGTATAGGTCACCACCTGAGAAGAGAGGGAACATTCAAAGTGGTAATGGACAGGAAGTTAGAGAGCAGAAGAGGAATGGGTAAATGGGGAAAGGTTTCAGTTAATGGATGAGCTCAGAAAGAATAAAGGGAGTTCCTCGTTTCGATATCTTCAGAGAGAAATAGGCAATGGGACAAAATAATAAACTGTAAAAAGAACATCTAATGATGGACCTGTAGATAAAGAAAATATAAATTATCATGATACTAAGCATAGGCCCTCTTTGGTTTGACATCATGAAAAGCTACAATCCCTCGAGCCCCGATGAGGTTTTTTTCGCAGCCACCGTCAACTGCGAATTCCGCTCTCGGAAATAAAAAGCAATAACTAAAGTTCCATTTAAGATATCGGTCTAAAACCAACTATAAATAAAAATTTCAACGCTTATCTCAATTTAAATTGCAACAATTTATTTTTCACGTAGGAGAAATAAACAAGTTTAAGGTGATATATAAACAAAATGAACTAAATTTTTCTGAGGAATAGCGTGTGGTTTTCATACTTTTCAATGGTACAAGAAGAAACTAGGGGAAAAAACAAAATATTATATAGGATAGGCAGAGAGCATTAGCCATTTCAAAAATGATCACAGGTGAAAAATTCGGTATAAACGTTCTTAAACTTTTAAGCTGGTATAATATAGGTAACAAAAAATACTAAACACATATAAATGTAAAGAAAAACTCTTTTTAATGAGAAAATATGTATAATTATAAGATATACATTATAATCTATATTCTTATAACATACATCAAATGATTTTATACGAAAATAAAGCTTCTAGAAGATGAAGCGGAATATAACGCTAGACACAATATTACGTCTGAGAAAAGCTAGAATAGATGAAGAGGTAGGAACCAATGTAAATCACATATGGATGACTTGGAAACCAGAATTTTTTTTTTAGGGGAGCTATCTTTAAATTAAAAGCGTCCCCACCAAGAAAATAATAAGAAAGAGCTGAAAATATCGGAAAAATGGAAGTAGTTTCTGCAGAATCAGAAATAAAAATTTCACTTCTTTTCTCTTCCTTCATCCTCCAAAGATCCACAGTCATCTGGTTAAGTACTCCATGCCATTCCATTCCATGATTGCTGAATTATGACCGGTCTAGAGTAAAACTAGGTAATGGAATTTAAAAATTTATAGTTTTTTTAGTTATATTATGTAAATTTACAATGAAGAGCTAGACGTCTCATCTTGATTGAGTTGTTGGAAGAACGAGGTCAGCGCACAAGCTCCCAACTCCCACTACTTGACAAGATTCACTAACTTTGGTATATTCTCCAAACTCTTCGCTGAGTCAACAGTGGCATATCACGGAACTCCACATGAGTCGCAGAAGGTACTTCCGGTAGTGACTGGGAGTCCAGCGTGAACTATCATTGAATCCTAAAGGGCTCAATGATAACCCTTAATTTTATAACATCTAAGTATCTCCTTTTAACCCTTAATTTTAAAAAATCTAAACAAGAAAATTTTGTGACAAAACATTTAACCATCTGCAGTGATTTATAAGAAAATTCTGTTCAACTGTTTTTTTTTCAAATCTTAGTAGCCATTCCGACCTCACCTTTCCCTTCCGTTGGGAAGGCTGTAATTGCAAATTTCTTCTCGCTCTTACAAGCCGATAATTTTCCACAAAGGACTTGTTTCCACAAAAGATAGCGGGTTTCTAGCACAGTGTTGTCTAGAATACAAAAGGCAATTAATTATGGAAGCATATTTTTATCTGAAACCTTTTTCAGCTGAAAGATGCTGATGTTTTAAAATAGCGAAAAAACATTGGAATAATAAGAAAATTTGTTTAATACTAAAGGACATCATCTATTTTATAATCTTTCTAAAAAATCTTTTTCTTTAGCCTAGATAGGATGTTTTTGGAAGCTAGTACGATTTTACAAAATGAGCAAGATTCTATATTTTAATATTATATATTTAGTAATAGTTTAAGTTACAATTTGGTCTTTTGGCCACCTAGAAGCACTTTATATCACTTAATTCAACGAATTTTTAACTTTTCCCGGAGATGATTTTTTAGAATCAGAGTGAATAAATTTAAGGGTAGGAAAATTGGGAACAATTTAAGCGGATGATTCTTAATTTGAGAGAAATTATGAATGAATTCCTTCTTAATGCAAGCTTAATTAATTATTTTTCTCGTTGTTTAAGAATCTCTGACCTGGAAATTTTGTGTTATATAGGGTACCTGATACCTATCTAAACGAAAGAAAAATCGTCGGCGTTACACTCCATTCCATTTTTTACGGTAATAATGTTCTACGGTAAAAAGAATCAAAGAAAATTTCTTCGAAATAGAATAACTTCGTAACTTTGCTTGCATCCACTTAAAAGCAACATCGTCGGGAGTACAGAGATCCAGAAAGTGAGGGCATGTGTGTATAAAGAGAATGAATACGAGATGATACACGGAGATGAAAAGAGAAGGAAGAACGGAGATGAATTTCAAGGGCTACAAATGATAAGGCAGCATGGATAAAGGAATTCCAGAGAATTTGAAATGATACTCATTAAACACCGATCTGCAATTAGCTTTTTGTGTAAACACAGTGAATTAATTCTATTGTTTTTAAACCGAGGGAGAGTAGATTATGAAGAAAAATTAGATCCACCCACGTGGTCGGTGAATGTTGTTTTACCACATGTGGACCTTGATGCATATCATTCTGTTATATTTTGGAGTCCGTGGAAAGATTTTGTTTACAAATTGGGTAATTTCATCTTACTGGATTACTTTCCACGTATAAGCAGGCACATTAGAAGTCGGAAAAACTAGCACTCTCTCTCGAATATTTAAATTTTCTACCAGCCGGATCTAGCTGATTCTAGCTTTTTCTAATCAAATCTAGAGGATTGATTTTCTTTATTTATATATGTCATTTATATGCATTTAGTTTTTAAATAACACGCAAATGTAACATTCGCAAAAATGGTGCTGAATAATCTATCGCTTTTTTTTAGAACTATGGAAATTCTAAAAGCTATTACTTTGTTTTGTTCTCAGTAAACCGTCCCTCATCTCTATTAATTTAATTTGCTGTTCTCCGGACATAAGATGTTAATCCAACCGCAAATGATAGAATAAAAATAGTGTTAATGCAATATTTTCACAGGATTATGAAAACATAAACTTTTCCGCTAAGTCTATAAATACATGTTCAAAATCATAAGTCCTTTCAGCTAAAAAAAATCAATCAGAAAAGCTAGATAGTATAAGACTCGGAAATGTAGAAAACTTATGGCAAACTCATACTCTAATAACTTCAATCGTACAAACCGCTCCTTCAACTAGGCAAGTAATCAAGCATTACTGAGTTATTTGTTTGGGATATATACATATTCAAGAATTATAAACTCATTCCACATAAAGGCTTTGATATTAGACGAAATCTGCGTCGAAAATTTTGTTCCTTACTATGGAAACAGCATTTAAAAGCATACTCATAAATGCTAAAACTTGCATGATTACACTGCCAAGCTAGGCAAGGAAAGTTATTGTACTCATTTATACTGCTCAAAACCCTTTTCATTCGTGAACAACCGCTTAAAAGTCTACTTCAACAGCGTCTATAACAAAACTTGCATAGACTGAAAGTTTGCATTTCTCCCCCAGTATCTTGCGGACCGATATCAAGATTTATTCTTTTTATTTACAGAGTATTTAGCCCTTGATGGTGACTAAATACTATTATTCAATTAATGAATTATTTAATTAAATTGATGATATTGTGAGGTTTATGTACTACAATTTAATTGTAAATAACTTATTGATTTCACAATGTCTTACATAAATTCTGTAAGTTTTGGCATTAACAAGGTATATGTACACTCCTGGCCAAAATTAACGCAGCACTTCCCTAGCGATTCTAACGGCCGGCGCTGCGTTAATTTCGGCCAGGAGTGTACATATATATATATATATATATATATATATATATATATATATATATATATATATATATATATATATATATAAAAGGTATATTTATCCAGCAAAATATGAGTACATTTGAAGTAATGTTGTAATATTTAATTTTAAGCTGAAATAATAATGTGCTGTTGGTGTGTGCTAATATACCAAATGAATGTACAATTGTTTTATCTTTCATAAGGTAAATATTACTATGACGAGACATCTGTTCATTTTTAGTGTTTTTGTCTGAATGTAATTGTGAACGTTTTATGTCAATAAAATACCATTACCATTACCGTTTACTGGCTCTATGTGAGTTACAGAATCCTTTATTATTTTTGAAAATCCACTTTTGAATTTGCTATGAAATAAAATATTGCAATTCCTTCAAAGCAATGCTTGCGACGCATTTTCTCGAATCCTTTGCCGATTCGGCTGATTCAGGATTAAATGAAGTTATCGTCTTCCTAAAATATGATATCCGTGCCACCCATCTTCAATTCAATTTCCTTATCTCCGTCCATCTTCGGATATTCAATGGAATTCCGTCTCTCCCTATATGGTTATGCCGATTCTCTCTGTGCGCTCTGCTAGATTATTTTCGGCTCCCTTCTCAGGTTAATAGGTTTCCCATTGCGAAGAGGTTAACGTTCCCGGGGGAGAAACTGACGGTCCCGAGGCCCATGACGATGGAAGGTGATAAGCCCCGAAAACAATTCTGCAAAGAATTGTATGGGATCATGGGTTCCATGCTTTGATCGCAGCGGATGTTTTCGGAAACCGGTCTTGCGCAGGGACCCTTCGTCTATAATGTCATCAGAGCTTCGAAATTCGAATTTTTGAGAAGATCTATCAAAAGGAATTGATCTCGCGATATATTCCACGAAATTCCAGGAACACGAGGTACTGTTTGATCCTACGTAAATCGAATCTTAGAGAAAAATGGAAGCGAACGTCTGGAAATAGAGTCTTCTTTCATTCTTTGTAGGGATCTGCCAACGACTTCCAAGCTGTCAACTACATCAAAATTTCGCTAGAATTAGAAGAAAATTATGTTACGTAATCTTAATTTACACTGGAATGCGTGACTTTTAAGTACATATATTTCGATATTCGTTATTTTAGTGTCGTAAAAAGGTTTCCACGTTAGTTAAGCTAATTAGCTATTTCATTCGTTGGGAAATCGTAAAAGAGAGTGAGATTTAGGTGATGTTAATGAGCAATGGTATATATGACCGTAAAGTAAATTTATTAAATCGTTTATTTTTAATACGGAAACTAACTTGTCTCATTAGTTGCACTAATTAGCCTTTATGTTTTTCGCCCATCCTTAAAGGTTTTCCTTTAAACAAGTTATTAAGTGAATGGTGAATTTCAGTCTCTCTCTTGCAAACGTATTTTAACCATACGTAACCAAATAAATAGCATAACCGTAATAATTTATGTAATGCAGAAGTATCTTAATATAAAATTATAATTTCAATAATTATATGAAATATTGACTACCTTTTTCCTGTGGAAAATTATTTCCACTATAAAAAAACCGTTGTTGAGCTATTTATATAACATACGAAGTAAAAAAAAGAATTATTTCGAATGACTTTTCGTACAAACTCATCTCTGATTCTCTCTTAAATTCACTAACATTTTCTCATAAACCGAACCTCGAAAACAGCAATTTGTTTTCCACATTTTATGATACTTCTCAGGAAATCTCCATTCTCTTAATTGAAAAACTCACATGTAATTTATTTTACCGAGAAATAACATCAGGGCTACCATGCGTTTATGATTTCCGATCTAAATATTTTTTCGGTATTGCTATTTTATGACAAGAAACCAAAATCACATGTAACTCATACCTAGTCCTGTAGAATCGAGTTTCACATGGAGAAATTATATCCAGAAACCTTGCTGAACCATATTATGTATTAAATTCTGGGCATTACTAGCTATATGTGATACTCATTGTTAAAAACTTTGAAATTACTAGAATTAATTTTTTCAAAGAGGTTTACCAAAGTAGCTAAGTAAAGCATCACTTTAACCTGGACTGAACATAATGTGAAAAAGTTAGATTTACCATTTTAGAATAAGATAACCCGCAACTCAAAATTCGTAATACAATAAATATATAATTTTATTGAATCAAACTATACTGCCAATGGCCATAATATTGGCAAAGGAATGAGTAATTTAAACGAGAAAAAATGTACTCAATTAAAAACGAAATGTTAACCACAATCCACTTGTGAAAAAACTATAATTGCGATAAAGTAAGTGACGCCGAATTGAGGGTTGGTTGGTAAGCATTGGCATAAAAAATGTGGACTTGAAATTTCTCAGCAAGCGAAAAATTCAGTCATTACATAAATACTCGGCGGTATAAGAATTTTCTATCATAAGCTTCGGATAATAGCTCCCTAAAATATCACCCCTCAATGATCTCGGTGGCAAGTTATTATATTCGACGTGACGATAAAAGCAAATCCCGGATGAAACCCTTTCAGAGAGTTTCTTTCATTTTTTTCAATCCGACCAATCACGGGAAAATATAATCCTTCTGTTTTCAAATAATGAGCGCATCACCCTTCAGTTTCACTGAGGGATGAAGAAAAAATATTTAAGTCCACGAATAAAGCAACGACGTCTGCTTTAAAGTAATCATTAGCATCAGATTATTGCTGGAAGCTACTTGGCACATCCGAACCCCTTTAGGTACTTTAAAACGGGTGATGTATCTTCAGAAAATATACGTCTTATCGAACGAATATTATCGTAAAACAATTAGAGCTTCTAAATTATTCTTATTATAAGAATATTATCGTATAACGAGATAGGTTTCTATATAAAATAAATTTCTCTTATTGTATGAGTGATAGCAACTATCAAGTAACAGATTTGTACATGTGCAATTTATGATTTCCGATACATTGTTTTAGAATTTCAAAAACATGTATAGATACATTTTACTATACGTTACTATTACGGATACAAAAACAGGGACGTTGAAACAACCCGAGGAAAGGAATCGAATATCAACCAATTCAGATAGGACCATAAAAGAGATTGATTGCAACACAGCATTTAATCTGGGTACACATATTGGAGGCATCGTAAATGGAGAAAGCCTGAGGTAGAAACAAGAGAAAGAGATGAATGAGAGAAAGTTCACCAAAGCCACAAAAGTTCCTTCCTTTCAAATTTCAGAAAAGAGAGGAATTCCTAAAGCATCAATGCATACGGCACGACTCATCTGGATGCTCAGGTATATTTGTTTGCGAAACACAAACATTTATCGTACTTCATTCATTGAAGTTTTCGGAAAATAACTTTTCACCGGCCTTCGGTTTTATCTTTAATCGACTTTTTTTCTTCTTTCTACAATATTTCAAAGCCCTCTTTTATGACCGAAATTTAAATATAATCCTTCTTCTTCCATCTTTCTTTCTACATTTCATCAGTACAATCCTTGTTTTATTGAGCACAGTCCATTAAAACCAGGTTTTATTTTCCTTCATTCTTACAATACCCTTTAATCTGGACTATTTTAACTCCGACAATTTTAATTGCTCCTTTCTTTATGACCTTTTAGAATAAAAAGGCTCTAACAAAACGAATGATTCCTGCTATAAAAAAGTAAAACTGATGGTCGTATCTCTGATTTGAGGATATTTCTAAGCGTGTAACAATTTTTCTACTAGTGAATTACACTAGGTAGGAATGCCTTACGAAAAGATTATTTGTCTTATAATTTAATCTATTAACTCTGGCAGTACTCCAATATGGAGAAGTAGGGATTTTTATTCTGATCTTCTTACACATACGAGTAAGATTGATTCAATATTATGAGATTAATTATAAAATTTCAGTAATCCACAACTTCCACATTTCATTTTTGGAGCCTTATAAGTCATTCATATAAATAATTTTCGTAGCATATATTCAAAAATCTCCCTCTGCCGTTAATTGGATGCTTGAGTACACAGATGGTGACAAGATCAAAGTAACCGAAAACCTCTGAAAGACACCGCTGCTCTGAAAAGGGTTGTTCAGTGGTTGTCGGTTTCCTTGATCTGGGTACCGTATGAGGTCAAGAGCACCCACCTAACGGCTGAAGGAATATTTTAAATCTCTACTTTAACATCAGCCATGTACAATTTTCTCCCTTGCATGAAATTTTACATCAATATGAATTAAACAAAAATGTATATTATCATTAATAAAATTGCAATCAACCAACTGGCGAGTAACGATGTATTCCATCGAAGTATATGTAAGTATTCCATCGAAATCAAAATAATATAATAAGAAAATCTTGAGGTTTAAACGTTGAAACTAGTCGTGTTTTCTTGTCAGTTTGAGTGTAGTATTTTTCGAATTTTTAATAAAAATATGATTTTGTCTTGTCTGAAAAGTTTTTGCAGTTTCTTCTTTCGATTTCATTATTAGATGTGACGCTATAGAATCATAGTCTCGCAAAGAAATGTCATTATTTTGCACATTGGTCGATACGATGAAGATAGTTTACTGCTCTAAGAAAATTCGAAAGACATTATTTTTGATCGAAATTATTCCTCTTTAGTAATCTTATTGGTTTTCAAATTATCATCCATAATCATGTATAATCCAGTATGCCTTTTTCCTTTTCGAGGATATTTCAGTGTTAATTCGGTAATAAAATTCCTGGTGCTGCGACTACTTCTTTCCCCAGTTTTTGCGTAAATCGTAATTATGAGAAATTCATTAATATAATAAATACTTTAGAAATACAATAAGTGATAAATTTATTAAAGAAAGAAAATTTTTGGAAAACGATTTCAAAGAACGAGTTAAATTTTTAGGGTGAAGCTTTTTTTTCATGCATCGGATATTAACGCGTTCCTTACAATATGATGATTAATTAAAAATATAACTTAATGTGTTCTTAAATGGCACAAAGTCATCATGCAAGTAAATTTAATAGTAAAAATATAAAATATTTCATTAAGATAGTAACTGAAAGCAATTGCATGAAATAAATAACTAACCTCCTAGGTCAAGCTTAAGCATTGATACGAATCATTGTAAACCAAATGGGAATGAGATAACGAAAATAAGAGGCTCTTAGGCAATGATTACAGGAAAACGTTTCTTCAAATGCTAAATATATAATTAAGTTAAAGATAATTATAACTTACCTAAGCAAAGGGCAAAGGCTAAAAATCCCTTTCGAAAAGTTAATTATGTGATGGCTTCGAAGCCTGCCGTAAATGATCCAAATAATCGAGTGAAAAAAAGGTTCCATTGGGAGGAATATCAATCAAAAACCAGACGGTGCGTGAGGGAAAATGCTGAAATTGCAAACGAACCGTTACTTTCTAAATTATCTCCAGTAAACAGAGGATACAAATCAGTATTTGTTGAGTGACGCAAAATTGTGCACACACAAAAAATATCGAAGCAGACGAATTTTCTCTTTTAAAATAGAACGATATCCATTTTTATAACCCATGAAATTAGTATATTGCCAAAAAACGAGAGCTATTTTTCTAGACATTTATTAGAGATTTTGAGAATAATAATACGCAATAATGTGGTATTATATGGATTTTGTTAAAGTAAAGAGAATAAACATTGCACTCTAATGTGCTAGTTTGTGGTTTACTAAACATAATATCGTTGAGCTTTAAGTTAATTTAGGAGATTATCATCAATGATTTTTACATGGAACTTATAATAATTTCCAGTATTTTACCTAAAGTTAATAAATTATTAATTTAATATCGTCGTAGTTAGTTACTAGGACAGATGGCGATTTATTCCTACACCACATTAAATAATCTGATGTGGCCAACACATGACTTTCTCCGTATTTATTGAAAAAATTTATTACGGTAATAACTCTAAAACAATGAGTGTTACAGGAAAATGTTTCATACAAGCTTTGTAGTAAAAAATATTATCTACAACTTTGGTACATAATTGTATATACTTACATCGCATTCTGACAGAGATAAGTATTAAAAACTTCCTTTTCTGGGTAAACAACAACTTCCGGTTAACCATTATTACGGAATAACTCCTAAACAATCAGTGTTACGAAAAAATGTTTTCTACAAAAGTTGTAGTAAAATACATAATCTACAACTTTTGTGCGTAAATGTATATACCTATATTGCATTCTGACAGAGATATGTATGAAAAACTTCCTTTTCTGGGTAAACAACAACTTCCGGTTAACCATTATTGAAGAATAACTCCTAAACAATCAGTGTTACGAACAAATATTTTAAACAAAAGTTGTAGTAAAGTACATTATCTATAACTTTTGTGTGTAAATGTATATACCTATATTGCATTTTTACAGAGATATTAAAGAAACAAAATTTTGTTCCGGATACACCGTAACTTCCGGTTAAGCGATATTCTCCAAAAACTAATCAACTCTTGGCATTGTTTGTAAAATTCTAATTATGAATTTTGAAAATGATCGGATAATTACTTTTTAAGATAGAGCGCACACAAACTTTTTAACCACAGACAGACAGACAGACAGACACACAGACAGAAATGTTCGGGAAAATAGCTAAAAATGCTCTATGGGCCCCAAAACATCTATTTCCGTCGAAATCTGGAGGTCGAATTTTTTTGCGAATACAATACTTTCTCTATACTACGCCGAGGGAGAAAGTAAAAATCTAACGCAAACCATCTTAAGCTCTTAAGCTCCCGGATAGTCATGTGGACAGCGCGTTTGCCTTCGGTGAAAGCGGTCCCGGGTTCGATTCCCGGTGGGAGCCAATGTGCGAAATGACCTAAGCTGTCGAAGCACTTTTAACAATACTACTACTGCAAACCATCTTTCAAAATTCTATGTTTACGACCACATAATATTAGAATAAAAAACCTCGTCCATTAACTAACTAACACAATTTTATAATTTATTTACAAATATCATATAATCTAAAACTGCTAAAATACGCCATGTGTGTTTAACTATGGGCTCGACTAATTCCCCAAAACCTTACATACACAAAAAAAAATATCAGTACGTAAAATTAAAAAAACTGCAATGGCTTTCAAAAACTCTAACGTAAACATTATCATCGAAGAAGTAGCGTCGTTTTAAAACATATGAGCAGCAGTTACAAAAGCACGGAAGTTGATATCAACCACGAAGTTTCAAAAAATACTCTTTTTTGGATATGTGTGGATGAAAAAGTGGTCTCTGGAGCAATAAAGGTTAGCTTTTGACCTTTAAAACCGATTTGGAGACTTTATTTATATCGCTACACAATTCCACCAAAAATTAAATACCATAACTACGTTAAGTCTCAGAGGAAAAGAAAGCGGACGTACGTGAAATAAAGAAGTGAGAGTTACGGTTTTTATAACCGAGCTATGCCGCAGAGAGAAGCCGGAAACCACTTCCGCCATTCTCTAATCCCCGCCGAAAACGCTGAAAAATGCAAATATTCCTCCATGTATCACAACACAGAAAATTGATCACAGTAAAGTGTTACGAAAAACGAAAAATTAAATATATCCCTGCTTAAACTCATCTTAATCCTCTGAATGTGGCAAAGTCACTACATGTACGCGAAGGAAAGGTAATTTCAAAAATAATTATTATTGAATACATCAAGTTATTTATACAAATTTCACTGAAATTATTTCATACTAAATTATTATATGTATTATTTTATTATATATATTATATTATGGCCATATCGAAAATCCTTATTTTAGTAATTTTTTTTGTAACAAATTCACTCACCAATACATATACAGCAAAAATAAATGCCCTTTATGGAGGAAGTTGTCATAATATCACAAAATCTGGGTTACTGTATGTTAGCGGAGATTTAATGCACTTTTCTTACATCATATTTTTTCTTCTCTTCTGTTATTAGTTTTAATTCCGATAAATCTAAAACGCGTGTATTTTGATGATTACCGTTGTTACCACATGTTATGGTTAAGCTGCCAATTTTTATTTTTTAACCAAATTCGCTGTAAATTATTTGTATGTAATCATACGCCCAACCGACCGGCGTTACCTATCGGAACATCAATGTCACATGTTAAAAAATAAATAAAAAATATTGTACCTATTATATATTATTACATCATAAATTAGTATGCTTATATAACTATATCCATACTAGAATACAGTCTTTATATTTTGATGTCATAAAATCACTGCTTAGAATGTTTACCGTATTAAATCAAATTCTGAAAAAAAGTTTTAATAAAATCCAGAGAGGCGGCCAAGAATTCATTCAAAACAATTCAAATATTAAATTCTATCCTTTGAAACGAAAAGGCGATAGCTTCATCGTTAATTCAACCATATGTTCTCGTAACTTATACCTCATATGCTGTTGAAAGCCACCGTAAATAAAGCAAATGATTCACTTAGCAGACTTTCAGAGTTTCCTTGGATGATTTTTTAACTATCTCGCATCAGCATTAGAGTTTGGTAACCGCAAAGTACTCGCACGAAAGAAAGAAGGGAACATGAACACTGAAGGCAGCGTTTTAAATATTTCAAGAAATATGTAAAAAGAATTTAATGTTTGGTAAACAATAAAATTTGGTAAAAAGCGGATGAAAGAATAAGCGTGCTGAGATCTGTGGAACTAGTCTACCGAACGTTCGGCGCGCGAGCGGGGGGCATGGCGCCTTATCGAGTGTCACGCCTATACTCAAAATTTGTTTTCTTTCTTAAATGAAATATTACCCACACCAAATCCTTTTAACTTGTACAAGAGGGTTGTATATACAACATATAAAACAATGAGAAAAATTGAAGACATAAGTACATCCTCAAAAATCTATTTGAATATTTAAAATTGTTATAAAATCTACTAAATTACTTAAATTTAAGAAAATTCCTATATTCAACTTTTCTAACATGAAACCTTTAAACCTAGCTATATTTTTTTTTAGCTTCTATATTACCGGAGATATAGCCTCAAATGCGAAGGCACTTTCGTAAAATTTTTATTTTTAAACATTGCAATACTTCGTAAACAATTGCGCAAATCACAAAACGGCTCAAGAATTTACATTTTTTATCAAATTAAAGCGATTTGCCAAATTTTGTCAAAATTGGCCATCTCAGGGGTCAATTTTGCCGATGTCCTTGTCGAATTGGCGAGAATTGACCCGTTTATATAAAACCTATTCCGTCATCCTCAAAATACTTTTTTTTCTCGACTGTAAAAATTATGACGGTAAACTTTAAAAGACGATAGATATAAATATGAACCGTATTTTTATAACGATACTGCTTTTAGCAATCCTTTAAGATATATATGTAAAGCAATGTTATCCTTCTCATTGTCAGAAACAACTGAAATAACTGAAAATTGAATGAACTCCCTACAACCTAACAAGGGTAAGATAGGAAAAATACTAGTTGTATACAATATAAAGAATTTTTAAGTTGAAGAAATATAAAAGCGGCGAAGGAGATATGAATCTCTCAAGAATATAAAGTAATAAAAAATATTAATTAGAATAACTTCATTAAATTCGGTATCCAATTCAAATCTCGATAAGTCTATTCACAGCTTTCAAAATACGTATATAGAGCAAATTAATATATACTTGCAACTAAGAAAGGAGGGCAGAAATATTTGTAAATAAAACATGCTATTTTTATTTCTTCTACTACATAAATTGCATTTTTCTTACTGCGCATCAATTACAAACTTATGGGCAAGTTTTTTATAAGAACAGTTTTATAGAAGAAGTATTGTCAAAAATAATTAAATATGACTCACATTAGATTTTTCCTTTTTCATTATTTAACCTAAGTTTGGAAAATTAAGGATTGATTGACTGTGAAATTCATTAATCGATAAAACCTTTTTCCTTCATTCAATAAATAATATTTTTTCAATACTGGAAGAAGCTATTTTATAGGACTTGAATAAAAGACTTTTTTTATTTATCAGCCCAAGCAAACGACAAGAACATGAAATATTTTCTTTCAATAAAGAAATCGGAATCATTGAGAGGCAATTACACGTCACTCGCTGAATATACTCACACACGAATACTTTGTGACGTTCGGATTGTCGCAGTATTTGCTCGCGTATAGATATAGAATTCAATCTTTGTTCAATGTAGCGATATCAGAGGAAGACTGCTTTGATTTCTCTTGTATTTGTCTTTCTCGGGAATGCGAGTTCATCGTTTCATCTATTATCGAATGGGTGTTTGGATAAGATATAATAGCAGTAGTTACCTAAAAAAACCTAGAAAGAGACTTTTCCGAGAAAAAGAGCTGAAATATCTCAAATAAATTCTAGCCTGGTCTGTAGTCTTTTTTTTTGTAAGGAAGATAAACTATGACCTAAAAAACTGAGGACATCAAAAGTTTTTTGATCTTGGAAAAGATAGTCAAACGTAGACTTGCGTTGGTCAGTAATATTATTAGAATAACAAATGTAACCTACGGATGAAGCCTTAACCCACATCAATTACATAACTGGGTAGAAATAAATTCTAAGTCGAGATGAGCCGAGTTACTCGAAACCGGTCGTTTCATTAAAATTGAAAGAGGAATATTGATTTATAATTTATTTTTACCTAGAATAACAAATGATTAAGTAATGAATGTGGCAGTAATCTAAACTTTTAGTTGATTAAAATAAACTTTTTCTCTACTGCCATTTCCGAAGCTATTTCTAAGAAAAACATACGTGAATTCATGGACTGATAATGATGTAGATTATAGAGAAAGAAGAGAAAATGTACAGAAAAAAAGCCGTAGGAAATCATGAGTATAATATGATTGCTCAATTCCCTGTATGAATATTAAGACTGCATTTAAAATCCTGTGTGTGAAGTATTCAGCACGAAAGCCGACCTGCACCTCATTCCCCCTAGTCTTAACCACCAATAACAAGTAGATGGAAATAAGTGTTACTGGGCAAGGTAAGTAATGAGGAAATTTAATATACCCCAGAAACTAATCCCAAAAATATTCCACAGAAAAAATAATCGCTAGGTAATGAGCAATCTTAGCATTAATCTCATAAAAATATGAACCTTTAAAAAATCCAAAGGCAAAATTTGATTTGTATCAGTGGATATAACCTCACTATAATCACATCCGTGCCTATGACATAGTTCAAAGGAGCCTAAACTCATTGACATTCCAAATGAGAAAGAATTGATTAACGAAAAATAAATTCATTTATACAGCACCGCAATTGAAACAACAACACCGTGTTAGGATGCCCTCCATCATTACCTCCTGATGACTTTAACAACAGTGTTGCATAAATAAACGGAATTTTAGCTACACGATTATTTACGTATTTACTTTTATTGATTGGTACAAAAATTGTTGAGTTCTAAAGGCATTAAACATTCCAAAATATATAACTAACAATTCCATTCATCACTATGTTTGCGCTGAATTGTAAACAAACTTTAGTTAATCAACTAGTAGTTGCAATATGTTTATTGCAGGCTGAAAATGTGCTTCTTTTTTCTTTTATTTCTGATCAACACACGACTGTTTAATAAGGAGAAACGAGAAATGGTGGCCCAGCTTTCATGAATTTTAACGACATCATCGCTTGCGACCGAACAGAGCAGCTCCAGGTAGTTATGATCGATATTGCGATTTCAAAACATAGTATAACACAGGAAAATACTGTTTGCGACTACCTAAAGAATGAAACTTCTTCGCTTTCTGTAACGGATCGTTAACTGTAACTGGGTTAGTCAATGACATTTTTCGATGCAATTTCCAAATAAAGCAAACTGAGAATTCTTCTGTGGCTAATAATCACATTCTTATGAACTTTAATGTATTAATAATAGTATTGTATGTCATCTTTAAAAATTTGACTTGGTTGTAAGGACAAATTTAATTAATCTTATAGTATTAGTACAATCTTATAGTATTAGTACAAATTAGTATTGACGAATCTGGTTACATAATGAACTCTTTACTATCCGCTACTTTATTTTCATTTTAGCTTTGTAGTTATTTATTATTCTTTTCTTGTAACCTTATCATTTGCTTTCCATTATGTTCTTCACTGTTATGTAAACATTTATACTGATTTATCTATGTTAATATATATTTTTATTGTCTTTCTTACTTTTCAGATCTCTCTTAACCTGCTTTTCCATAAGAATTTACTTAACTCTCCTTATTGCGGGTGTTTTCCTGCTGCGGTATATATTTTTTCCTAAGCAAACCTTAAGTTTTTAACTCCTCAACGTTGTTTTCTTCTATGCACTCCTTTCATGCTATTTTATTCTTTAAAATAAATATGTCGAAGGGTTAGATGCAAGAAGAGACTTAATGGTCTCAATCTCACCCTAATAAAAGATTCTGTATTACTTTTATTATATTGTCCTATTTTGTAGTTGGTAACCACGAGGAAGTGAAGGTCGTATCATGGAGTAAACGGGGTAAGGATGTCGCGTGAATGGGGGAATACCCCTCCAAGGAGGGGATGCGCGAAAGTTTATGCGCAGGCTCTCTACTATACGGTACTAGGATAGCCAATGATTTTTTCCCCAACGACGAACGGAAATCTCGGACGAAGCAAACAGAGAATTCATCTGCGGCCAATAATCACATTTTGTCGGATACCGAAGCCCCTTCCTCCGACAATTAAGATCCACACTTAACTACGCCCAGCTTGCACCTCCTCTCTACCTAAACCTCGGGGATCCCTAGGGTAGCGATAGCAAAGAGACAATCAGCCAAGTACCCACGCCCACCATTCATATTTTCCGTGATAATTACCTCAACTACCACTTCCAAGACCCTCCAGGGGTTGCGCCGTTTGAATATGAACTTTTCGGCCACAGAATTAGGTAAGTGAGTTCCCAAATCTTATTTTGTCCACGCAGGATTCCCTTCCGGACACCCAATCAACATCCCCTTTGGGCATAAAAACTCGATTAAGGACTGCAACGAAGGGAGGAGACCCTTAGGTTTACGGGTTTAATGAAGAGGGTATAAGGGAGCTAACTTTTCTCAAATTAGCGCCCCGCTCAAGGTTTGTAGATCGTTCGGCCGCGTCATGAGGAAACCTGGAAGCGAAACCAGTGGCTGCAGTGATGAAAAAGGGTCGATTCCGTTGCATTCAATCCGAACTGAATGGTACAAGAGTTTAAAAAGTTTACTCAGAAGGTGGAATAAGGTTAAGTAAGTCTCATAATGTCAACTATTATCCAATTCCACGGCTAGAATTTCGATGTGAAAATAGTTCAATACTGAAGCTGACAATCAATCAAGACATTGAGATGCTAAGCTAAACTGCTGAGGTGTGCAAGTCATTACGGTAGAGTATAAAACTTTATATAATGATATAGAACTTAATAATTCTTGATAATTAGCAGTAACTTCATAATTCAATAAATAAATGGTACACGAACTCCTGGAAATTAAGTGAGTCAGCATGAATGTTTCCAGAGTAAATCTAAGGTAGATTTTACCGAAACATTATATCTAAATCCAGACTGTTTGGACTTAAAAAACTCTTTAACAGCTAATCACTCCTATTTATAGAAAAACTCTCTCTCTCTTTCAAAAAATCTAATTTCAAGAACACTTCGCTTCAAGATAACTTCTCGATGGAACCATACCTAATAAAAAGAGTAGGATTAAAATGGAGTATTTGCATTTAAACTTTACTATTTTTCAAAAATCTTCAATTACAACCATCAGATATCAACGAAATAATACCCAAAATTATTTCCGCAATATTAAATTGTGTTTTTTCAGCTATTAAATGAGTCCTTCATTATAAATCAAGAGATAAACAGGCCTAGAGAGTTATTTATCATCGAAATTGTTTGTTATCGAAGAAAAGGCTGTATTTCTACGAATTCAATACATGAAAACACACATTTACACTAATTCTACTAATAAAGTACTAAAACGCTTAACATATAAGTGCCCATATGAAAATTTTACAAATAAAAACTTTTCCAAGTAATTGACAAAATAATATTTCAGCTTGGCGTGTATATAAACACATTAGCCTCCAAGTGCTAACATAGAAGTCAAACTGTTAGATCATTAAAGTTTTCTTCAATCTTATTTAAATTAGTAGATTATCACATTTTTAAGTACCTTGTATAACTCTAGTCTCCGCAATATTACATTTAGACATATTATGAAGAAGAATTTTTGACATTTCTCCACGAACATCTGGCAATGTGTGCGAAGCAGTGTGTTGAACAGTTTAGAAGTAAAATAATTCGCTAAACTGTACAGGCCACCATTTTTTATACCAGCAGAAACGTTCTCTAATGAAAGTGAAATTTCCGCTGCGACTAATTGAATCGCTATCCGAATTCCCCGAATAGAGATTGCCTCTCTGGTTTTGTAAGGATCCCCTTTTTACGCAACTTTTATTTGACCTCGATGTTGCTCAGATCAAACAAATTTCGGAGTTGGGCAGAGCATCCGCTCAATGAAAAATATTTTGGGAGGAAAAAAGTCTCCAGAGGAATTACAGTCGGCAAAGGTCGAACAATTTTTTATTACTCGCCTTCCCGGAACAGAAAAAGGGATGTGAGGCAATTAGGGAACAGCGTTATCATCTGTTGCTTAAAGAATTATTTATTTAATTCCAAGAAACTGGTCTAGCTAATACCAACATCAAGGATACTGAAGACTTATCCATTAACTTTAAGTTTCATCCGTATATCTTACGAGTAAATTCTGAAACGATTCATTCCTTTCAAATTGAACAAAGTATGTAAATATTTAATAATATATCTCATGTATGAATAAGGTAGGAAAGGAATTGCTTATAAGTAATAAATATATTGTATCCAAATAAATAATGATAATAATTGTGACGGGAAAGTTCCTAAAAATATTTTATTCTTTTTTTATACGGAAATATATCGTAATATTCAATAGAATAACTTAGCGTTGTTAAAAGAACATTGAGAATTTGTATGGTATTTTAAATTCTCAAGTTTTGACTACATTGATGTTTCGTGAATAGTACTTTTTTAAATTCAGGATAAATGATGTCTTAAGAGCCCTCCATTGAATTTAATCCTTATACAATGATTGACTAAAATTAATTCATGTTGAAAGAAAATCAAAGAAAATGCTTCGAAAAAAACGGGTTTTTGTAGAAACAGACTCATTCTTCGCAGCAGATCATGATAAAAGTGCAATGAATTCGATAAGAATTCAGAGTTTAATCTTGTTGTAATTATTAATATAATATAATGTTGTTTTTAGAGTTCAATTTTGAGCATGTTTTTTTATTTATTCACAGAATTGATTCACAAAAATTTACGAAAAGTTAATAACCAATCATTCGAATCTTAATGCATTTAGAAAAATGCCTACATAAACAAAGAAAGAGTATTTTAGGAAGTATGAGATTTTCAAATGTTCAGATTAGGAAAATTCATTTAATTTACTTAAATTTAAGATAATAAGATGGTCCAATGTGCTTAAAAGTAACTCCCAGGCACTAGAGATTGAACGTAAAAATATAAAGAGTAGACCGGGGCTAAACGGATCATGGGGCTGAACGGATCTTGCTAAGGTATGCCGCTTCTCCAATCCAAGAACACATACCTTCCGTAATGCTGGGTTTAATTTTGAGAAATTCATCTATAGGTTCGTATATAAACTACATAAACATGCGGCTGGAAGTCTAGCGCTCAAGTCAGTGGCCATTTCGGGAAGAATAGCCGAAGCGTGTTTACGGGTTTTTTTCGTCAATGTAATTTTTGTGAACAACATCAAAGTATTTTTCTGCTCAAGGTACGTTATATTTCTGTTTTTTGCAATATAATGAAGTAGTAGCTGTTGAATAATGATATACTAATTAGTGTCCAATCTTTAAGTATTGAGTTATTTCTTTTAGATTTTTGTAATTGACTTTTGCTATTTGGGGCTAAACGGATCACGAAAAATGGGGCTGAACGGATCATAACCTTAAATGTTACTTATTTTTTTATCATTAAAATGTATTAATTATTCTTATTCCTGGCATAGGTGGTTAGAAATAGCCATAGAAGAGGTTGTGCAGAAAGTAAAATCTAAAGCTATAACTCTGCTCCAAGCTGCCGTACTCTACCTTACACATCGCTTCAAAGAGGAGTTTCTTCTCTTACTGGTATAGTCCAAGTCATGGGGGCTAAAACTGTAATGGATATCGTATCTAATAAAAGATTTGTAGTTAGAATATGACATCTGTCAAAACTAGGATTTAGTTCGACGCCAAAAAATGAAAAGAAAATAGCTTTCATTATTGTGAACGCATGGGAATCGCTCACAATTTTAACCAAGAAGCAAAGTTGGCTAGCCAAGATTGGTTTTGTTTTTGACCTAGATAGGGATGTCAATTAAAATATAATGACTTTTTATTAATAAATAACTTTCTTTCATTCGTTCATTTTTATAACTAACTCAAATTATATACTCATATATATTCCTTTTTTGGCATATACGCAACATGATCCGTTTAACCCCGTTCATGGGTGCTAAACGGATATTGGACAGTTGATGGTTAATTGCAATTTTTGTGAAAGTTTTCACAACAATACATATGTAACCTTCCTCATTCGTTTTATGAAGAGGTAGTATGCAATTTAAAAGAGTTTAAAGAAATATATTCCCAATATTGTTTTTGCAATGAGAATTAAAAGGCGGAGTGATCCGTTTAGCCTCGGTCTACCCTATTTATAATGCTCTCTTAGAAATTATATTTTTCTATAAAATGACCCCTTAGATTATGGAAAAGGTTTGGTTAAGATCAGGTTTTCTGCCTATTTTTCTTCGGTTTATATAATGAATTATAGATAATCCGATAATTCCGATTCGCGAGAGCATTTCTCTTTAAGTTTGTTTTTTTACGGGACGATATCAGTGATATAGACGTTGAGATTTCCCATTATTAAGTATTATATTGTGTCTCTGTCTCACTTTCACGAATTACAATAAAGTTATGTATATATTCATAAGGTATTGTACGTAATTCCTTCGAACTTAGCAAAACACATCAGCGCGCGACAGATAGCAAGAAAAGGGTTTGAGAAATGAGACCCTTTTATTAAAACTATTTATTACTCACAGGCTCCTCTGTTTGTATAGGGGAATGTGAAAACTCTCCTGCAAACTTATTCTGTACACCTCAATTCCATTTTTGTAGCAAAAAATGTAACCAAATTCCTACGAATGCTCGGTCATGAATTACTCGATAAAAATATAAGGAGAGGAATCCGTATAAAAATAATACAAGAGCAAATGCCTCCGTCACAATTTCAACAGTCCATCGTCTTGAAAGAGATCCTGCGTTTTACTCAACAAATAATTCTGCTACCGCTGAAATTCGTATTTGTGCAGCAAGCTCTAGAATTACATTAAGGTATACCTTTGTTTGCCTCGGCATGACACTAGGGAAATTGCGTTACGGAGAACTGCGCCTCGTTCCATTACGCCTCTGAGTATTTTCATAGCAAATTTTTAATTTTCTTTTAATAATGTAGTTATTTTAGGCCGTGAAATATTAAAACTCTCCTATGCATAACGTAGCTTATTTGGACAGTGTGAGTTGAATTTATATACTTTTTTAGAGAAAAAACTTTAATATATACCCAGTGGGATGGTAAGTTTGGATATCATGTGAGATATTTAATCTTCGTGGTTATTATATAGCCTCTCAAGAATATAAAGAAATAGGTAAATGAAGAAATAAGCGTATAAAAGTTTTAAAGCTTGCATACCTTGGCTTTTCCAAAGTAAAATGTTAAGGAAGAGCACAATCACAGAAATATGCTTCATTACCAGAGAAATCTAACTTTATATTCGACTGTTTGATGAATCTTTAAATTTTCAAGTATAATTCATAAAATATTAAAACTATAATTGAGAATCAATGGTAAGAATTAGATTTTAATATCATGTTATTCATACATCCATTTTGAGAAGCAATATAAAAAGAGCTTTGTGAAAAGTTAAACCCGATAATGTATTTCATGAGGATTTTGTTTTCTTTCAAAATTTAAACCTCTTGACTCCAGTTGAAAAGGTAAATACGTTTGCGCTGTACAGTTGAACTGGGAATCGTGATGAAACACAAGATGTTATTTAAGTGACTCACAGACAATGAATCGAAATGTATAACGAACGATAGTGAAAGAATTATAACGAAAACAATATATAAACGAGTACCGAAGTTGATCTTTCATGAATAGGAGAGGTATTGTTACTATTTAATCCTGCATTTGACACCTCACTTCCGAAAATCTAATATGAACATTGGAAAAACTTCGGGAATACCTTCTTCAAATATTTTTCATAGAATACCTGCCCGGGAAAAAGGGACACCTGGGTTCAAGTACCAGCCACGTCACTATTTTTTACTTCTGTATAACTTTAAGTTAAGTCTTGCACTTTCATGTGCTAAGTTAAAGTTTAATTTCCATACTTTGTAGCGCAAAACTGATGAACCCAAAAAATACTTATCGATATAAAGAGGTTATGTTGATTAATTTATGATTTCTGTAAATAAATCATGCACACTCACGAAGTACATTATTATATATTCTTAGAATCTATTACATGAAACTAAAACGAACTAATACCTTTCATTAGATTTTTATAGAAAATTAAAACCGATATTTCTTCAATAGTAGAAACTACTCCAGACACATTTTAATTCTTTTCCGGGACTTTTAAAGTATGTACTTAAAGATGTTAGAAAGTCTCATAACCTTCAAACCCAAAATAATTAATCATAATTCTTATAGAGTTCAAACTTAAATATAGGTGAGCATTACATTTTTAATTGAACTGCGACGTTAGCTTTATACATTTTTTGAGCGATTTTTACGCAAAATCATATTATAAATAAAGTATTAATTAAATGGAGAAAAATGCTAGAAAAATTTTATTAGAATGAACTGATGTTAAAATTTGCTGCATCAATCATGATTAACACGGTCCATCATAAAATGAACATAACAAATTGGAACTTTTTGGCTCAGAGATAGACACAAATTGTCATTAATATTCCGGTAAAATTTTATGAGAAATAAATCTCATTTAATTTAAAATAGTATTAGGACTCAAATATTAACAAACATTTTTACTTTGTTCAATGAATTTTACTTCTTGTTCATCTTTCAAACACCACCAGTTTTTTAAGGTGCCTCCGCTTTGTTTGACCAACTGGAATAAGCAAGGAGGGAAGCAAAAATTAATTGCAGGGAAAATAATCAAGACACTCATAAAACACCCCGAAGTATATTATGTCAGTTCAGGCACTTCAAACCGAATATAACAAAATAATATTTCGCTGGGATGGTCATTCCATTCCTTCAAGACAATTGCACAGCAAACTTAATGGAATCAATACAGTCTATCTCGGGGCCTTTTACCACCAAATCCTCGGCTATTTTCTTTGGAGCTTATCCATCATTGAACAGCCTTGGTTTGGAGAAAGTGAAAGTTGAGACAGAATTGGGTTATATCTGAGTGAATTCAATGAACCTTACCGTCGCTTTATTCCCTCTCCAGAGAAAATAAACCATAGAAAATGCGAAGAAATAAAATACTTTCATTTAGATTTAATCTTGATAGTCTAAGCAAATTTCTGAGCTTGAGTTGATTATCCCTTTGTAAAAGGCCTCAAATTAGATTCGCAAGCCAAACTCTATCCACCGCTCCGTCCTAACTTGTTGAATATCCGTCGCATCTTAAGGAACTTCCATTTTCCACTTCCGATCTCTCTATGAATCTTCCATCGTCTCTCTATCTCTGCTCATTTCACTCTCGTCTCTTCATCGCGCATTTTTTATGAAACTGAATTCCCTCTCCGAGCTAAACTCTGCCCTTATGTTTACTGCAGCCACAATCCAGCTGTGGTTTTTCCGAGTTTGTTTTGGAAGTGGTATTCTTTTGGGGTCCGTGCCTCTTTCCCTCCCTTTATCTGACGACTTCTGTCCCCAAAACTTTCAGGTAGAATGTCTGTCAATTTCTGTCGAACATAATCATAATGTGTTGCAAAAGGATTATCCGATTTTTAAAGGCGTCAAAATTTTAATTATCGATCCAGGAACTCAACTATGCTTTTAAAATACAATGATACATAGTAATATCAACATTAAAATTCTTTAGTGTACATAACTGCCGAATAAGGTTCACTCTGGATGTCCTTGGGCATGTGTCCATACGGTGGGACGATTTCTCCCATACAGATGCGAGCATGAGCGAGTCACTACAGCTGTGATTCGATTTTGAGGTTCACCCACAGCAGTAAGAGACACATAAGCAGTCTTCGAAGTGCATTCACTCGAAAAAAAATCTCACAGTGAGGTCGTATGACACAGAAGACAATTCGTGCGATTCCTCGTTGTCACGGCCATTCGTAAATCGTGTAAAGCTCACGATTCTGCTCTTCCTAACACCAGAAATTCGATGAATTTTAAGCCAACAGTTAAGTAACCTCAAAACGGGTTTATCTTTTATGAAACATCCGGTCTATTTCTCCAAGACTGGCATACCATAATGTATTTTTTTCAATATTTAATTATTACTTGATAAAACAATATAATAAACATCACATTTGTATGAATCATTTCCGACTCAAAATTAGAGAGGGATAGCTACACTATGAGTAATTGCAATAAATATAATACTCTTATTACTAATTACTTATTGAAGCTCGTGACATAGGTTACAGTTGTTCAGAAAGGTCAAATTATCATTACAAGATTTCGGAAGATCTTCAACCGCACTACCTACGAGTGTTTTACATCAGTGGATTTTCATTGCTTGACTTTAGAGTTAGGTTTTTCAAATACACACATACGTTTCTGCCTTTTTTTATTCTTACATTATCTCAACTTTTACTGGTAAGGAATAAATTATAAATATAGTGAATCAGTGAATCATTGTATCTCTATTAAGGACTGTATCGCAGAGGAGAAAATTTATATTAATTAAAGAAAATTTATATAAAACTCAGATTTAGTATCAAAGCTTTCTTAATCAAACCAAAAATATATGAAAATCAGTTAATAGCACAGGACAATATAACAGGAAATAATAATATAAATAATTTATCCGGAAAAACTCAATTTAAATAGATAAATAGATACGATTACATATCTCTGTTATTAAACAATTATCTGTAAAATACTCACTGCGAAAGAAACTGTGGGAAACAGATACATAAACTCGCAGTCACTTTCTATAACTATTTCACGTAAAATCATAGTGTTTACTCTAATTCAATCGCTCTAATGAATTATAATTCCCTTTGATCTTTATACTGCTGTCTAAATTCTAGTCTGCCCTTCCAGCGGTTCGTAAAATTTATTTTGTCAGGCCGTTTCAATAAGGTTGCTTGAAATGCACCGAGGTGATCGAGATGCTTCGAAAATCATATTATATTCAGAGGAAAGAAAGATGGCACATTTCCACAGAAGTTTACTTAGATATCTACCAGTTTCAGCAGTTCGATGCCATAACCACGTCTCGAACGAATCTACAAACATCAGAAAATAGTTTATCAACAAATACTTGTTTGTATTATAATTTATTATTTTTATATGCTTTGTTCTAATATCAAAAGTCATTATTTAACTATGGCTGTTTTAGTTTATGCTAATAAATAAATAAATTAATTAAGTCAATTTGTTTTAATTAACTAATTAATATCTATCATATATAATTCCTCTGGATTCATTAATATATATATAGGATACTAATCCACAGGCTAAACCACAAGCAACATTGACTTGACATTTTTACAGCATATAGGCCCTGATACGAAACCTCCAGGAGGAATAGATCATTCTAACCATGGGTTCGATCCAAGAAGGCCTAAAATACCGATTTTTCCCTTTTAAATGTATTGCTTTGATTTTCGGGAATTTCTAAAAACTACTTCCCGGATGGGTAAAGAATCAAAACTCAAGGAGTGGATGTGGTCATGATCTATCAAAAACAATAACGACTTTTACAGAATATGTTCTGGGTTCGATGCTAGGACGATGCAAAAATCTCTCATTTAAAATACATTGGGGTAGTTTTTCATTTTTTTATGCACCTATCGGAATGATAAGAAGTTTTTGCTAAGTTCGAAGATGTATATTAAGACTCGGTTTTAGAAAAATATATAAATAACATCATTCTGTTCCTGGGTTCGATGCCAGAGCACATTAAAATTTCTCACATAAGGAATATATGTAACAAGTAGGACCTCGTTTGAGGCAGCTGCAGCCAATATTTCTACTTGAATTTTTACACATAGTTAAAGATGGTGACCTTCTATTGTGCTGCATAGGAAGTATAACCAGGAAGACCCGGGTAAATAAATCTCCCATTTTAAACATATTGGTTGAAATTTCATAATTCTTTTGGAGCCTTTACCGTGAAGATTTATAAATGATTGTTTATCTTGGTGATGATAAATTAATTCTTACTCAAAATTTAACCATTTGCTTGCAGTACGCAAGCAGCGTTTTACTTGTATCAACTTTAAAAGTTACGGTAAAATTCCAACTAAAGGGGCACAAAGGAAGGACTTTTTACTTTCTCATTTCATTCTCTGATGTAAACATATTGTTTTCCAGAATTTTTTATCGAACTTTTCATTAAAATCACCACAGTTAATTAGGACTACCTCAGTTAAGAGCCTTATCCTAAATCTCTCCTTTAACTCTGGTAGAGCGTAACTAACCGTGAACTTCTTAATTTACTGCCATCCTCATTCGAGCGATCTTTCCTTTCCAGAGTCACCAAACACCGAACGCAAATTTCGCACACTTCCGCGGCTCCCTTTCTAACGCAATATTTCCTCCGAATGAAACACACAAAAGTGCCGGTAACAAGCCGGCAACTTGGCTACTCGGAAAATTAAATTTCTTCAGAGTAGCGTCGAAACCCTTCCGCTAGTCGTGGACATGTTCATCGCTCTATCTCCCGTGTTTCCATAATTGAAAAGGTTTTCTGCATCGTCTCCAGCGCATCATGACACAAAAGGAGAGAGAGAAAGTAAGCACAGCTATTTTTGCAGACTAAAATACAACTGAGAAAAATTTCGTTATTTCCTCAGATCTGTGGCCAAATTCCGTTTTGTCTGATGAGGTGATCAGCAAACTGAATTAATAAAACCAAGAATTCTTAGAATTTATTTCGGAATCGTCTTCTTCGAAACTAAATGAGGAAGTATTTCCTGTTTTGAAACTGCATTTTTAATATTAAGCTCGAGGAAGCAGCGGTGATCATTTCGAGAAATCCGCTTTCTTCCGAAAGAAGTTGGTAAAGATGGAAAGCAGTGAAAACTGTTCATACCACATAAACAATCACCTCCATTTTCAAAAATACATATTATCCTATCTAAGAGACAATTTAAATATATTATCGAGAACGAGTTTTTCAAATTAACAGCTTACAGTATTTCATTAACATTTTCAAATAAATATAATTTAATTTTTCTAATTAACAGCCTAAAGCTAAAATATAAAACATAATACTATTCCTACGAAAATTAAACCTACATCTTGCCATAACTAAAACTGAATCCGTTTAATACTGAAGGTATCCGTTAAATGCTAAAGCTGAACACTGAAGGTGCTCCATATTTTGAAAAGTCTTTGGATGTTCATTAAAAAGTAGCGAGTTTTGTGTGCATAAATTTACCTAATTTTTTGGATATTGAGGACTATGAAAAATCTCGCATTATCTCATACACCTGTTATAGCAATGTATATGACAACGTTAAATATAATGTATTGCTTAAATTATCTATCATCTAAAATCATTATAAAAATGCAAATAGCATATATTGTATTCGAATTTACTTATAAGAATGCGTAAGACAACAATTATATGCAGATGATACACCCTAAATTGATAATAGAGCTTTGCTTATGATTAGTTTAAAAAAATGGTCTTGATCTAACATGTGAGGTATTTTTTGTTAGAGGTTAAACACTATCAAAGCTGTCTTTGAAAGATTAGAATACCAGTTATCTGCGACTTCCGTCGTCTGCAGAACAAGTTGTAACGCAGTACGGAACGCTGACAAAGACGCCTTTTGGAAAATTTTGAAACTTCTAATTCATTCACAGCAACGTCATTAACAACCGATTTCTTTCTTCACATAATATCTTTTTTGTAACCATCGAAGATAGAAAATGAAACAGGCACATTGATCACTTATGTTGCTGATGATATTATGCTTAATTTAAAAAATTTCGATTAATTAACGATTAAAAATAATAAGTGCTGTATTAATACGTTCCGTGCAGAGAGCGGCATATGCCGCTCACGTTGCTGTTAGCATAATTTTTTTAAACTTATTGCAGCATATTGAGCTAACATTTTACATATAATTGAAATATTATTTATATATTTTTATTATTACATTATGTTATTATTTTATTATATATGCAAATATATTATACAAAACGTATTCAGCCATAGGATAGCAACTAATGAAATCGACACTGCACGAAACGTGTTAAGTAATTAATTTATTATGCTAGCACCTATAAACTCAAATTTATATTAGCTACTTCCGTTGAAGATATAAATTCAACCTGTATATAAGTCACATTGTGGGGTATTGCTGTATGAAATTGTAGGAGATAATTGAATTATTTTCCTTCTATGAAAGCCTGCTAATTATAGCCTAACTCAATGCAATTTACGCTGCATTAATTACTTCCTCAGTCATGTGACTAGAGTGTAGAATGATAAAGATGCAGCAGGAAATTTCAACGGCGTTCGCTTTAAAGACTAACTAATGCAATAAGCTGACTTAGTGCATTATTCCGAAATTTCCAAATAATACATCAATCAACCTGTATTTAATCATATAACAATTTTCCAAGGAAAAATTTTAAGATGATTTAGCTACATTATAAATTAAAATTTCCAGCTACGGATTCCTTCATTGAATAAATATTATATGAAGTAACGTATTTTCCAATTATTATACGTGAAAACTCATTCAAAGTTCCTTTAAAATCACAAATAATTAAGAATTTTTCATTCAAAAACACTTATCTAGCATTCAACAAGTATTGATTTACCCACACACAATATCATTCGCGAATAAATAACTGCGACGATTTCTTTATCAGAGGAATTGATCCACATTAATTACATTTTAAGCCAATTACGCTCCTTCATAACTTTTCCTAGATGATAGTCTTTCCTTATAAGATTTAATCTTATTTAATAAGTTTACTACCGATGCATTTTACTCAAAGATACGTAAATTATTCTCTCTTACGATTCCCATACAATAAACCTGCTTTCACAGAAATATTTATCTTTCAGTTACATTATTTGTCAGATGTCACAGGAGCCTTTCCAATCCAATAACATACGCATAAATCGAATATACCACAAAGTTTGCTTGCTTCTGCATAATATAACTAATTTGTCTTTCAGAATTACATTACGTTCTACACTAGAGGGAGGAGTTATTTCAGTCTCACTATGCAGGCATTCAGAAATTCCGCTAACTTCGGATTCCTTCGGGACTGCACTAATGATACGCTGCCACGCGAATAACAAGGATCTCAGAACTTGAGAATTAATCCTTAATGGATCCAAATGATGAAGTCAGTCAACGAAAGCCACGCTTGGCTTGTTGGAAATCCTTCTATTCGATGACCGCCAAGTCAAGAATATTTGATCGCTGATAGCACACAGGATTTGAAACTGATTTGGTTTACAATTATTATATAGATTTTCCCTTACAAATTTTCCCTTTATAAATAATATTAGGCAGTTTATCGGAAATTCATTTGACATTTTCTTATTTATTTTTACATATTTTGATATAAAGGGGAATTTAAATGTACTGTGTATGGCCACATATCCTTCATTTACTTTAAATTACTTTACATACATACACACGTTACATTATACTGTCCACTGAAGGTTTTTACTGTCCACGGGAGGATTTAGAAGGGGTTTCCCTCCCGTCCTTGGGTGAATGCCGGACAGATTGTATTTTTATATCCCTTCAACCGTTGCCACCAATCATACCAACTTGCAGCTTTTGGATTAAATAAATAAAATAAATAATTTTAAACAAGAAAGCAGTCTATTACAAAGATTGATCGTTTCATTTCTTCAGTTTTCAATTTTTTGAATAATATTTTGAAGTCAATTTACACACGAGTGATGTTATAAAAGTCATTGATTAATTGGAAGCCCCAAAAATGGAGTCTTTGAATGAATTTGTTTTTCTCTAATTTTAATAAAAGTCTGCATTAACACAAAGCTTTTTTATGACGCGAGCCATCGAAAATCTAATTACAAAAAATATAAAAACAAACGACCGAACTTAAAAATTGTAATATTCAGACTGAAAACGTATCTACCACACAACACTATATTTAAGATTAAAAATCTGATGTGGCCAGCACATGACTTTTTCCAATATAAGATGTAAATTTTTATCTACGACAGTATTTTCGAACTCTATATTCAATCTAAACTTGGAAGATGAGTGATTAATTTACATCATATTATTTTTTACCTCACAAATATTATAGATAATGTTTTTCGGGACATGTTCGATGAAAAACGATGAAATGGTCTTTCGCCCCAGCGCCGCTGGGGCGCCCAGAGCGCCCACAACGTACATAATCGGCAACTTCCGGTTTATCAGTATTTCACAAATAACTCCTACACATCAAGTGATACAAAAATATTATTCATACAAAAGTTATAGTAATTTATATTTTCTAAAACTTTTATAATAAATAGTTTATACCTAAATATAATATTTATGGAGATATTTTGAAAACCGGAAATGAGCTTTGATGAATGAGGCTCGACTTCCGGTACACCGATTTACTCCAAAAACTAATCAACTCTGACAGCACAGACCAAAATACTATATATGAATTTTGGTACTGATACGACTAATAGTTTTCACGTTAGAGCGCCCACTATCACACACACACACACACACACAGACATCATTCCGAAAATGATCAAAACGTGTTCTAGGAACCCCAAAACATACATTTCCGTTGAAATCTCGAAGTCGATTTTATTCATGAAAACTATACTTTCTCTATAATTCGTATATGGAGAAATTAAAAAATACTTAACATTTTTATATAGAACTATAATTATGTACAGTGGCGGAAATAATTATCGCAACACCAGTTGGCGTCAGAGCGCGGATTACGTGGAAACTAACTGAAATCACTCAAACTGCGACAATTCGGCAACTATGTATAGAGGCAGTAAAACCGGCAATATTCAAAGTCCTTACGAATGGAAAATAGACTTTTAGTATCGTATATATATGCAGACATTTAAGACTCGCCTTCGCGAGATTTCCAAGTAGTGCCTTTGCCTCATTGTCTTCATTTTTTGCCATTTATTATTCAAAGTTGGTCGTGATAAATATAGTTGTGTAAAATTTCAATATAATACACTGGGAGATAGTTACAAACAAGATTGTTTGATAGCGGAATATCAGACGTTAAAATGAATATATTGAGGTATTATTTCGCGAATTAAAGGTCTAAATACTAGAATTGTGATGGAATAGAATTCAACGCTTAAAAATTCGAATTCAGAAATCACTAAGATGTGTCCTATTCTTACCTTTCTATTTTCTCTCGAGCAGTGTAGTTTTCGACTGCATAAGGTATTAAAAATATTCTTTCGATAAATCCTATCTAATCCGTGTGTTGAAGGAGTTCAACTTTTCGAAGAGCTTTTTATCAATTTTCGTTTTGACAGGAATTGTCATCACTATTATTAGCTTTTAAATAGTGGAATCGGTAATCAACAATTTTCAGCTCTAACAGGCTATATGTAATAGGGAGTAATATTTGTGTAATAACAAATGGTGTTTTTCATGAGACATCAATGCACTTAAGCCATACTGACTGAAAAAAATATAATAAATTGCAACGGTATCACATCTCTATGGATGTTTCATTCATTCATCACACAACTCATAGGAATCTCCTCTTCAGTGAGTGCATTACTCTCCAACAGATAATTTCAATCTAATTTATCCAGAGTTGAAATATACTTCCTCAATCAGCTTGAATGCAATCGAAATCAGGTTCCATAATATTAAAACAGTTCGTATCTTAATTGTACATTAAAACCGATGATTCGATTGTCCGTATACAACAATTAGATATGCCGTTCTTGCTTCATGGAGTAAGCATAACCTCACACTCGCAGTGAAATACATGTGCACCACAGATTTTACGCTGTGGAACGAAACGAATTTCAGGAATATTTGCTAATGTATGATTGTGACTTACGTATGGTTTCCAAGAGAGGGGTATTCACTTCTCTACTTTCTCTGTAGTGATGAATAAAATTTTCCGCTTCCAATTTGATCATATTGATTTCCGTATGTTAAAATACTTCCCAAGGCTACTTAGATCCATATATTAGGCGCCATACTCAGCTATTATTCGCTGATTTTAATAAACTTTGTGTGCACTTTACGGACTCTTCCGAAACACTCCCGCCCCCCTCTCCCTCCATGAAGACTGTAGTTTTAGTGTCGTTTACTACGTAGTTTTGCGGTTTAGATGAGAGCGAATATACGCAGACAAAGTTATTCTTTAATTCAGCAGTAAAAATAGTTACTAACACCCACTTAAATAGGCAAAAGGGTATGCATGAGCTTAGCCCCAAAAAATAGAAAAATTGCAATGGTGAAAAAGAAAAATTCGCTTAAAAAATATAAAGGTTATTCGAAAAAGGAAACCATGTTTATGACTATGTAGATCTAGCGGTAGAGTTTTTATAGCAGTATGGACTCATTTAATTAGTGAGCGCGATTTGTTTGTAGGAAATAGCAGGAGCGAAATCATTTGGTGCTCGATTCAAAGACAAAACGGAAGTAAGATTAATGTTTGTTCTTTGTGTCGTCCTCCCGATGAAAAAATAGGTTGTATTGTTGATTTATACGAAGCCTTACAGAAAAATGGTGAGAAAATAAAAGATCCAATCATCGCCGTAGGAATAGATTTTTACCTAACGCATATTGATTGGGATAATCTAAAATTCTCCAGCATTAGCAGTGGGAGAAAAATTTCACAATATACATCTTACTTTTTCGTTGCATGCTTTAGATCAGGTAAATATGACGAAAAATCGAACGAATCGTGCAAGGCAAGGTATCAATTTAGATTTACTAGCCACTTCCCAACCACAAATAATAACTAGCCGGTGAGGCAAGTGAATGTAATTCGCAAAGCAATTATTTCTGAGTTTAAGGTTTTATTTGAACGAAGGCTTGGATATTCTTTTACGCTTTTCGGATGAAAATACAGTAAATGATAGTTAGGTAGAGTTTCTACGGATAATCGAAGTAAATTTAGTTAAATATATTCCGTCTAAACAGTAGGTGAGACGAGGAAGAAGTTTGAAGCGTTGCATAGGAGTCATTCACTCGCGATTGAGAAAACTTAAACCGTGCGGTGAGATCCATGAGCTTGGTGATCAAAACTATAGAGAAGTGCAAAAGCTATTTGAGGAAGGATCACGAAAAGAATACCAGGAATATAGATCTCGAACCCTGTTAAAATCACTAGTTGGCGATTAGAAAGAATTTTGGTCATAAGTGCGTGAGACTCGTGGTGGTCAGTTTTCTATGCATGTGGAAATTCACTGCAACAGATTGATAGGAAATTCTATCAGAAATCAATTAATGAGGGTACTGTCCCAATGTCGTGGAAAAAATTAAACGTCACTCCGGGGCCTAAGAATGATCAGATTATTATGGATAATTTTCGTTGACTTCGAATTTCTGCAAAATAATGGAGCATATTATAGCAAGCTCTATAATTCAGTTTCTTACCGTAAAGATAGGAATCGTTCGGATCCAACACGGATTCCATAAAGGTAAATCTTGAAAGACGCACCTAAATATTTTTGTGAATGATGTATATAAAGCGTAAGGATGTTAGATATCATCCAAAAACGTTATTTCCACGCAGCAACAAATTTCGCGACAACCCTAGTGTTAGTGCGCCACACAAAATACCTAAGAGTCACGTTTAGCTGTAGTTTATCTTTTAAAGAACATATTGGAGATGCGATAGGAAAAGTGAATAGAATGCAAAGATTAACTAGTAGATCGTTGAGGGGATGCTCATCGAGTGTCAAAGAAGAAAAACTTATTTTCCTTTTATTCAACCTAGCCAAACGAGAAAATACTGTTGCGCGATTGCACTGATTATTACTTTTATATTACAGCTCGTGTACGGCATTAGTTTGATTGGTTGTATACGATACGATTTGTACAGAATTGCCATGATAAAACGGTGAGTGTTACTCAGATGATGCAGTACGCGGGATGGTAATCATTAAGAGATAGAAGACTAATTCAAAGGATAAATTTAGTAAGTAAGTTCAGAGAAATCAGGTTCTCAAATGATGCAATCGATATAATGCGACCTCCCAGTTGATGTGGGCCGCTCTGATACTGCGAGGAAAATTAGGAAAGAAATTGATTAGGAAAATAGAGTTAAGGTGCCTGTACCCCCTGCCACACGCCGAAAGGCGGATTGAAGGGTTCTCACAAAGACATATATTTAAGGTGTTTTTGTGCTGTCGACATTTTAACTCAATAATCAGAATATATCGTATTTATAAAACAACATATAATTTAAGAGGAAAAATTCATCTGTCTCCGCTACGATTGGTCTTCGGTTTCCTTCAAAGTAACTGGGTTGTCCAAATTGTAGTGCTACCTCCAAAATACTTACGTTTCAATATCATCTCCTAAATCACTACTACTAATTTATTTCTTCTCACATTCACTAACAGTTAAAGGAAAATTTAATTAACCTTCCTTTGATTGCAAAAAAAACTCTCAAAGGCAATCGAAATTAATATTTACCATAAGAAGAACCTTAAACCTAGTAAAATAATGACAATGTAAGAGAAAATGGCCCTATCAAAACTGGAAATCCAAATATCATTGAGGATTATTATTCATCATCATTATTCAATTATTCATTTTACAAACTAAAATCTCAAAAAGGTTTTAATTTTGCCACATAACTGTGAACATATCCTAGTTTTCTATGCAATTTAGCTTTATTAAAGAATTTAACATATCTTCTATCATGTAGCGAGCATGAATATACCGACCCTGAAATGTAGAAATGTTTTCGATCTTTCTACTGTCTAAAACCCTCTCCTACATAGACAAATCCTGGCTGCGCCCCTGCGACAAAGCAATCATTAATTATCATCTATATATTCATTTCCACATTCGATAGAATCCGTAGATTCTTACACATAGATGATTATGAAGAAATGTCAGCTCCGCCATAGACCTCCATCCCCGTAATGTTACTCAATTTTCATGTTTTAAGAGAAGGAGACTATTTAATATAATTTAGAACAAGTGGAAAATATTTATATGTATTCGTATTTCTCTCAAACTCGGTAATAGTGTGCACATATGCACTATGATTAATAATCTAGAATTATATTGGAATCAAGAAAAATATAGGATGATTAGTAATATATCCATTCTCCTTCATTCTCCTCTATATGATTCAGCCTCATAGACATAGAGTTATCCACTTCTTCATTGGAATTCGCTCCAGGTGAGAAGATCTAATAACCGACGGAAGCTCTTCGAAAGCTTTATCGGTTCAGAACCTAAAGACGAAGTAAATGAAATTTTAGTGCAACTAAAGACCTAATCGCGAACTCCGAGAAGCATCGACAAAACGTTACAGGGAGGTAACCACAAAACATTATAACTTTTGGTCGCTTTTTTCCCCAGACAATAAGAGAGGCTGATAGAGTAGATTACGTGATGATGGTTTATTACAACCCCTACCATACCCATCTGGCAGCTCGCTGGGTATATATATAAATCTAAATGTATATAATTGGTTTGGAACTACCGCCGAAAATTGGAAATTGTGAACCCGCAAATTGTCGTGGTTGTAGACGAACAATGAATAATAATATGCATAAGAATGTCAATAGTTCTCAAAGCTTTTTTTTAAAGCGTAAAAATGAAAAAGATTCGCTTGCGCGGTGCGCTGGTTGTCCGTCTATCGACGTGAAGACATAAATGAAGAAATAGTGGCCAATAAGCCTAAGTAAGCCCGAGCTCCTTGCCTTACGACCGGTTTGTTGTTGCGAGTGACGCATAGGCTTTCGAAAATCCGCTGCACTGAAAGCGAAAGGTTCATCGTGCTTCGGGAAATCAGGAGGCCCTGTCAAATACCTCTAATTGTGGAAAATGAGTCAAAGGACATTGTCTTTCAGCGAACGACCTCGAATCCTTCGTAGAAGAGGAATTTCCACTGACACACGGAACATGTTCTTGACCGACAAGTGGTGATGAATCGGTTCCGAATCTTTCATATCCAATGGTTATTTTTCCATAATGAATTGCATCTCTCTGGTAAATATATATATTCATCACAGGGGCGTATAAATATATGTGGAAATCATATCTTACATTCGTTTTCATTTCCCGAACAAGAGAAGTTTAAGATAAAAAACTCATTTAACTTAAGCGGAATTCGAGCTTGTGCCCTTCCTATGCCAATAATATGTGTCAGACAGCTGCAAAATCACCTCTTAATTAGCAACAAGTTATATTTATGACACTTCCAAACAATCTGAGAATTCCATTTTAGCAGCTTATTAATAAGTTTACTATGGCAGCATAATCCTAGTTAATTAACTTAATAAAGTCAGACGTTCATAAAATACGTATCAGTACTAAAAACTTGGGTTGTTTATTAGGAAGTCTTTGTTTACTAAAATACGCTAATACAATAATATTATTTGGGAATATTTTTACGAGTGCAATAACATCTAATTTCCTTAGCACAATGGTGAGGAAGGAGCTTTGAATTAGCCAGAGGATAGTTTCTACTGGGCGACTGTAAAATGAGGGTCCTGAGTCTAGCTAAATAGGCACGAAAAGGAAAAATATACGTGGCACCTACAATACTTGCATTGGAAGTGCTCGACATATGGTTAAAGCTTTTCCACGCGAGATAATGCATTTCAACGTTTGTTTTGTATTGGCTCCTGCAATACTTTGAAGGGATCAACTTGTGGTTAAAGACATTCCTCGCGAATTATCAAAGCCTTAATGCATTTCTACGTGAATTTCTCCGCGCGAAGGCAACACAATTGACTAATGACCAAGGTCACCGAGCTCCCTGTTACAAAATGTAAGACAAGTCCGATATATGCGCAGAAATTGTTCGGTTTTTATGAAATCATGTTTGTTTTAACTTTGGAATTGGTATTTTTCCTTTTAACTCCGGACGGACAATGATTTCATGTATTCTAAGTGATAAATGGTGTATATAAATTAATATTACGAATTTCCTTCGTCTGCATGATTAAGTTGGCGAAAAATTATATTCCGTAGACAAAATACAAATTTTAAATTCTGTCATAGTTAGTAACTCAGTAATCGCTCTAACGACTTCTCGAATTCTAATTGCTGAATTGAAAACATAAGACTTGTAATCAAAAATCCTCCTCGGAATGTTTATCACAAATAATGAATATCCTATGTTTGAACTGGGCGTTTGAAGAATCACATTTACATTAATATCCAGCAGGCAGCCGTAAGACGTATGTTCGAGTGAGAAACCAAACTACCAAAATAACGCCTTATTAGCGCACAAATTATCCAGAAAAAGAGACCATTATAGGCCATCTGTTCTCGCTATAATCTCCCAGAACATCATTTTTCTCTAGACTCCAAAATTCTCGTTCTCTAAAGGTGAGAATCGCCACATCGCGTATTCCTACTCCAATCCCACTTATTCCTTATTGCTACGCATTATGAAAACCGAATAGTATTCTTCACATTATTAAGAATTAAATGTCAATTATTGTCCATGTATTTTATTGAATTTAAGATTGAAATTGGAATAAATATATATTTAACCTATCGTTCTATAAATACGAAAACTATCTGTGAAAGAGAAACGCCGAAATAAACATGACGAACTCGGGGTGAGATCGCGCGAAGGCTCTAAGAAGAGTTCGAAAGAGAGGAAATGTGTGTATGTTCTAGGCTCCGACTCAAATATTACCGCTTTTCGAGGCTTTCCTCGGTGTTGCCAGTCAGTCACAGAAAGCAGAATTCCAAATAGTTTCTGTGAAAGCCACTGGTGCGCGCGCAAAGTGTTGCGATAATTTTTTCCGCCACTGTACATTCTCCAGTCAGATGAACTCATTTAGTTTTTACTTTGTCTATGTCTATGTCTATGTCTATGTAAGAACCCTGCAAGCCGCCTTTCGGCGTGTGGCAGGGGGTGCAAGCACCTTGACTCTATTTTCCTAAACGGTTGCCTTCGCGTACACTTCGCGGAAAAAATGAATTTTTGAAACGATTCGTTTTAGCATCTATTTCCCTAATCTTTCGGGCAGTATCAGTACGTAGTATAGAGAAAGTATTGTGTTCGCAAAGAAATTCAACCTCCAGATTTCGACGGAAATAGATGTTTTTGGGCACATGGAGATTGTTTTCGCTATTTTCCCGAACATGTCTGTCTGCGTGTCTGTGTGTCTGTGAGTCTGTTTGTCTGTCTGTGGTAAAAACGTTTGTGTGCACTCGATCTGAAAAAGCAATTATTCAATTATTCCCAAACTTCATATTTTGTATTTTGCTAAGAATGCCAAAAGTTGATTAGTTTTTGATGAATATCGCTTAACCGGAAGTTGCGGTTTATCCAGAACAAAATTTAATTTTTTTAATATCTCTGTAAGAATGTAATATAGGTATATACATTTACAAACAAAAGTTGGAGATAATGTACTTTCGTACAACTTTTGTATGAAACATTTCTTCGTAACACTGATTGTTTAGGAGTTATTCTTGAATAATGGTTAACCGGAAGTTGTTGTTTATCCCGAAATGGAAGATTTTTATACATATCTCTGTAAAAATGCAATGTAGGTATATACAATTATTTACACAAGTTATAGATAATGTACTTAACTACAACTTTTGTTTGAATCATTTTTTTCGTAACACTGATTGTTTAGGAGTTATTCTTGAATAATGGTTAACCGGAAGTTTATGTGTATCCAGAAATGGAAGTTTTTCATACATATCTCTGTCAGAATGCAATGTACGTATATACAATTATTTACCAAAGTTATAGATAATGTATTTTACTACAACTTTTGTATTATAAATTGTCCTGTAACACTCATTGTTTTGGTATTATTTATATACTAGCGGAGTGCCCGTTGATTCTCAACGGAAAAATGAATGTAAATCGTAAGTAATGAAATTTTGATTTGAAAAAAATTTAGATATGAAAAGTCTTAAATTTATGATAAAAACCATACTTCTCTTCATCCTATGTGACTTACGAAATCGCAAAAACAGCTACACAAATGTAAATCACAGAATAAACTAATGCACCAGTCGCTACAACAAATAGAGGAAACAACTGTGAGTACCAAATGAATGGAGACGAAATCACAAAAATAGCCACACAAATCTTGTGAATCACAAACGAAAACGAATGAACCAGTCGCTTAGCACGTCCAATATGTTCGTTAGACAGCCAGTCAGTGAAATCATCGAAACTATCAAATAAACGAATTAACAAATAAACGCCGCAAACGAATTACGATGTATAGCAGTTAATCTTATTAGAACTCGCCCTTTTATGAATTAACACCTAATATCCTTAAGATGGCGTGGGCCGTTTTCTTAATTTAATTACTTAACACTTAATAAATAACCCTCTGCTGTTTAAGTAACTGTATGAATTGTGTAGAATTTTTTTATCCTATTGATAATGTAAGCGGCGCATCTGTTTATTTATATCGCTATAATAATTTGACCTTTATGTTGCAAAATCAGAGTGAACTCTTACCTCTTCTCTTGAATAGGATTTAATTTAATTTCAATGTTTTCAGATACCGTTGACGAAAAATATTGTCTTCCGATATTTTTATAAACGTGGAATGAGGAGGAGGTGGATTTTTCAAGTCCGTTTTTCCTTGGAAAATACTTCGAAATGATTCTTATTCGACAAAATTCTTATTCAGTTTATCCAATTTGTCCTTGCCTAGACATAGAATCTATTAGTTACAGCAGTGAAAATAATACATGTATACTTTATCTCCTTCGATACTTGTCTAGAGTCCGTAAAATGAATACTACTTTGATTTTTTTGGAATAATTAAACCCTGCAACATACAACATACATATTGAAACGTATTCGTAATGATAATATTTGAGCAGCCAGCATAGAAACGAAGCATAAAAATAAAGGACAGCCGCCCATAATCTGAGAGAGGTGTTCCATATTTTATAGTCTAAAAAACTTAATAACGTATCGGCAATCGCTTAACACGAACATTTAAACATATTATTTAAGATATAACAAAATACCAATATGTATGATTATCACTATCAAGAAAAGATATAGGTGGATAGTACCTATACTTAAACACACCAATAGATGATCCACTAAAACATTTCTTGGTTTCATTTCCAATTCTATATCTAAAAACACAAAATCCGTTTACCTTTCCAGTCCAGCATAAAAGGATTGAGATTCCTTGCTGCTTAAATTCCAATTCTTTACGCTTCAAAGAAAGCAATCACTGAATTCAGGGGTATTTCAACGATCTTGATTGATTCATTAAATGCACAGTGGGACGCTATATGAAACAATTAGTATTTAGATCGGAAATTAAGAATGAGAAAGTTATCAACTTACCAAGCTAAGAAGATATAATTACTTTAAATGAGAAAAGAAGATTCATTTAATACGACGATAAACATTAATTTCACGTAAATAATCAATACATATTGGCATTGCTATAAACAAAGCTTGATTGTTGCAGTCGCGCGTATACTAACGAATTTGAATTCAAATTTAAAGATATCGAGTAGGTGGATGTAGGTGGACAGTAACTATACTTAAACACACCAATAGATGATCCAATAAAACATTTCTTGGTTTAATTTACCATTCTATATCTAAAAGTACAAAATTCGTTTACCTTTCAAGTCAGCTATAAAAGGCTTGTCATTCCTTGCTGCTTATTAAGCCCAATTATTGACACTTCAATGGAAGCAATCACTGGATTCAGGGATATTTCAAATATCTTGATTGATTTATTCTTCAGCGTTAAAGATTAAATTCACAGCGGGACGCTAAATAAAACGATTATTATTTAGAGCGGAAAATTAGAATGAGAAAGTTATCTACTTACCAAGCTAAGAAGATATAATTACTTTATATGAGGAAAGAAGATTAATTTAAGTAGTAGTAGTAATTATGAAGGTGCCTCGACAGCTGAGGTCATTTCGTACCTTTTCCTTTTGATTCATTTAATAGGACGATAAACATCAATTTCACGTAAAGAATTAACAAACACTGGTGTTGCTATAAACAAAGCTTGGTTGTTGATGATGCGCTAATGCTAATGAATTTGAATTTAAAGATATCGAGATTGGCCTTGACGACGGGTTGTTTAGAATATCAGATTCTCATAAAATTTTCGTATATAACTTACTACTTCTCACAACTTCGAAGTGAAAGCAATATTCTACGACCAAAATAAAAAACTTTATTCTATTTCCTTTGTTTTGGTGTTAGTTTTAGTTTCAAAGGACCTTTATTTCTAATTTAATTTTGTTAAAGAAAAGTTTCGTGCAAATGATAAAAATGTCTTCCCATGTATTTCTTATGGAAACTATTCGACCCTCTGGAGTCGAACCGAGTACAGTTGGGTCAACAAAAATTAGCCTATCATTTGCGCTAGGGAGACTTTTAATATTGTACAAATTTTGAAATTTTATAAATAATTAACTTTAGAGTTATAGCGTGAAATAGATTTTTGACCCCAACTGGGGACGAACTGGGGACAGCTAGGTGGATAAAAGGTAGCCTATGTCACTCCCCGGATGACAAATGACCATCATACCAAATTTCATCAAAATCGGTTGGATAGTTTTTGAGTGATGCTGTAACAGACAGACAGACAGACAGACATGAAAATTTCTAAAACGTGTTTCGAACTCAGGAACAACCCTAGTATCCAGCAATACAACTTTTTTTGAAATCGGATCAATGTACAGACACGACCCCCTCTACAGATTTATTATATATATAGACTAGCGGAGTGCCCGTTGATTCTCAACGGAAAAATGAATGTAAATCGGAAGTAATGAAATTTAGGTATGAAGAAATGTAGTTATGAAAAGTCCTAATTAAAAAAAACAATACTTCTCTTCATCCTATGTGACTTACGAAATCACAAAAACAGCTACACAAATGTAAATCGCAAACTAAATTAATGATGCACCAGTCACTACCACTATTAGAGGAAACCACTGAGTACAAAATGAATGGAGACAGTATCACAAAAATAGCCACACAAATCTTGCGAACCACAAACGAAAACGAATGAACCAGTCTCTTCGCACGTAGAATACGTCTGACAGACAGCGAGCGAGTGAAATCATTGCAACTATCAAATAAACGAATAAACAAATAAATGCCGCAAACGAATTATAATGTATAGTAGTTAATCGAATTAGAACTCGTCCTTTTATAAATTAACAATTAATTTATCCTTAAGATGGCGTCGGCTGTTCTTTAGTTAAATTACTTTATACTTCATAATTTACCTTCTGCTGGTAAACTAACAGTAAGAATTGTGACGAAAATTTTTATCCAATTAATAATGTAAGCGGTGCATCTGTTTAATTAAATGGCAATTATAATTTGACCATAATGTTGCAAAATCAGAGTAAACTCTTACCTATTCTCTTGTTAAGGATTCTATATAATATCAATGTTTTCAGATCCCGTTGACGTAAAATACTGTCTTCTGATATTTTTACAAACGTGGAATGAGGAAACGTAATCCAAGCGAAAGTAGACATTCAAACTTCGGGGATGGATTTCATTTAAGCGATGTAATCGGTAGTGATAAGAAATGCTCGCAAGTTTTCTCGCTATCTTTCCCCAAAAATTCATGAAATATAAATAAGAAAAATTAACTACATTTCCTTTACTTAACATTTATTTCTGTGCCGATCTGTGCCGAAACCGGTCGTTTTGCAAATAAATCTGTGGAAAGAAGTATTTGTTAAACCTTATTCTTAACATCCTCTGTTATGGATTTACACACGGTAAAGCCTGCCACAATCGATTTTATCTTTAGAGAAAATTTCCATAGTATATGTAACGGAAAATGTGAAGTAAATTAACGAAAAAGATTTCGAAAGTGAAATATGTTGTTAGAGGTAATTCTTCGAAATGATGCTTATTCGATTCCTATTCAGTTTATCCAATTTTTCCTTACCTAGACACACAATCTATTTTTACAGCAACGAAAAGAATACATGTATATTTTATTTCTTTCGATGCTAGTCTAGAGTCCGTAAAATGAATACTACTTTGAATTTTTGGAATAATTAAACAATGCAATATACAAAATACATATCGAAGCGTATTCGTAATGATAATATTTGAGCAGCCAGCATAGAACCGAAGCATAAAAATAAAGGACAGTCGCCCATAATCGGAGAGAGGTGTTCCATATTTTATAGTCTAACAAACTTAATAACGTATCGTCAATCATTTAACACGAACATTTAAATATAATATTTAAGATATAAAAAAATAGCATTTAGGATGACTATCACCATTAACAAATGAATTAGGTGGATAGTACCTATACTAAAACACACCAATATATGATCCACTAAAACATTTCTTGGTTTAATTTCCAATTCTATATCTAAAAGATCAAAATTCGTTTACCTTTTTCCAGTCACGTATAAAAGCATTGTCATTCCTTGCTGCTTTAAGCCCAATTATTGACAGTTAATGGAAGAAATCAATGATTTCAGGGATATTTCAAATATCTTGATTGATTTATTCTTCAGCGTTAACGATTAAATACACAGCGGGACGCTAAATGAAATGATTATTATTTAGATTGGAAAATAAAAATGAAAAAGTTATCAACTTACCAACCTAAGAGGACATAATTACTTTATATGAGAAAAGAAAATTCATTCAATACGACGATGAATATTAATTTCACGTAAGGAATCAACAAACATTGGCGTTGCTATAAACAAAGCTTGGTTGTTGATGGCGCGCTAATACTAACGAATTTGAATTTAAATTTATAGAGATTGGCCTTGACGACGTGTTGTTTACAATATCAGATTCTCATAAAATTTTCGTATTTAACTTACTAATTCTCACAACTTCGAAGTGAAAGCAATATTCTACGACCAAAATAAAAAACTTTATTCTATTTCCTTTGTTTTGGTGTTAGTTTTAGTTTCAAAGGACCTTTATTTCTAATTTAATTTTGTTAAAGAAAAGTTTCGTGCAAATGATAAAAATGTCTTCCCATGTATTTCTTATGGAAACTATTCGACCCTCTGGAGTCGAACCGAGTACAGTTGAGTCAACAAAAATTAGCCTATCATTTGCGCTAGGGAAACTTTTAATATTGTACAAATTTTGAAATTTTATAAATAATTAACTTTAGAGTTATAGCGTGAAATAGATTTTTGACCCCAACTGGGGACGAACTGGGGACAGCTTGGTGGATAAAAGGTAGCCTATGTCACTCCCCGGATGACAAATGACCATCATACCAAATTTCATCAAAATCGGTTGGATAGTTTTTGAGTGATGCTGTAACAGACAGACAGACAGACAGACATGAAAATTTCTAAAACGTGTTTCGAACTCAGGAACAACCCTAGTATCCAGCAATACAACTTTTTTTGAAATCGGATCAATGTACAGACACGACCACCTCTACAGATTTATTATATATATAGATATAGATTACCGACATAGGCTTCTGTTTTCAATAAATATGGAGAAAGTCATGTGTTGGCCACATCAGATAATTTTACCTATCTATTCACGTTATTTACAATAAAATATAATAACTTATTCAATAGAACAAAAATTAGAAAAATAAAAACAGTCCTATGCCATCGTACACCAGAGCAAAGACTAAATTGCACGGCCAACAAATTTCATACTCATACTGTCAAAATCAGTTCAACTCTAATGGAAATATTAAATCTTGATGGAAAAATAACAACTTCGAAGAGGCAAGTGCAAACTTGGAATATAAAATATAGAAATGCTTGAAAGTTTGCCAAATATTCTCGAAATCCCTACACCCTTTCATAATAAGAGATCGAAAGATAGCTGCCCTTCATTTTGGGGAATATAAGGCAGTAAAGAATATTGAATTAACAACAGAACAAAAGCGTTTCGTAATACATAATAGGAAGGATGGTTTCAGGAAAACAAGAAAAAGAATTTTAAACGAGTAGGGTGGAAAATGTTACAATTGGGAGATATATCCTGAATAATTTATGGAATGAACGTTCGAGAAAAGCAAAATTGAGGAGAAATGTGTGAAAAATTACGCAAAAGTTTCGAGATTCTGACGAGTTTTATTATAGGTATCTCATTCTAATGATGAGAAGCCAAGTACTAATGCTGATGAATTCAAAACCACTGAGCGTGGAAGTGTCCAGCAAGCCGCATATCCTGTTACATCGGTATCTGATTTCTGAGGGAACAACGTGAAGCGTTGGACGCAAGTCCCACTTGGAAAATTAATGAGGTGAAAACTCAACTCCCATTCTGAGATATATCAGTTACATACGTATAAATTACTTCTAAGCAACTATACGTGGATCATAAAGGAGAAGTTTCTATAGCGCTTAGAGGAAAACGTAACTACACTCTAATAGATATGGCCGTGGAAACTTCCTATTCTCCTTTTTTGCTGAAGTATATATCTTATTTTCGTATTTTTACTTAGGTCCGAAATTATTTCAAATCGTTTTTACCTCATCCTCTGACGGTTTTGCCAAAATGCAATTTTATATTTTAACCCATTCCGGGTGTCAATAATGTTTAATGGTGAAGTCCCATTCCCGTTCCCTGGTGAAGGAACTCTAATTTTTCTTTAAAAATTGCTCAATTAGGTTTATTTGATAACCCTATATCTGATGTGTAATTCTTTTTAATCATAAAATAAAATTTGTTTTCTTAAGATACGTCACATCTAATAAAAAAAGTGTAAACAATGCGAGCTAATTTTTTTCAATTTTATATTTTTTTAAGCCGGAGTTATCGAAATAATTTTTATTCATAATAAGTGCAAAAAATATCAATCATTACTGAAATAGATATATTAAATAAATTGTATTTTTAATGAATACAGATACACACATCCATATTTTAATTTTTTATCCTTTTTAATAAAATTCTCATTTCAAATGTAATGGTTAAATTCAATCTCATACAGATGTAATGTAAACAAAACCGTGTTAAAAACTTTACGATTGAAAATGCTTTAATAAATGTGTAAGCACAATGAGACTACTAGATCACACTGACAGTAGCCAGTTCATTGAAACCGGGAGAAGTTAGCATGTACACCGAGTCACGAGATAGTCTCTAAACGAGGGAACTATCTCGTGACAGGTGGATTTGCAGAAATTCCAACCCCAAGCAAGTTCCTGAGAATCCTCTATTCTTGGTCTGACCACATAGTCTATCTTTGTCTAAGGTAATGAAATAGTAAGACAAAGTCATTACCAAAACAAGCTTCAGTGATAACAGAATGCTCTATATGTAAAAGAAGAAGACGATAAGATATCTCATTCAATTAACTATACTGAAATAAGACGAAAAATATAATTCAGGCATAGCTAATAATTAATAATTCGTGCTAAATATAATCAGTCAATATGTTGCACTGGAAGGCATTCCAAAATCAAATTTCACATGTATGTTTTTTACATGTGAAATTACATATTACATTTACACATAACACATTTACATAATGACTAATTACTAAAGGAAAAAATGCACTGAATAAAATATTTACATAGGTTATGTACATAGTTTAGCAATATGGCCTATTTAACCGTAAGAGGTCACCAGAATCGAAAGTCACAAATAAACAAATTTATTTGCATTAAGTCATTTTTTTATATCAATTCTTCGCCAATTAAATTTCCACGAGAATAAATAAATAAATTGCGTATGAGAAAATACGAGAGTAAACTCTGTTAAAAGAGATACTCCCATTCAGGCTTCTTTCCTCCTGGTTAGCTTTGAAGTTAACAAATACTATCGATAAACGTCTTTAATTCTAATGAATAGAATATAATAACTTGTAATAGTATAATATGATAAAATATAAAATAAAGTAATTAGAAGTATGTTAATCTTTTCCTCGACAATTGATGCCAGGTATCGCTGATTTAATATTACTTAATGCCAGATATCGCAAAACTATTACAACTATCCCAAAAACCTCCATGGAATAGTAACTTTCCAACAAGATTCTACTTTCATTCACTTTACCAACTCACCTTCCCGTAGTACTGATTAGAGTTCTAAAATTTGCATTCCATTTCACCTTTATTTGAACGATGGGATTGACATCTCGGGCGTTGTTTTGATAAATATAGTATAGAACTGGAAACCAAACGTTTGTAAAGTAAATATGCTCTTTTGAATTTCCCTGAAAACTGTTGTGCTAAACGTTATGACGTATCAAACACTTATTTTCTAAAGCATCCAAGAGATGTAACTCGTTCCCGTTTGAGCGTTTTAATGGACAACATGAGTTCAATTTTCAAAGGATTTAACACCTGTTGCGAATGCGTATGCGGGGATTGGCAGCAAATCTTTTAAGTAGCCGTAATTATCAACAGCGGAGATATTTCTAACAGAAGGGAACTGCAATAATAGGGAACAATTGAGATAATTAGAAGTCTAGTTGGAGAATTAAATAATAATTAAACAGCTAAAAATGTAAGCTGGTAAATCTATAAATCCGTCTTTAACTTCTTTTGCAAAAATGTATTCTAAAATCAAAGTGCTATAATAGCTAAGATATTTGTAACAAAATGAACCGACATGAACAGGCGACAATTGAAATAATTAGCAGTCTATCTGGAGAATTAGATAATAATATACCAGCTGAAAAGGTAAATTCGTTGATCCACAAACCAGTTTCAAACTTTTTCCGCAAACATTAATTAAAGTGTGTGTTTATTAAGTATATTTTTAAGTTTGATTCAATTTGCTCCTAATGCTTCGTCTGATTGCTTACTGTTTCAATGTCAATAATAAATTGCTTCTTGTTCCAGTCTTATTAATGTAACATGTTATTCAACAAATGCACAAAATAACATGGAGATAGCATTGATTGATTTGTGCATGATTAAGTAACGCCTTCTCTTCCATACAGAATGAGGAAAGCAGTTCCCTTTATTAAAGGGAACATTCTTTGAGGAAGTTGCAAAAACATTAGCTCCGATACTTCCTGATCGATTACCGTGAAACTCTATTCAAACGATTTTTAAAAAATGTAAGAGAAAATTCTGTAAATATCATTCAACATTTTTCATTTAGGAAAGTTAGCTTCAAAAGTATTCTTTAGCTGTTCATGGAATTAATTCATGATCATTGGACGAATATCCTGAATAGACATTTTATCAAAGCATAAGGAAAATGAGCGTGTATTATTCTTCCTCTCAAAAATTAAAGAAAAAGGAATAACCCACGTCAAATAAAAAAATTAATATCGCGATGGATCCCGGAAAACAAAGTGAATGAAGAGGAAGAAGAAATGCGTTTGCAACGAAATTCGTTCGATGAATAAGAGAAGTTACGATTGCGATATTTATGATTTTTAATTAAGAGTCCAACAGTGATGCCGATCAATTTCCGCCTACATGTGGGAAAATTTGTTACCTCTCAACAGGCTCTCCCCAAGCACACGTTGAAATTTAGTTCAAATCTCAATACTCGACAATTCAATATTTTCACAACTATTGTCTAACACTGAGCAAATATGGATGGTCCGCCTGATCTAGCGATGAAATGTGTTCACACTTATCAATTAAAGCATTCTGAACACGATGGAAGTGGTCTTAGCGGCCATAGTATCAACGGTGGGCTTCTACGGCGAGGCAAAGGTCGCAATGTTAACTCTATGGCGAAGGGGTAGACAGGCAAAGGGGGGCGCGCGCGTAATGTTAAGTCTATGGGAGAATGGATTTTCCCAAATAAAGAATGCAAAACAAAAGTAGTTAAGTTTAAATCAGTTTATTTAAATAAAAATCAAGATCGTTAATGCGTTACATCATTAGAAAAATGAACTAAACGCCATAATTTGTTAACAAACTTGTTGCAAGAATAGTGAAAAGCAGTTTTAGGCAAAATAGCATGTTCAAAGCACAGATAATCTTTGCACCATGAACAGCGAATAATAGCCGGCTCACTGCAGTCACCATCTGTCTCATCAGAATAGCTGCATTCAGAAAGTACAACGTTAAGGAAGCAAAAATCATGAGGACGTATGAAATCAGCAATGTCGCAGTTAAAGCCAGCTTTTTCCAACAATACATGACCATGTCTTTGAACCGCGGTGATCGTAAGATGAGGAAGATGAAAGACTGCAGCCATAGCACGTTATTGCGTGTTTGCGGAGAGAACTTGATCTCATCGTTGATTCGAACTTCATCAGACATTTTCTTTCTTTCTTTCCAATAGTAAAACAGTAATTGATCGCACGGTTGAATGTCTTGCGTTGTATGAGCAGGAATGCGTTCGAAATTGATGACAGCTTCTTCATTTATTATAGCCGCTCGCATGAGATCTTGATTTTTGCCAGTGAAACCAGACCATGAATCATGAATTAAAAGATTTCAACTGACGCTCGCTCTGCAGCGCGCCGTGCTCACCCGCTTCAAAAACCTCTTTTCCATAGACTTAACATTACGCGCGCGCCCCCCTTTGCCTCACCGTAGAAGCCCACCGTTGATACTATGGCCGCTAAGACCACTTCCATCGTGTTCAGAATGCTTTAATTGTTAAGTGTGAACACATTTCATCGCTAGATCAGGCGGACCATCCATATTTGCTCAGTGTAAGTGATAGAAGTAAAAGTGCAGATTTTCTGCCATGTTAGTTCTTTATCGAAGCCGAACTTCCCCTCATAATTTAATATTAATAAATTAATTCGTAATCATATTGAATGAAGTATAGTAGATTAATTAATGCAGATTTACGTACAGAATACCTTGATAATGGAGAGATTAAGAAAAATTAGGCCAATTCTTGTACATAAGTTTTTTGAAGTATATAAAATTACCAAGATAATGTGTATATGCTTTGGCTTAATATACACATACTTTGTTTTACTTATATAAACGCCTAATTATCTATACAATAAATATTTTCTGACTATTCATTCAGTATTGCTACGCTTCCATGTGATCATATTAGGCATCTCAACTTATATTATGTAAGACGTTAGCTTTTTTCCACATATTCCTTAATTAATTTACTTCCTAAATAATAATGTGAGTAACGCAATAAGGCCTAAGTAATTGTAAAAATAGTAATAATATAATAGTAAAATCTGGTCGGATTTCCTCTTCCAAGCCGCTGCTAGTTTTGGCTAGATTTTTGCGCATGGCGAAATTTATTTTATAAATAAGTATTACATTATTTTTTATTTACTATAACAAGAATTCAATCTAAATTAAATCCCAAGTTTTAAATTACTTAGCAGGACTTCGCGGAAATAGATGCGAAGAAAGTGAAGACAAAACTTACTTATCCCTGTTTATTAAGACGACTGGTTTCGGCTAAACAGCCATCATTCTCAAACCCAGTGGTCTTACTTTCATAAGATTTATCCTCAAATTAAAGTTTCGAAATATTTCCGAACTATTGAATTTCCACGCATTGCTATATTACAATTGATTTAATCGAAAACTTTCCCACTAAATGTTTATATGTATTATCTAATATTCCTCAATCCTGATATCTATTTAGTAGAAACAAAAGTACTACGAAAAATCATTAGTTTTGGCATTTTTACCTGAATTACTTCGCCATTCTAGTAATTATATTGAGTACCATTATGATATTATTAATTCTCACTTTTGAGAAATGGCCTCAGAATTGCGTTATCTCGAGAAAACTTATTATCTGCGTAACACATGATCACGATATCAGTTTCCTGTTGCTTTTCATAATGCTTAAATCTTCCCAGTCGATCCAACAGACTACAATATTTCGGATTAAGTTATTCTATGCCCTTAACACACATTTTTAAAGGCTCTCCATCTGCTACGATTTCAAGTTTTCCTTGTCTCTTAATTCTTATAAGTGATATTATTAAAACCCATTCATTTGGATAAATAACTCCATTGCTTCTCAGTTAATCAATAACTAATAATAATTACAGATGTGTGCTGCTTATTTATCCATTTGAACTCTCTTTCTATTCTCAACACTTATCGATATGCTTATTTGGTTCATCGTTCAATCGTAATATTTTCCCTGTGCAGGGAAATTTACCTTTATTCTTAGCATGTATTTAGTATCTAAGGTGCGATAAACGAGTACCATTGATTAGTCTCAATAGCATCCCACTTTAATTTTCTACAGCGCTTAATTGAATAAAAGTCCTTTTAAAACACATATGAAATTATACAAATTTTAGTAGTATTTTAGTAAAAATACGATATAGATATAATCACAGAAGTAGTAAGTAATAATTTTATAATAAAAATTTGTATAATGAATATATTTATGTTTAAAAATATAAATTCTTTCCATCATGATCTTGAATCTAACTATCATTTTCATTCGCATAAGCTTGTAAAGTATAGATTAAAATTAATTCGTAATGGATTTGAAAGTTTTAGCTTGAAATGTATCTCAACCATAGCTTCGAAAGCAATAATTTATATTAAATGAGATATTCTCGAAACCAATAGTTTAAAAAAATTAGAGCAATCCACAAAAATATGAGAGATGGAAATCAGGTCAATGTTGTAACAAAGGTGATAAGATGTTGATATATGTGTGACCACCATAGTGGATATTCTTTAAATATTTTGTTTGAAATAATGCAATAGAGAAGTAAATAAAAAGTAAATCATTACTCTTATAGGATCTAACTCCATAAAACTACCGTGGAATCTCACGCACAGGAAGGAACGAGATCGGTAAACGGTAATGGTTAAAACGAACAACTGCTTCGATGCAACCCGCAATGCATTTATACTATGCTGGTTGCGTTTCTACTCCTTCATATATCAATTATAATCTTTCCTCATATCTTGGAAAAAGAATTATTTTCAAACATTTTGCTGCTATTACATAAAATTTGTGATGTATATTTTTTAAGTATCCTCTGTTTTTTAAGGGCCTGACCGGGAGAAATTCATTTTTTTTATTCCGTGAGAATAAAATAAGCTACTTGGAACTTGAGCGGTTGAGTTTTAGCCAGTAACTATACTCCAATGCTGCTCTCACAATCAGTAGATGAATATAAATTAATAAAATAATAAACAAATATAAAACCCTGCGATCAAAAACAAAATCATTAAAATATGTACCGAGATATATTTTGGGATTTACAAAGAATGATAAAGATGCATTTTGAAATTCTCATTGATCTTTGGGTTCTGGTTTTAATAAAGCTCATTATCGGCCGATGCGGAATTTTTACGACCATAAACTACTCTATACCAATATTACAATCCGCATTTGGGGAAAACCCTTTGAGTTTAAACCCTCTTAAGCATTTTCTTTTAGATGAGATGAAAGTGGATTATTAAATGAAATTATTTCAACATGATTCAAACGAATAATTAAGCCATAGAGAGGTTTATTTAATATCCATTCACCCCCTGTTGATTTGAAACCTTTATTGAATGATCTGCCTCATAGAATTTGCTGCATTATTGAAACGTATTATTATTTCATTCCAAATCCTTTTCACTTATTTTCAAATATATTTAAATCGGTAGTACGAACCTGATAGCCTTATCGTTTAAAAAAATATAATTCACTGTCACTGGCGATGTCTTGTGGAAATACGTCATGATGAAGAAGAACAATTTGTACTTTTTCCACAGTATTTGTGGATACCGTGAAATACTGTGGAAAAAGTGCAAATTGTTCTTCTTCGTCTTATCGTTTATATTATGAAAACAATTACACACGTATTTTTATCAATTAACAGTACTGACATATATTAAGAAGAAATATTTTCTTCGCAATATTTCATTTAAAAATCGTAGTTCATCTTCAGTATATATGAATAAATCATTACCTATTTCATGAATTCCCTTAGCAATTAGAGTCCATTATAGCTTATTCGGAGTTATATTATGCAGGCTCTCTGCTTTCGCACAGATTTTTCATTGTATTGCGTATATTTAAAATTACGGGAATTTTTGTAGCTTGAAGCTATATATATATAACTTCTTCATCAAGTATTATATGGATTAACGTAACGGAAAAATACGTTATTTGATAACTAGCCACTAAATCGAAGAAACAATACCAGTGTAATACCTTAAACATACATCACAGATAGTTTGACTTTTATTGATCTTTATATAGGAGTGGTACCACGTGTGAGGTGGTGTGACAAATTATTACAAGAAATTAGGTGGTATTTGCAATTGGCACGTATAAAATAGAGTAAGATATTATATTAAGTATACTAAATACAATATCCAAAATAACGTTGGAAAAAATGAGACTTCTTTAAATGAAATTCGAGCCAAAAGAGTGTTTTAAGTAATAGTTAAACGCCATAAAATTACTTTGGTGACATTTAAGGATGGAGAGAATCACATTTTACATAGAAGGAGGAAACTGAAACAATTGATACTAAACCCTTAATCTTCATACTGGATTCTGAAACATAATGATACTAAACCTTACTGTTAAATTTCCGCAAGAAAATTTTATCATTTGTTCCATTAATGCATAATAAATGAAGAAGTGACGAGCATCTTGCTAAAGGAGAGGCAATCCTAGGAAAAATATGGCAAAGAAACTATTTAAAAGGCGACATCATGCTGAGACAGAGCTTAACGTTTGAAGCAACGGGGAAGGGAAGGTAAATTTTCCCAAGGAAGCTTTCCTCGATCTTTAATGGAACGCTAATCTTAGTGAACTATTTAATGAATTAACTTGGATATAATTGGGTGAGCCACGGCATGAAGTTATTTTGGTAACAATCTGCTCAACAACTTCAATCTAGAGATGATACCGACCATCTATAAAAAAAAATTTAAATCTCAAGCTGTATTGATTGACATTATGTACAGTCCTGGCCAAAATTAACGCAGCACCAGCCGTAAGGATTGCTAGGGAGGTGCTGCGTTAATTTTGGCCAGGAGTGTACATAGTGTGAAGATTTTATTCTATATTCAAATTATATAAAAAGGGATTTTAAATACTGATCATTCTAATATTATTACTTCTGCAAATTGTGGAAATAACCAAGTTTTAAGTAATGGCTTCTGCAATTAATTTAAATTTTGCTCATTTCGAAGATGCCATTCTCATTAACATAACTTGAAATTACACGATTTTATATAATTCTAGAACTTAACTGGCATTGCGAGATAAGTGCGCGTAAATCAATGCTATTTACGTTATGAACATCATGAATGAAGTATTAATAATTTTAAATTGTAAACACTACCTAAACGCTACCAGGTGATGCACCTATTGCAGGGATAGCTCTTTAAAAATAAGAGTAATAATAAATATGACTAAAGAAAATCCGATAGAAGATGTTTACGGTACAATGTACATGAAAATGTATACTCAAAAACGTCAAAATACCAACACTGATGCACAACACCGTAAACTTGTTCTTGCATTGGATTTGAACGTTTTAATAAAGGAATACCGAGGAGAGACGGTTAATTTAAACTATCGTTAGTTGGAGCATACCGTAAACCAAAAACTTCGAAAATTTTAGAAGAGCAGCTAACACAAGAGGTATTTTCCTAGTTTTGATGACATTGGAAGACATCGTGATGCTTTTAGAGAGATACTTAATTAGTTTTGACGGAAACTACACGAAAATTGAAAAAAATGTTATACTGGCCTGGTACTATCGCGAACACTACATAAAAACATGTGACTAAAGGATTAGTTTCATAAATCTAAGGTTAGTGAATGTACAGAAGTATTTGGCTACTTACCTCATTACGCAAACCTCGAAGAGTCTTTGGCAACGTAAAATATAAAGGAGTTGGTTCTGCTCACTTCTGCACCGGTATCAAAATTTCCATTAGAAGCCTTAAAAGTTTTGAGGGATATATTTATATTAATTACAATAATTAGTCAATACTATGATCATATTACTTAATTATTTATTACAATTCTTAAAATGATTTTGCATCTACAGCCCCAGTTTTTTGTCGTGGCATCTGAAGAAGAAATATTACATATAAATTATCTCATGTCCATCATTTGTACATTAATTACTTGATTCCCAAAGATAAATCAGTCTTTTTTTCAAGTCAACAGTTCGATTTTATCTATATGAGTATTGAATGATAATATTACACTCTCGGCACCTTCAATTTTTCTCATCTTCTATAACTAAAGATCATATACGTATTTTTTCAATAAGGAAACAATATTTTGATTTTAATAATACATAATCCATGAAAATATTTTTTCGCATCTTCAAGGAAAAAGTATCAGAGCAACATTTATTAATTACGATGATTTTCTCAATTAATTACAGTAGCTATGGAAACGGAAAGCTTACAATATTAACTTTTAGAGTTAATAGGCAGTTTGTATGGTATATAGCGTGAAGCATATGGTAGATATCAGCTACTTCTACGAGTTTAGCCCCTTAATCGGATTAAAACGCAAACAAAACTTTTAATCGGGACCGTAAATGGGTTTAAGGCAATGGATACACCTTGAAGTAGATACTCCCCTTCCACCGCCAAATCCTCTTTCATGAAACCCTTTCGTGCGAGTAGGTTTAGAGATGCTCGCTCGGGGGAGGCTGCATTGTATTTATGAAGGCTCTCCCTCTACGATTTAACTCCCGCCTCAGAGTATGCGCTCTTGAAGCACAGTCGTGAGAGGTTTTCCTTTCGTAAAGTGTACTTCAACGAAAATGGACCCAAAAAATGGTTCGTCACGCAATTTTTTTTGTGGCGAAATTTTTGAAACGCTCCGATATTCATGGCACCACTCCTACAAGAGTGTTCATGTTTCACAGCTTCACAGATCGTCAAAGAAAAGAATCAATACTACACGAGGCTCTTTGTCGACGTACTTTATTGGAAAGGTGATAAAAATTCTAATATCTCTGGGTGAAGCTTTCTTTTATTAGAACCCATTAAAACATGCACCTATAAGTCTCTTGAGTAAAAAGTAATTTATAATTTTCTGCTGGTCGGAGTTGCTTTTTTTTAGATTCAACCCGAAAATATCATCCATTTTATTTTTTGCCTTCGAAATAAAGGAACAATAAGAGTGTTACCCATTCCGTTCGTAATTTTTTCTTCTCTTTTTTGTTAAAAAAATGCACGCAATCCCAGCATTACGATGAACCTCGCGTGTTTATTATCTACTTTATACTTTCCCATGTAATAGGATTCATTACCGAATTCCTTCATTATGTTGAAATTCCCTCCGAGTTCCCATTGAGCACAGACGAATCAATTTTAAATCAGTCTCAAAACCTATACGTTACCTTCAAAATTGTGAGCCAGTGTGCAAAAATCAAACTTATCGTTACAGTATCAGCGACGGATTACATTTCCTTCGCGTCGGAGTGTATCGGAAATATTATCAATCACACAAGTGGTACATCAGAGGAGAATAGAAGTGGCATATAATCCCTAATTCTAAAGGTTTTTTAACATTCATTTCATTAAATATAATATATATATATATATATATATATATATATATATATATATATATATATATATATATATATATATATATATATAAATTGCATAGCTTCATTCTTCCCACTTTTAAATAAAATATTACTTATTAATTTCCGAAGTTTTAGACAAAAAGAAATTACGCAAACATTTTTAAGTTCATATCGAATTTTCTGTGTCTTCAAAGATAAAACCGAAAACTGTTTTATTTAAAAAAACGGCGTGTTCAGATATCAAAATCAATTTAATCATTTTAATTAAGGAAGAACGTTTTCTTCCACGTGATCTCTTTGATGTCCAAAACACTTACAGAGAAGTTTTTCCACCAAATACTCTTCTCTTAGCAAAATTAGAACCAGACTCTCTACGACTAAGTATTTTCCGATGTTTCTTTATTTTATCCGTTGTAGGAAAAATATGAAAGGCTAGTTCTCACGTTAGCCCTTCTCGCAATAGGTTATTGGATCGTACAATACGTGGGTGACTCAGAAAGTTTCCAAAATCGATCTTTTCCGGGTCTTGGATTGGGTCAAACTAAAATAACACCTGAGCTCCCGGTAGTCATATGGGCAGCGCATTCCGCTTCGTAAAAGGTAGTCCCGGGTCCGATTTCCGATGGGAGCTCACGAGAGAAAAGACCTTAGCTGTCGAAGCACTTTTAACAATGCAATCATTTTAATTACTAGTATACTTTAACTGAAATGGGAATTTGAGAACAGGAAAGTATGAAAAATAGTGGAGAGTAAAAGAAGAACGTTGCATGTTACAGTAAGTTAATGAGTAAAGGGAATGACATAAGTCATCTAAGCACTTTTAACGGCATAATTATTATACTAGAACACTATAATTGAAACGGGATTTCGATGACAAGAGAGTATGAAGAAGAGTTGAGAGTAAAAGAAGAAAGTTGCATGTTACAGTAAGTTAATATTTAAAATGAATGACATAAGACGGTGAATAAAAACAACACTTATACCCGTACCACAGTAATTACTGTTGTACTGGTATAACTATTGTTTTTATTCACCGTACCACAGTAATTACTGTTGTACTGGTATAACTATTGTTTTTATTCACCGTCTTAATGGCGTCTTACCACAAAGTCACGCCTGAAGCAATTGATAGGAATGACGTAAGTTATCCAAGCACTTTTAACAATACTATTATTATTACTGAAGTACTTAAATTGAAACGGGAATTCGAGAAAGTACAATAAAGTATGAAGAAGAGTTGAGAGTAAAAGATGTTTAAATGTTACAATAGGGTAATGGGTAAAAGGTATAACCTATGCTGTCGAAGCATTTTACCAATACTACTACTACTAAAATAAAACCAATGGATACTGCGAGACAGCGTTTTTCAAGCATCACTTAAAGAAAATTCAGAAAGATTTCACAAACTACAGAAAAGCGTCGAAATGTCACCCTGGAAACAACAATCAGACTCTTTCGAAACCTATTGAAAACCCTGCATATACATCGATCTTTGGATTGGTCAAAAGCACTCTCCTCTGATTCCGCTTTCTTCTTCAACTTCGAAGGATAATCCGAGAAAATGTGTCAATCAATCAAATAGATTCGGCGTCTAGGAGAGTTTTCAATCAGAAAATGAAATTCCACCTAACATCTTTCATCTCGAGTTTGGGGTGAAAATGTCACGGAGAATAAAGACATGCTGACCTCATAAAAGTGTGCGGTCTTAGGTCTTCCCCGTAAGGCTATTTTTCTATCGCATTTCACCTGAAAATCTTTTGGAATTCGCAAAGAGAGAGAAGAAAATGATCGAACGAATGCCGAGAGCTGTAAAGCAGTTGGAAATTACATTTCAAACGGATGGTGATGGCTATTGTGATGCTCATCGAGAGAGAGCGAGTATTTGAAAGGTTTGCTCTCGACTGAAAGGACGCCTCATCTCACGTCAATATTCCACGGCAAGGAGGAATGGGAGAGCTCTTTTAGCGAGCCATTGTCTATAAGGGAAAGGTTGTAGCCCAACTCGCCATCTGTACTGAATTCGCAAGAGAAATTTAGCGAAAAGTAAAGTGAATTCTCTTTGAAATATCATCATCATGAGTGTTCTACCTTTCGGTAGGTTCATGTATAATCAAAAATTCCCATTCAGCGCCATCTCCTTCATTTCCTTATAGTTAACCCCACCCCGTATGTCATCCAACATCTTCTGTCTTTGTCTACCCTTCCGTTTTTTCCCTGAATTCCACCCTCAATTACAGTCTTCACCAATCCCTCTCCCCTTAATACTTGACCAACCCATTTCTTCTATCTACACTTTATCACTTCGATTAAAACCTTCTCCTCCCAAACCGTCTCCAGCGCCTCCGCATTTGTTTTCCTCTCAACCCAACTTACTTTTTCCATTCTACGCCATACCCACATTTCGTAGGCCTCCAAACGTTTCATTTCCTCCTTTCTAAAAGTCCACGTTTCGCACCCATAGTGCAACACACTCCAAAGCAAGAATTTCACCAATTTTTTCTGATTCCTTTGTCAAGACCTTTGGACACCAATTTCCTTCGCTTCATGAAACTTGGCTTCCAAATATACCACTCAGTGAAACAAGTAATGGAAGGTAAAGAGGAGAAGAAAATGTCCGCTGGGACTCGAACCCAGATCTCCATTTTTTTGGGTGTCGTTCAATCCAGTTAAGCTACCACAACAGAACAATCTCTATTTTAATTTCTAATGGGATATGGAGTGATTCATCAAAGGTGGCATCGCACCCGTAAAAAAGTGGAAAATTATTAAATTAACTCACCCATAGAACACATAAGGCTCATATAGTTCTGATGTGAGGCAACCCCATTAGGCTTAGTGGCAAAATAAGAAACAAGTAAAAAGAGAAGTTTGCGTCAAAACTGAGGTAACCTAGTGTATTTCAAGTGCGAGTAAATTCATAGGTATTTATTACTGCAAAATGTAGATGGATAGCATTAGCCGCTAATAAAAATAATTAAAGTAGATTTTCAACGATCATACAGAATCGGAACTTATAAAGTAATGTAACCTGTGGCTAAATATCCCGCAAATCAACGTATTCTAAAAATGGGTGGGGCAACTTTTCAACAAATAAAAAACGTTAAACCATTAAGCTGGTCTTAAGTTACGAGTTGCCCATTTAAAATATCTTGACAAAAGAAAATAGGAAAATTATTTGATGACCTTCATATATATTTGGAAAGATATGCTTTCAAGTTGTAAAAAAATAATTTTTTTCTTTGAGCGACCCAGGTCGTAATGAATGCTTGCACCGACGGCTTTACACGTAATGAAAGGAAACCTTCATCTCACGGTACACTAAATTTTTGACACGTATGCAACACAGCCGACGTCAGTACAAGAGCTCCGTATAGTATCGACCCTTTTCTTTGACGACATGTGAAGCTATGAAACAGGAAAACCCGTAAGAGAGATAGACTATGAATATTGAAGGGTTTTAAGGTTCGTCACAAAAAATTGCACCACGGATCGTATTTGAAAAGCTCGACATCAAATCTGTGCGCTGCCAAATAAATCTGTGAGAAAGGTAAATAAGCGACTGCTATTTTATATTCATTCCCTGGAGGTATTTCCTCTCGCAGTGTAAAAGTAAAAGAGAATGAGATTTTTCGCAGGATCTCTATTTTACGAACTACGAAAATACCTATATTCAAAGCTCAATTCCTCAAATACTTAAAATATTGGATGTTTAAATATAATATAGCGATAATGCACATTTAATTTGCCCTAATTAATTTTATGCAACGCGATTATATCAACACTCCATGCGTTGATTGGTTTCAGCGATAAATGAGAAAGAGGAATAATACGATTTGAATGCTCAGTATTTTTTAGGAAGTGATGAAAAGGTCATACAATGTTTTAAGGTCACAATTTCGTCTTTTTTTCGAACATTTTTTCTTTAGAGTACCAAAAACTGAAACTGCTATAACCGCCGCATTACTCATTTAGATATATAAAGTGCAATTTATACAAGATGGTAAAATTAAATTAAGTATTAATTAACGCAAAAAGCGTATCACTCTAACCCAAGGTTAAACAAGAAGTGGAAAATAGCGACATGACTGGGTTTCGAACACAGGTCTCCAACTTTCCGGGCAGATATTCTAACTACAAAAGCTGAACTACCATGATAGTTTAGTTGGTTTGTAGGTAAAACTACCGTGGTGTTGAGTCGGTTTAGATTGGTCATATCGCTATTTTTACTTCATGGTTAAACTTGAGAGCTTATTCGCTAGGGTTTTGTTGTTTAAATATTTTCTTTAAATTTTTACTTTATACTTTTGGACGCGTTATTAAATTATTTAAAAAATACAAAATCTTGGCAGTCTACTCTCTCAAAAATGGCTTTAATTATAGCTTTTGTTAGTTCAACAAAACATTTCAAAATATTGCCGGAATTCTTAGTTTGGATAGGAAAAACAAATAGTGCAGAGGCACCAGCTGCGCTGCTCGGCATGAAAACGTATTTATGGTAACAAGTACTCCCAAGGGTTTTCACTGAAGGTAAAAAATGATGACTCTTCCTAGGAGTTTTCGAGGAATTTTGCAATTACCGCATTCTAGACACTGGTACTCTAACGAAAAGCTGGTCTGTATACCAAGAATGTCTTAAAAATTAATCACTGCATACAGCCAAACCTTAAAGCTTCAATTCTCTAAGGCTTTCTTCTTTCATTGCTTGCTAACGTATAAGCTAAAATAAGCGACATTCTGTATGACAAGTTTTTCCGCTCGTTTGAGCTCGGACTAAAAAAAACACCAAATACGAAATGAAATATGTTGACCATTTCCATCTTTAATCAATTATAATAATGGAGTTCTTCGATTTATCCACTCCATAAGTCCCACAAAAATACGCCTGATTTAGAATGATTTGTCCTAAATATGGAATTTAACTATCATGTGCGTAATGTTTACGAAAGTTTTATATTCAAATATAATTAATATAGTAATCCTCCGATATGGCTTTACTATATATTTTATAAGGTAAAAATAGTTTGCAAATAATACCAAAAAGTTAAACCACTATAAATTAAACTTAAAAAGACATTCCTCTCATTTTGGAATATTAGAGCATCCGAAAACTAAGAATATTGGTTTGGAGACTCAAATCGATAAAATTTCATGAAGAGGTTGATTATCGAAAATTTATAGGCTACCTCACTTCAGCGGAAGTGATCTTTCTCCGGCATTTGCTGTTAAAATGCGATGTATCACCAGAGAAGATAAGTACCTTTTAATCTTTCACGATAGCATCACAACCCAATTGACATTGGATCACTTGAAAGAGAAAAATATAGACGAATCATATTTTACCTTAGGTACCTGTTTTCTTTCCTAAACATTTTGGAATTAATAGAATCCACTAATCCCACCACGACTTTGGGGTAGTTCCCGATTGTAAAGAATGATTAAAAATGAACAAGTACCTTTAACGCAATATACAATTAGTACACGACTATTATCATCAGCAGGTATCATCACCTGGTGATGATCTAAAAGGTTAAAACTAATGGTCAGCGAATAAATTATTGTGGTCAAGGTACATAGAAGAGATTTTTTCATTATTATTCATTTTGGAGTTATGTCTTTTTAGAATATTAGAAGCATATTGACCAACTAATTAAAGATTTCATGCTGCGAGTAAACTACCCACTGATACAACCTACAAATAATATTTCAGCTTCCTTAGCGCAAAAACTGATCCTCAGTAAAGCTAATGATAACTTCATTGTTACTTATAAAATGAAGGCATGAGAGGTGGCACTTTTCCTTTTTTCATTTTGGAACAGTAGCACCTCTCTTTCCTTCATTTTACATGATGGATTTCCACACAATTTCGCCAAACTCTGTGAATTTCATTCTTACTTTTTGATGTGAGCATAAAATAAGAATTCTTAAAGAGGAATCTAAGATTTTAGTTGATTAGAGGAATCATATCATCGGAAAAATTTATTATATTCGTGAAAGAAAATGACGTTTTACAAATCTGTGTAACATAAATACTAGTTTATCCCTCAAAATTAATTAAGAAAAAAAAGAAGCGTGTCATTGTGAGCTAATTATAATATATTATATAATATATTATATTTATTTTTAATTATAATATATTATATATAAATAATTATATTACACTTTTGGAGCACTCTGGAAATGAGCTAACTTCCACCTAAATCAGTCAATCGAATGTCATCTCGTGCGACATGAGTCTCGAGTAAAGTGAATGCTAGCTGAACACGGAGAACGTTACGTTAATATGAAGTTATCTCCTCTGCTTCATTTCGATAAAACGCTTTCCGTCCTCAACTTTGTTAGGTGTTCTCGACTTCGCAAGCCCCTTATGTACAATCCAATACACGCCTTCGAAGGCATCACGTCAATGGTACCAACCGCGCTGCATTACGATGCGGGATGCATTGAACGATAACTTTGAATGTCTTTTGAATCAAATTACGAAGGATCCTTTGAAGTTTTCTATGCCACACCCATGCTGCATTCATGCCATCAACAATAAGCGCATACTTCGAGTAAAACTTATCCTACCATCCCATAGAACTTCTGCAAACGAAGTTGAATTTAAAATATACACCGCTACTAAGATATAAGTAAATATTCCAACAGTCATCCATGAGATACACCACTCAGCAGCCCGGCGTAACTAAAAAGAGGCGAAGTTTCACATATATGCGGCAAAAAATTATTAGAGGTCACAGGTGAAAAATGTTTTTGTATTTAAGTTTATTCTTATAACTCACAAATTGCATTTATTTAAAAGGCCGAAACACAAATTAATAACAAGATGGATAAGATTTACCGGAATTTCAACAGTGAATTACGGTCGATATTCTTTAATTTCTCCTTTATCGCCTCTTCTTGATTGCTGCCTTTCACTCTCAACTTTAAAATTATTAGCATTTTTTTGTAAATGGGTCTTCTTCAAAACCGCAATGACCGCTGGTCATTCGTTGCGAAGGCCTAATAGGATATTATTAACAACTTGAAAATATGTACATTTCAAATAGAAATTTTTGTTATACTCTTACTTGATACTTCAACATTATAAAAATTGTTTTAATTGACTTTATATTGTTTGAAATTTAATCTTTTAATAATAATATTTTATTTTAAACATGTATCAGTATACAAGATTAAGCATAATAGAGTCAATAACTTCTGATTTCCGTGGAAATTCACTCAAAGATAATATAGATTTCCTCAGATTCATTGAATTGAATCTTTCTGTATCAAAGACGTCTTTCGTTAAAGAATTTCCATCGCATGGAGAAAGGAAAACATTCTGAGGGCACTCAATGCATAAAATATGTGATATATTCATTAATTTATTTTTACTTATTTTTGGAAACTTTCCCTGCGATATCAAGCGAAGAAACTTATAGGGAATAAATTGGTGATATCCTAAGATGACTTCTTCATACGTTCAAATAAATAATTATAACCAGTGTAGACCGAAGGAAAAGACGGTTTAAATATCTCATACCGCAAGTGATATTCCTTTAAAAATACACAAAATAAGAAACAAATATCAATACACTTATGTATAATGATTGAGGATTGAAGGAACATGAGATTCACATTCTTTCTAATTTCAAAACATAGTTTCTCTAAACAAAACAACAACAATTCTTCTCATTAAATTCACCATAAAAATAAATCGTTTTTTATATTGTAATGCAGCGTTATAAAATGTATGATAAAAGCCTAACATTAAAGGCCCAATAAAAATTGATGAGAGCAATTATTAAAACTTTCAACATAAGCCTGGAGCAAAAATTTATCCTATGATAAGGCGAAAACAACAGGACTCGTTGTCAACGTAAACTCTAAGGAAATGAGAAATAACTCCCTCAGGCGCTAAATTGATCACAGACATGCTAAAGCTTAAACACCAAGATTTAATTAGACAGAAAACAGTTCAAATACCTGCTTCCCCGATAGCTGAAAGTGAACTAAAAATATCATTCCTTACCATTGGTTCTTAAGTCATTAGTTTTCGATTGCAGATGAGGCTTTAAATTGATTGTCTAAATAAATGAATGAATGAATATATTTATTGCTCTAAGTATTGCATATAAAATTAATACAATATAATTAACATAATTTTAATAGATACTAGAGCTTTTGGTGTCAACTAAGGATATCCTGTATTGTTGATACCGATAATATATTGTGCTCAAAAACCATAGAAGTACATTAAAGCACTCATTTATCTTAAAATACGAGATAAAGTACTGACGTGTGTTATTACGATAACATTACGATGGCATAATAAAAATATAAGAAAAATGAAGTGACATATTAATACAAGGCTATACAACAAAAATTGAGAAAAAAATAAGAGAACGAAAAGAAAATTTAAAAGGAAGTTGTAATGTTAGTTTTATGGTTAGAATTTTACGGTTAGCGATTTCTATGGACCGCGTAAAGGCAGGGATGCGCTACACCCTGAACCTGTTTCGACCATCAGAGCTTTTCCGGGGTGCTGGTTTACCATGTGTTGACCATCTGCAGAAAGGAAATGGGAAAAGCGTTGGTCGAAACGTTTGAACAAAGTGTAGTGATTGGGTGAGAGAAACCGACGCTAAAGAAGACGCAGACTTCTGGGCGTCCTCCCTTTGTGAAGAAAGTAGTCAAAGAATATAGCTTGACCAGAACGGTCCTCAAAAACCCTGGACCCACGTCTGTTGTGTTTTTAGTGTTCCCTCCCTTTGTGTGAATTCGTCCCCCAATTATCGTGTTTTGTGTATTAATATGTGTTCTGTGTGTTAAAGTATTATAGGGTTGTATGAGGTTTATCGGTGGTGGTGTTTTTGGTTCGTTTTCTTCATCTGTGATCGGTTGGTGTTTTCTTAAGTTACAATATGTGTGTCTTTTGGGGGTATGGTGTTCATTAACGTTGAGATTTATTTGTCTTATATTTTCTTGTTCGAATAGATAAATCAATTAAGAGAAATTGCAGTTTTTATTTCCTTCGGAAACCGAGCGACCCTGAGCTCATGCATTTCGCGTTAAATTCAATTAATTTGTTCTTTTAAATATTGGCGCCCAACTTTCGATCTTTTGATCAGTAATTTAAATCTTTCTAACCTTTTACGCCCCGCGCGGCATTTTTTATTATTTTTCTTATTTTATTTAAAAAGTATCGTTATAAAGTTAATGAACAAAGAATCTGTCAAACATTTAAACAAAAATGATATCAATTTCTTCATGATCTAACAGCCAAGTTTTCGTCTTTATTAGAAATAAGTTACAGTTAGATACGCTTTTTATTTCATTCTGTATCTTACAGTACAATTTTGGTCCTAAATACAAAAAAGATTTTTTTATAAATATTAAAGTTCGGTTTTGTAAACTTAATATAATTTTCGTTTCGCATACTATTTACACTTTTTACATATATGTATTCACGTTCGAGACTAGAGTTTCTATTTTTCCTTTCAGCAGACAAAAGTGATTATTATTATGGTAATAAAGCATTAACATGATGGGAGAAATAATAAATTACCTCCTATCACACGCTATCTATGTTAGACAACTACATGAACGATTCAAATCAAGGTGTTATGATGATGTGTAGCAACAGATTATATTAGCAATGAAGGAAAACGTTTAAACGTGAATAATACGCAAGAGAACAATGTTACGAATCGAATAACTATAAAATATCCCTTTTATGATTATTAGCATACCATGTATTAAAATTACCAACAAACTTCAATAAATTTCAACACTCCAATCTCCGCTAAAAGCAAATTAGACCAAATATGTTTTCAGTCAGAATGTAAACATCACTCTGATGCAAATGCATTAAAAAGAGATAAATTACTGGCGCACATCTGTCGCATAAATCACAATTTGATTCATGAAATTAGAGGACATGCGTTGATTTTGATCATGAAAACATTTGTTTTCAATTCCAACACGTTCCATCACATTAGCTCCTCTCATTTCCAATAAAACTATTAGATTTCATTTTGTAGGGTGAGAATTATCGCCTGCGCTTCCAATTTTGTCTTCGGAAAAATTAGTATCGTTTGATTTGCATATTAGGGATTGGTTCATATATAAATTTGACGTTATTTGCCAATTCTTTTCAAGATTAGCACTGAATGTTAGGGTTAAGTTAAACGTATAGTTTCTTTTTTCTGAGAAAATACTCAAGAGGGCTCCCGGATAGTCATGTGGACAGCGCGTTTGCCTTTGGTGAAAGCGGTCCCGGGCTCGATTCCCGGTGGCAGCCAATGTGCGAAATGGCCTAAGATGTCGAAGCACTTTTAACAATACTGCTACTATTACTCAAGAGACTATTTCCCTTCTGTCTCTCAAAACGAACTCAAGTAATAATACTAATAATAGGTTGATTAGAATGTCTTCGGTTCCTTTATTACAACCTTTTCACTCATTAGCATTTTATCGAAGCATCGTCACTTTTCAAAGACGTTTATAATATATGAATTTGAGTTTTATACATCTTATTATTAAGTGAATGCAATACTGTATATACATTATGATTAACCTTCTGACAAAAGATATATTTTTCACTTTATAATCAACAAGTTAATTGACACCTACAGAATTTTAAAAATTAAACAATAGTCAAATAAAATTTAAGAAAAATAAACATTATAGGTCCTGCTAAGCCTAAAATGGCTTGTCAGCAGGTGCCTTTTAAACAAAGAAGAAATAATTAACAATGATATTAAAATCATACATGTCAACACAATTAAATATTAATCGAAAAGACTATATTTACCTATCTTTGAATGATACATGTATCATCTATATTCACATAATATTAATATTCAAATATTCTACAGCAACAAATATTAATTATGTACTATAAATGTAGAAATATATACATACAGACAGTCTATACATAGAACTTGTCAGCAGGTTCCTGATTTTAAGAAATAAAATAACTAAATTGATATTAATCTAGTTTCAGTAACCATTTTTTCAATTCTTGGTTGACAATTGAAATTTTGTCTAATGATTGTAAGTCATGTGTGATTTCATTAAAAAGCTATTTCCTTTTATTACTTTTCGATGCTTGGGACATTTCTAATGCGATCGAGGAGCTCGATCAGTCAGAATCAGCTGACATAATGAGCTGAAGCTTGACTTCAAATAAAATCTAACTGTAATAAGATTTCTCCATTCTTTCTTAAAGAAAATTTTAAACCAATTCAATATGTAGTTGCTACATAATTTTCAAGTTCTAACTAGTAATTTTTTCTATATCATTCATACATTTTAAAAGTTCATAACTCACACGTTATGATATATAATTCCTTCTTTATATATACAATAAATTGAAGATAGATCGCTTTCCTATGATCAAAAAGTTTTTAAACTTTTAAATAGGTGATATTCCAGTCATACACACAATGAAAACAGACCGTTCGTAAATCATCAAATCAAGTTTATTACTCCGCAATGGATAATTTTACAGAGCACATCCTGTTTATACTGCAAATACGGCGTTGGACGTCATTTTCAAATGGGTGAATGAAAACACAGGCATGAAATGCCCTTCCTGATTTTCATAAACGGTAATTTGTTATTTAAATTACTGAATACTGTAATGGAAAAATGCTTCAGCTTGATCGATTGTCATGAGCAAGTCATCCGAGAATTAATTAAAATGTTAATTAGGGTAAAAATAAATATTTATAGATAAGAATTCCGTTTATGAATCGTTCTCAATTACGTAACAATCAAAAAAGGAAAATAAACAACGAAAAACGTCATTTCCACTACTAAATCCTAACTACTCCTCCTAATCCTAACTCCTGACCTAAATCTAATAAAATATTGTAGAGTAAAGAAATAACATCATAGAGAAAAACTTCTTTCAAATATAAATTAGCTATCCTACTGTATAAATTCTCTTATTACAGACAATTACATTCTTTACTTATGGCATATTGGACCGTAATTAGGAAACTAGCTCAGATGTTGGTCGTTAAGAAAGGAGAATGGCAAACTAGCTGGTATTCGGCCCAGTCGTTCTATCGTAAATACAAGAAACTTTCAAAATCATCCCAGAATTGAATGAAACTTGATTTCTCATTTAATAGGAAAAGGCACATATCAAAACATTTTCTGCATCTTATAAATTCCTCGAAGTTAAAATCAACCTTCAAATTAACTCAAAAAAACTTCATTTGTAAAAACGCCCTCTTTACGTGTAGAATTGAAATATTCTGTACTTGTGACGATAGAAATGATTGCCATACGTATTTAAAAATCTAACCTTCACATCCTCATATAAAAATTTACAATCATTCAGAGCAAGATACTTTCAAGTTAATGCGCAGCGCTAATAGAGTTGCCAAATTTTGAATAAATACACCGCACTTCACATGTTTTGTACATATCTTTATGTGAAAATCCAGTGAATCTATGTGAGATATTGTGTAACATTATTTTGTGCGTCACAGCTTTATAACTTTAAAAAGTATTGGAAATGAAAATAAATAAAGATTTCTTTGCAATTAATAACTTTTTTCCTTCATATAATACAAATTCCTGGATAATATTCCGCAAATAAGTAAAAAACAAAATAAGGCTTAAAAATGATTATATCGAAAAAATGATACTTTGTTTGCTGTGTCTTATAGTGTTATAAAACGAAATGAAGGGTTCTGTTAGAGAACATAACCTGCAAGGCGAACAGAACCCTTCATTTCGTAATCAGAAACCTTAGGGAGTGCCGTAGGGAAAAAGCATACTTAACACTTGTTAGACGTATGCTTGAGTACGGCGATAGCATTTGGGATCCACACCAAAAAGGACTAACAGACAAATTAGAAAATGTGCATAGGAGAGCAGCAATATTCGTGTTGGGTAGATATGGGAGGGCAGATAGCGTCACTGCAATGATTGAATAACTTGGCTGGGTAATATTAGAATATAGATGTCAAGTAAAATGGTTACGGAATATATGCAAAACTATTACTGGAAAGCCTTCGTTGAAAGAGTTAAAAAATAGACTCAGGAAACCGGATTACCTCGGGAGAAACGACCACAATCATAAAGTCGCAACCCTTGAACAAAGAACAGATGCGTGTAAATTTTAATTTCTAAATTGGGGAATAGTAGAATAGAACAATATACCTGGAGAAGTTTGAGAACCTTTTCCTCCTTCTTACAATACATTTATTAATAAAATTAAAAGGGATTAATGATTTTGTTGTAATGTTGTGATTTTTATGATATTGTAATATTTTAAATATTGTGCGATTGTTGTAAATTTTGAAGAATTTTGTATATTTTATAATTTTATGTATCACATACTGCCTTCGGGAGGTTTTGTGGGGTTGTCCTCCCGACTAGGGTGAATACCAGGCAGACTATGTAATTTCCTCCCCCTCCATTATATGACTACCACCTGGCCTTGTGCCTATTTGTAGTTTAGATTAATAAATAAATAAATAAAAGCGTTCTTTTTTTTCAAACGATTAAATTTATCAATGACAAGTTACATACTTTACTTTATGTTTATCACTATTTTACTATGGTGAAATAGGAAAAATTATTACTTTTTTGAAATATTAACTAGTTTCTCTTGTAACTAGTTTGATAAACCGACATTTGTTGGAATTACATTCTACAAAATAATTTATTTCACAGATTGAGGAAACGTATGACCTGTTTCGACATAGTGCGCCATCGTCTGGTACATGAATAATGCGATATTTAATGGCATAAGGGTTTGAGAGGTTCTATAGAGGGGAGGAGAGAGGTAAAATGGGTGGCGACACGTGGAAGGATAGAAAAAAGAAAGAAAAATTCAGCTTTTTTCTTCCTTCTCTCTTTGACAAGTTTTACGTGACAAATTAAAAATAAACCAAATTGGCTTCCATGTATTTCAGTCACGGTGAAAAAACTTTGCCCTTGCTATTAAAATTATTCCAACGGATTTCTCTGTTGATTTTATGTGCATATTATTATTTACATAGCTGAGAACTGCATGCGAAAAATAGGATATCAACATCAAGAAGCTCAAACAGCATGATATATAATGTATATGGTAATTTGAAGAGAAAAACATCAACTAAGACGTAGACTAATTACTTTTCGCCTCAAAATTTAATGAAGTAATTACATTTCACTGCTTCCTTACAGTATTCCAAGATCTCCATTTTAAATATCTACGATGCTATTTGATTATGATAGATGATACCAGGTCTCAGATATATCGAAATTAAACTCCACGGTTGGATTCACTGTACAAGAATGTGAGGTTAATTACACGATAATTATGTGATAACGATACCAATAATTACTGAGGCAAAGTAGATACTATGCATGACTATCTACTAACATACTCTTCGAACGTCATTTTAAGATTTTGTGCAAACCATGATTTATAATAAAAACGAACACGTTTTCTCTCCACTTCAAATATGAGCTCCAACTTTCACAACAACTAGGGCAAAAAGTAATTTCTCCATAACGAGAAATACAAGTAAATAACGTTTTGCTAGTGGAAATCAAACACGAATTCAGATTCCACTTCAAACTTAAGCTCAAACATGCGCAAAAATTGCCGTTGAGCATTTATATTTCCACATAGCGAATGTATGACCTGAATTAACACGAAAAACATGAGCAGGTCGCGAAGCCCAAAATTCCCTTTCCCATGTTTGCATTGGCACATTTTCAATGTAAATGTAGCTATCTCTCGGAAAAAGCCATATTTTTCAACCTCTCAAAAACTTTAATTTGAATTAAACAAATAAAGCATCCATATAATCATTAAATTAGGGCCTATTAACTATTTTTAATGTAAATTCTAAAATGGGTGAATCACAAGATTTTGTTGATTCTTAAATAATATTTGCTCACACGCTTCGCAAAAGATATATTTTCGGATTAAAATCGTCTATTTTTCACAACAGAACATTTTTAGCTGGATTCATTTAGGTTCACAAATTCAATTAAGTTTCCATTGATTTATTCCATTATAATTTAAATAATTTATCATAAGCATGGAGTGGGTAAGGCTATTATTGACAGAGAGAAAATTATATTAAATTAGTATAAGTAACAATAATTGGATAAACTATTTTTGAAGACTAATTGCGTTACAAATAAAATAAATAAACGAATATATATATATATATATATATATATATATATATATATATATATATATATATATATATATATATATATATATATATATATTGTAACGAAATGTCATGAAGACTATTGTTATTTTTGGATTGTTTTGTTTTTTTATTACCTGTATCGTATGATTTTTGTATTATGATATGTATTTGTTTTTGTTTTAAGAAAATGGCGTGTGGTGGCACTCTAGTCACAAAGGACTAAGATATAAGCGAGGTGAACGAAAGAAGTAGGGATGAATTATCCAGGTTGTATGAGGGGATTCCACGTCGTGGGGAATTTTCACGTCGTTGGAATGAATTTGCCACGTCGTTAGGAGTGGATTCCGGGGGCTATCGTCGCACAGCACTTCAGGCAAAAGGAATAGTGGAGCGCAGAGGAAAAGGGCAACCTAGTGGGAGACCAGAGGCCATCAGAAAGCATCTCGAAGTACCGTCACTGCCACTGTAGCCGATTCTTCGGTTTTTTTGAGTTAATAAAGAAAAAACCGTCACAATATATATATATATACGAGTAAAATGTAGCTTGCATACTGCAAGCAGATCGGCAATACTAATTTCATATCGGCATCATATCGGGACGGACTTTAAAAGAAAAAAAAAGGATTTAATTTTCTCTTAAAATTCGCTGAAATTTCATCGTCTGGCATCGAACCCGGGTCTTACTGGTAAACCTAGTATGAAACACAATAGAAGATCACCATCTCTAACTATGTGTGAAAATTCAAGCAGAAATATTGGCTAAAACTGCCTCAAAAAACGTTCTAATTTTCACGAATGTTAATGCCTCTCGGGATTCGAACCAAGGACGATCGTGGAATTCTAAAATATGTTTCTGATAGATATTTATGATCTCTATCTATATGCCGAATTTCAAGTTTCTATTTAATGGGAAAGGTTTCAAAATAATTCCTAAAAATCGGATCAAATTCTGATTTCAGAGACACCTGGTGTCGAACCCAGGACGTATTGCAAGCTGTGAATGCAGAGTTTGATTTGTAAAGACTTACTCTTGTATCAAGCAAAGTTTGAAGTTGATAGCATGTCGGAAAGTACCTAAATTTTGTTTCCGTTGTCTCCGTAAGAAATGCATTGAGAAGTGCAAATGGCCCTCTGGGATCGAACCAAGGACCATCAGTGAACATGTAAAATTTGATTATGAAGTATATTCATGATATCTATCCACGTGCCGAGTTTCGAATATCCATGTTATCGGGAAAGGATCCAAAAAAAATCTTCAAAATCGCCGTAATGCTTTTTAAACGGCCGATTTTTGCCCCGACCAAGCATCGAACCATGGACTATATTCTAAGATGTTTTTCTGATTTTCGTTGGATACGCACGGCTTCTAGCGATCCCTCGAGTTTCAACTCTTTCTCTTCCCGGGAAGTACCTCAAAAAAATTTTCGTAAATCCCCGCCATGTATTCTTATGGAGAAAATCGCGACTTTGGGGCCCTCTGGAATCGAACGCATGACCCTGAGGATCAAAATCGCAATTTTTCTGGCGGTTACACGTTATGGCCAATACGTCGTAAAAATTTCAAATCAATCACGCTGGTGGTTTAGGCTGTGAATTAGTATCCTATCTATCTATCTATCTATATAGGTATATACATGAATGAATCCGGAGAAGCATCTATATATATATACGAGTAAAATGTAGCTTGCATACTGCAAGCAGATCGGCAATACTAATTTCATATCGGCATCACATCGGGACGGTCCTCATAAGAAAAAAAAGGATTTAATTTTTTCTTAAAATTCGCTGAAATTTCATCGTCTGGCATCGAACCCGGGTCTTACTGGAAAACCTACTATGAAACACAATAGAAATTCACCATCTCTAACTATGTGTGAAAATTCAAGCAGAAATATTGGCTACAACTGCCTCAAAAGACGCGCTAATGTTCACGAATGTAAATGGCTCTCGGGACTCGAACCAAGGACGATCTTGGAAATTTAAAAAATGTTTCTGAAAGTTATTATTGATCTCAATCTATATGCCAAATTTCAAGTTTCTATATTATTGGGAAAGGTTTCAAAATAATTCCTAAAAATCGGATCAACTTCTGATTGCAGAGACACCTGGTGTCGAACCCAGGACACATTGATAGCTATGAATGCATAGTTTGATTTGTTAAGACTGGTTCTTCTATCATGCTAAGTTTTAAGTCGATAGCATGCCGGGAAGTACCTTAAACTTGTTCCCGTAATCTCCATAAGAAATGCATTGAGGAATGTAAATGGCCCTCTGGGATCGAACCAAGGAACATCAGGGAAAACATAAAAATCGATTATGAAATATATTTATGATATCTAACCCCATACCGAATTTCAATGTTCCATGCCATCGGGAAAGGTTCCAAAAAAAATCTTAAAAATCGCCACCATGCATTTAAATGGCAGATTTTTGCATCGACCTAGCATCGAACCCAGGTTATTTTCCGTAAAACTCATTTATGTTTTCGATAGATCATAACCATATATATCGGCTCCTTGAGTTTTAAGGCCCTACCTATCCGGCAAGTATTTTTAAAAAATTCCCGAAAATCAACGCAATGCATTTAAACGGGAAAAATCGGAACTTTGGGGCCCTCTGGAATCGAACCCGTGACACTGAGGTTCAAAATCGCAATTTTTCTGGCGGTTACACGTTATGGCCAATATGTCGTAAAAATTTCAAGTTAATGGCGCTTGTGGTTTAGGCTGTGAATTTGTATCCTCTCTATATATCTATTATATATAGATGCTTCTCCGGATTCATTCATATATCATACGAGTAAAATGTAGCTTGCATACTGCAAGCAGATCGGCAATACTAATTTCATATCGGCATCATATCGGGACGGTCCTCAAAAGAAAAAAAAAAGGATTTAATTTTTTCTTAAAATTCGCTGAAATTTAATCGTCTGGCATCGAACCCGGGTCTTACTGGTAAACCTACTATGAAACACAATAGAGGATCACCATCTCTAACTATGTGTGAAAATTCAAGCAGAATTATCGGCTATAACTGCCTCAAAAAACGTTCTAATTTTCACGAATGTTAATGCCTCTCGAGACTCGAACCAAGGACGATCGTTGAAATCTAAAACATGTTTCTGAAAGTTATTTATGAACTCTATCCATTTGCCGAATTTCAAGTTTCTATTTTATTGAGAAAGGTTTCAAAATAATTCCTAAAAATCGGATCAACTTCTGATTTCAGAGACACCTGGTGTCGAACCCAGGACGTATTGTAAGCTGTGAATGCACAGTTTGATTTGTTGAAACTTGCTCTTGTATCATGCAAAGTTTGAAGTCGATAGCCTGCCGGAAAGTACCTAAATTTTGTTTCCGTTATCTCCGTAAGAAATGCATTGAGAAGTGCAAATGGCCCTCTGGGATCGAACCAAGGACCATCAGTGAACATGTAAAATTTGATTATGAAGTATATTCATGATATCTATCCACGTGCCGAGTTTCGAATATCCATGTTATCGGGAAAGGATCCAAAAAAATTCTTCAAAATCGCCGCAATGCATTTTAAACGGCCGATTTTTGCCCCGACCTAGCTTCGAACCATGGACTATATTCTAAAATGTCTTTCTGATTTTCGTTGGATACGCACGGCTTCTAGCGATCCCTGGAGTTTCAACTCTTTCTCTCTCCGGGAAGTGCCTCAAAAAAATTTTCGAAAATCCCCGCCATGTATTCTTACGGAAAAAATCGCGACTTTGGGGCCCTCTGGAATCGAACCCATGACACTGAGGATCAAAATCGCAATTTTTCTGGCGGTTACACGTTATGGCCAATACGTCGTAAAAATTTCAAGTCAAGGACGCTTGTGGTTTAGGCTGTGAATTAGTATCCTATCTATCTATCTATCTATCTATCTATCTATCTATCTATATAGGTATATCCATGAATGAATCCGGAGAAGCATCTATATATAATAGATATTCATCTATTATATATAGATGCTTCTCCGGATTCATTCATGTATCTATTATATATAGATGCTTCTCCGGATTCATTCATATATATAGCTATATAGCTATATAGCTATATAGCTATATAGATAGGATACAAATTCACAGGCTAAACCACAAGCGTCATTGACTTGAAATTTTTACGACATATTGGCCATAACGTGTAACCTCCAGGAAAAAGCAGACATTGAACCTCGGGGTCATGGGTTCGATTCCAGAAGACCCCAAAGTCGCGATTTTCCCCGTAAGAATACATGGCAGGGATTTTCGAAAATTTTTTTGAGGCATTTCCCGGGAAAGGAGAGAGTTGAAATTCAAGGGATCGCTAGATGCCGAGCATATCTAAAGGAAACTATAAAGACATTTACAAATATTATCCTTGGTTCGATGCTAGGTCACGGCAAAAATCGGCCGTTTAAAATGCATTGTGGCGATTTTTAAGATTTTTTTTGGACCCTTTTCCGATGGCATAGAAACTTGAAATTCGGTATGAGGTTAGATATCATAAAAATATATCATAATCGAATTTTACGTATTCGCTGATGGTCCTTGGTTCGATCCCAGAGGGACATTTAAATTCCTCAATGCATTTCTTAGGGAGATAACGGAAACAAATTTTAGGTACTTCCCGGGACGATATCGACTTCAAACTTTGCATATAGAAAGATCAAGTCCATACAAATCAAACAGTGCTTTCACAGCTATCAATGTGTCCTGGGTTCGACACCAGGTGTCTCTGCATTCAGAAGTTGATCCGATATTTAGGAATTATTTTGAAACCTTTGCCAATAATATAGAAACTTCAAATTCGGCATATAGATAGAGATCATAAATAACCTTCAGAAACATTTTTTAGATTTCCAAGATCGTTCTTGGTTCGAATCCAGTAAGCCATTTAAATTCGTGAAAATTAGAACGTCTTTTGAGGCAGTTGTAGCCCATATTTCTGCTTGAATTTTCACACATAGTTAGAAATGGTGATCTTCTATTGTGCTGCATAGTAAGTTCACCAAGAAGACCCGGGTTCGATGCCAGACGATGGAATTTCAGCGAATTTTAAGAAAAATTTCAATCCATTTTTTTCTTTTGATGGCCGTCCCGATATGATGCCCACATGATAATAGTGTTGTCGATCTGCTTGCAGTATGCAAGCTACATTTTACTCGTATACCTATATAGATAGATAGATAGATAGGATACTAATTCACAGCCTAAACCACCAGCGTGATTGACTTGAAATTTTTACGACGTATTGGCCATAACGTGTAACCGCCAGAAAAATTGCGATTTTGATCCTCAGGGTTATGGGTTCGATTCCAGAGGGCCCCAAAGTCGCGATTTTCTCCATAAGAATACATGGCGGGGATTTTCGAAAATTTTTTTGAGGTACTTCCCGGGTAGAGAAAGAGTTGAAACTCGAGGGATCGCTAGAAGCCGTGCGTATCCAACGAAAATCAGAAAAACATCTTAGAATATAGTCCATGGTTCGATGCTTGGTCGGGGCAAAAATCGGCCGTTTAAAATGCATTGCGGCGATTTTGAAGATTTTTTTTGGATCCTTTCCCGATAAAGTGGATACTTGAAACTCGGCACGTGGATAGATATCATGAATATATTTCGTAATCAAAATTTACATGTTCGCTGATGGTCCTTGGTTCGATCCCAGAGGGCCATTTGCACTTCTCAATGCATTTCTTACGGAGATAACGGAAACAAAATTTAGGTACTTCCCGGCATGCTATCGACATCAAACTTTGCATGATAGAGGAGCAAGTCTTTACAAATCAAACTGTGCATTTACAGTTTACAATATTTCCTGGGTTCGACACCAGGTGTCTCTGCAATCAAAAGTTGATCCGATTTTTAGGAATTATTTTGAAACCTTTCCAATAATATAGAAATTTGAAACTCGGCATATAGATAGACATTATAAATAACTTTCAGAATCATGTTCTGGATTTCCAAGATCATCCTTGGTTCGAGTCCCGAGAGCCATTTACATTCGTGAAAATTAGAACGTCTTTTGAGGCAGTTGTAGCCAATATTTCTGCTTGAATTTTCACACATAGTTGCAGATGGTGATCTTCTATTGTGCTTTATAGTAGGTTTACCTGTAAAACCCGGGTTCGATGCCAGACGATCGAATTTCAGCGAATTTAAAAAAAAAATAAATCCTTTTTTTTTTCTTTTGAGGACCGTCCCGATATGATGCCGATATGGAATTTGTATTGCCGATCTGCTTGCAGTATGCAAGCTACATTTTACTCGTAATAGATATATAGATGCTTCTCCGGATTCATTCATATATATAGCTATATAGATAGGATACAAATTCACAGGCTAAACCACAAGCGTCATTGACTTGAAATTTTTATGACATATTGGCCATAACGTAAAACCCCCAGGAAAAACGACTTTGATCCTCAGTGTCATAGGTTCGATTCCAGGGGGCCCCAAATTCCCGATTTTTCCCGTTTAAATGCATTGCCGTGATTTTCGGGAATTAAAAAAAAATACTTTCCGGATAGGTAGAGAAATAAAACTCAAGGTGTCTATATTTATGGTGTTGGACTTTCGAAAACATCAACAACTTACACAAAAAATATCTTGGGTTCGATGCTAGGGCGATGCAAAGATCTGCCCTTTAAAATACATGGGAGCCGTTTTTCATTATTTTTTTTGATGCACTTCTCGAAATAATAGGAAGTTCGTGCTTAGCCGGAAAGTGTAAGGTAAGAATTGGTTTAAGAAAAAAATTTTCATAAGACCGTACTATTCCTGGGTTCGATGCCAGAGCACATTAACATTTCTCTCATAAGGAATATAAGGGAAAAGTAAGACTTCGATTGAGGCAGTTGCAGCCAATATTTCTGCTTGAATTTTCGCAAATAGTTAAAGATTAATATCTTCTATTATGTTGCATAGGAAATTTCACCAGAAAGACCCGGGTTCGATGCCGGGTGGTAAATATGTCTCCCGTTTAAAATACATAGGGTTAGTATTTCATTATTTTTTAGATGCACTTAACGAAATGATAGGAAGTTCGTGCTTGGCTGGAAGATGTATGGTTAAAACTGGTTTAAGAAAGCAGTTTTCAGAAGACCGTACTATTCCTGGATTCGATGCCAGAGCACATTAACTTTTCTCTCATAAGAAATATAAGGGAAAAGTAGAACGTCGTTTGATGCAATTGCAGATAATATTTCTGCTTGAATTTTCACAGATATTTAGATATGGTGATCTTCTATTGTGCTGCATATTAAGTATCACCAGGAAGACCCGGGTTCGATGCCGGACGAATAAATTGCAGCGAATAATCAGAATATTTTCAATCCATTTTTTTTGAACGGCTTTCCCGATATGATGCCGACATGAAATTAGTGTTGTCGATCTGCTTGCAGTATGCAAGCAACATTTTACTCGTATATATATATATATATATATAGAGAGGATACAAAGTCACAGGCTAAACCACTAGCGTCAATGGCTTGAAATTTTTACGACATATTGGCCATAACGTATAACCTCCAGAAAAATTGCGATTTTGAACCTCAGTGTCATGGGTTCGATTCCAGAGGGCCCCAAAGTCGCGATTTTCCCCATAAGATTACATGGCGGGGATTTTCGAAAATTTTTTTGAGGCATTTCCCGGAAAAGCAGAGAGTTGAAACTCGAGGGACCGCTAAATGCCGTGCATAGCCAACGAAAATCGGAAAGACATCTTCGAATATTGTCCTTGGTTCGATGCTAGGCCGGGGCAAAAATCTGCCGTTTAAAATGCATTGCGGCGATTTTTAAGATTTTATTTGGATCCTTTCCCGATAACATGGATTATTGAAACTCGGCACGTCGATAGATATCATGAAATTATTTCATAATCGAATTTTACATATTAGCTTATGGTCCTTGGTTCGATCCCAGAGGACCATTTGCACTTCCCAATGCTTTTCTTACGGAGATAACGGAAACAAATTTTAGGTACTTCCCGGCACGATATCAACTTCAAACTTTGCATGTACAAAGATCAAGTCCATACAAATCAAACAGTGCATTCACAGCTATCAAAGAGTCCTGGGTTCGACACCAGATGTCTCTGCAATCAGAAGTTAATCCGATTTTTAGGAATTATTTTGAAACCTTTGCCAATAATATAGAAACTTTAAATTCGGCATATAGATAGAGATCATAAATAACTTTCAGAAACATTTTTTAGATTTCCAAGATCGTCCTTGGTTCGAATCCAGAGAGCCATCTAAATTCGTAAAAATTAGAACGTCTTTTGAGGCAGTTGTAGCCCATATTTCTGCTTAAATTTTCACACATCGTTAGAGATGTTGATGTTCTATTGTGCTGCATAGTAAGTTCACAGTAAAGACCCGGGTTCGATGCCGGACGATGGAATTTAGGCAAATTTTAAGAAAAATTTCAATCTTTTTTTTTCTTTTGATGGCCGTCCGGATATGATGCCGACATGAAAATAGTGTTGTCGATCTGCTTGCAGTATGCAAGCAACATTTTACTCGTATATATATACGAGTAAAATGTAGCTTGCATACTGCAAGCAGATCGGCAATACTAATTTCATATCGGCATCATATCGGGACGGTCCTCAAAAGAAAAAAAAAAAGGATTGAAATTTTTCTTAAAATTCGCTGAAATTTCATCGTCTGGCATCGAACCGGGATCTTACTGGTGAACTTACTATATAGCACAATAGAAGATCACCATCTCTAACTATGTGTGAAAATTCAAGCAGAAATATTGGCTACAACTGCCTCAAAAGACGCTCTAATGTTCACGAATGTAAGTGGCTCTCGGGACTCGAACCAAGGACGATCTTGGAAATTTAAAAAATGTTTCTGAAATTTATTAATAATCTCAATCCATATGCCAAACTTCAAGTTTCTATATTATAGGGAAAGGTTTCAAAATAATTCCTAAAAATCGGATAAATTACTGATTGCAGAGACACCTGGTGTCGAACCCAGGACACATTGATAACTATGAATGCATAGATTGATTTGTTAAGACTGGTTCTTCTATCTCGCTAAGTTTTAAGTCGATAGCATGCCGGGAAGTACCTAACATTTGTTTCCGTTATCTCCATAAGAAATGCATTGAGAACTGTAAATGGCGCCCTGGGATCAAACCAAGGACCATCAGCGAATATGTAAAATTTGATTATGAAATATATTTATAATCTCCAACTCCATGCCGAATTTCAAGTTTCCATGCTATCGGGAAGGGGTCCAAAAAAAATCTTAAAAATCGCCACAATACATTTTAAACGGCCGATTTTTGCCTCGACCTAGCATCGAACCCAGGATATTTTCCGTAAAACTCATTTATGTTTTCGATAGATCATGACCATATATATAGGCTCCTTGAATTTTGATTCTCTACCTATCCGGAAAGTATTTTTTTTTAATTCCCGAAAATCAAAGCAATGCATTTAAACGGGAAAAATCGGAAATTTGGAGCCCCCTGGCATCGAACCCATGACACTGAGGATCCTAATCGCAATTTTTCTGGTGGTTACACGTTATGGCCAATACGCCGTAAAAATTTCAGCTCAATCACTCTTGTGGTTTAGGCTGTGAGTTTGTATCCTCTCTATATATATATATATATGGATACATGAATGAATCCGGAGAAGCATCTATATATAATAGATATATATATATATATATTGTATATATATATATATATATATATATATATACGAGTAAAATGTAGCTTGCATACTGCAAGCAGATCGGCAATACTAATTTCATATCGGCATCATATCGGGACGGTCTTTAAAAGAAAAAAAAAGGATTTAATTTTTTCTTAAAATTCGCTGAAATTTCATCGTCTGGCATCGAACCCGGGTCTTACTGGTAAACCTAGTATGAAACACAATAGAAGATCACCATCTCTAACTATGTGTGAAAATTCAAGCAGAAATATTGGCTATAACTGCCTCAAAAAACGTTCTAATTTTCACGAATGTTAATGCCTCTCGGGACTCAAACCAAGGACGATCGTGGAATTCTAAAATATGTTTCTGATAGATATTTATGATCTCTATCTATATGCCGAATTTCAAGTTTCTATTTTAGTTGGAAAGGTTTCAAAATAATTCCTAAAAATCGGATCAAATTCTGATTTCAGAGACACCTGGTGTCGAACCCAGGACGTATTGCAAGCTGTGAATGCAGAGTTTGATTTGTAAAGACTTACTCTTGTATCAAGCAAAGTTTGAAGTTGATAGCATGTCGGAAAGTACCTAAATTTTGTTTCCGTTGTCTCCGTAAGAAATGCATTGAGAAGTGCAAATGGCCCTCTGGGATCGAACCAAGGACCATCAGCGAACATGTAAAATTTGATTATGAAGTATATTCATGATATCTATCCACGTGCCGAGTTTCGAATATCCATCTTATCGGGAAAGGATCCAAAAAAAATCTTCAAAATCGCCGTAATGCATTTTAAACGGCCGATTTTTGTCCCGACCAAGCATCGAACCATGGACTATATTCTAAGATGTTTTTCTGATTTTCGTTGGATACGCACGGCTTCTAGCGATCCCTCGAGTTTCAACTCTTTCTCTCCCCGGGAAGTACCTCAAAAAAATTTTCGAAAATCCCCGCCATGTATTCTTATGGAGAAAATCGCGACTTTGGGGCCCTCTGGAATCGAACCCATGACCCTGAGGATCAAAATCGCAATTTTTCTGGCGGTTACACGTTATGGCCAATACGTCGTAAAAATTTCAAGTCAATCACGCTGGTGGTTTAGGCTGTGAATTAGTATCCTATCTATCTATCTATCTATCTATCTATATAGGTATACGAGTAAAATGTAGCTTGCATACTGCAAGCAGATCGACAACACTAATTTTATATCGGCATCATATCGGGTCGGTCCTTAATAGAAAAAAAAAGGATTGAAATATTTCTTCAAATTCGCTGAAATTTCATCGTCTGGCAATGAACCCGGGTCTCTCTGGTGAATTTACTATGCAGCACAATAGAAGAACACCGATTCTAACTATGTGTGAAAATTCAAGCAGAAATATTTGGCTACAACTGCCTCAAAAGACGTTTTAATTTTCACGAATGTAAATGGCTCTCTGGATTCGAACCAAGGACGATCTTGGAAATCTAAAACATGTTTCTAAAAGTTATTTATGATCTCTATCTATATGCCAAATTTCAAGTTTCTATATTGTTGGGAAAGGTTTGAAAATAATTCCTAAAAATCGGATCAATTTCTGAATGCAGAGACACCTGGTGTCGAAGCCAGGAGATACTGTAAGCTGTGAATGCAAAGTTTGATTTGTAACGACTGGCTTTTCTATCATGCAAAGTTTGATGTCGATAGCATGCCGGGAAGTACCTTAATTTTGTTTCCGTTATCTCCGTAAGAAATGCATTGAGAAGTGCAAATGGCCCTCTGGGTTCGAACCAAGGACCATCAGCGAAAATCTAAAATTTGATTATGATATATATTCATGATATCTATCGACGTGCCGAGTTTCAAGTATCCATGTTATCGGGAAAGGATCCAAAAAAAATCTTAAAAATCGCCGCAATGCATTTTAAACGGCCGATTTTTGCACCGACCTAGCATCGAACCATGGACAAAATTCGAAGATGTATTTTTGATTTTCGTTGGATATGCACGGCTTCTAGCGGTCCCTCGAATTTCAATTCTCTCCTTTTCCGGAAAAGGCCTCAAAAAAATTTTGGAAAATCCCCGCCATGTATTCTTATGGGGAAAATCGCGACTTTGGGGCCTTCTGGAATCGAACCCATGGCACCGAGGTTCAAAATCACATTTTTTCTGGCGGTTACACGTTATGGCCAATACGTCGTAAAAATTTCAAGTCAATCACTTATATATAATATATATATATATATATATATATATATATATATATATATATATATATATATATATATATATATATATATATATATATATATATATATATATATATATATATATATATTACTATATATAAAGCTGCAAATCCGACTCATTCATACAAATTCCTGGGCATTTCTAATCGAGCTGGAAGTCTAAAATTTTCAAGAGAGATTTATAATTGACAGTCGAGTTGGGAAAAAATCGAAAATCTACACATTTTGTCCTAGGTTTGAGCCCAGAAACGATTATATTTTTCAATGTATTTAAACGGGAGAACGAAAAATGGCCATGCAGAGCATATTTATTTCGTTAATTAAATTATGAAAAATTAATCGTAAAGCAGTAGGACTTGGTCTGTATTACGTCTAAAAGATTAAAATTTACTTTTCTTGCGACCGATTTTAACATTCCTGCACGAAATTCGCAAAATCTTAGTTTGAACGCCAATTTTTTACGTTCTTTTTTACTCATTTTGAAGATTAAACCTATGGCAACAACCATTGTTTGAATCGAAAACAAGTTTGTTTACAATCCTGATTTCATACGCCATGATAAAGGTTTGATGCATTTTTTAATTATTTTAAATGTTTCTTTCGATGTATGTTAATACTAAATGCTGAAAATTGTAAATTTCATCAAAATAGACGGCGAATATCTGCTCGGTCAATGAATCATTCGGGAATACATACTGTGATAATATAAGTATATGTACAGAATACGAGACCATTTATCAACGAAGATAATCGGAAAAGTCATGTAAGTAGTGAGATTATTCTAGAATGAAGTACATAGATATTAATAAAAATTCATAAATAGGGATATTAATGTAAATAAAAAGGTTTAAGAACAATCCTTAGAAATACCATAACTGCAAGCAATACGAATCATTAGTTGAACGAACACTATGATTTATTAATATATTATATTTCATAGCTCACTTAACCAAATACATTTATCATATACTGAACTCTCATCTAAATGAACAACAAATATCTAATCAGGAAATACATGGTATTATTGAACGACGTTAGGATATCGTTGGTCTACGTATATGGTGGATTGCTTTTCGAGTGTGTGAGTTTCTGTTCTTTTAATTTTATGCCTATTATGTTTCTTCTTTTCTATTTTAATTCCATATAATTATTCTGTCATCCTTTCCAAAGAGAATTTAAAATTAAGTTCTTTTTCTACGTTTTTTAGTTAATACGTAGTATATTACGTAATTCAACTTTCATCAAAATTAAAAACAGAAATCTACTCATAAAATACACTGATATCTGCGACCTTCTGATTACGTTGTTCTACGCTGGATAATTCTTCGTAAGTAAAAACAATTTTTGCATGTATTATTGTATGAATATAATTTTCCCATCTTCTTCAAACGGACTTTAGAATAAAGTTCTTTTTCTACGTTCTTTAAAACTATTTACATAATTACGTTGCCTATTGTCTATTTGTTTATTTAATTAGAAACGGAGCTCATTGTCGTAGTAGACGCAATTTAATGAACATAGGATTATCTTTCAGTATGTCTTGCACTCAACCGAATACTACACAGGTAATCGTCTATTTATTTTCCGCATTTTATCTTATGCAGATTTTTATTCTGACTTTACTTTGTTTGGCGTATTTCCTTAATATAATTTTACGAATGCGTATTCATTAAAGACTCCCGTATCACATAAAGGTGAAAGGCTTTAGAATTAATTATTTTACTATCATATTATTTGGCGAAACTCGAACTCACTTATTTGAAAATTATGCATACAATAGACAGTGGTATAATTAAAAAAAATTTCTTTCCATATATGTTATAACTGAAGGTTGAAAAATGTAACTTTCATCAAAATGGACAGCGAATTTCTGCACAGTCAATGAATTATTCCGGAGTACATACTGTGATAACATAAGTTTATGTAGAGAATACGAGACCATTTATAAACGAAGATAATCGGAAAAGTCATGTAAGTAGTGAGATTATTCGAGGATGAAGTTGAAAAGTCTACACTGAATCTATAAAAGGGGGATAAGAAAGCAATTTCGATGAAATATACTCATTAATTACTCATGAAGTACGGATTATACTTGATCAAGTCTACCAATGCCTGAGTAAAAGTAAGTACAACTGAAATTTACATATTCCTAAAATATTACTATCAGAATATTAATGTAAATAATAGTTTTAACGATATTATTTAGAAATAATATAATTGCAAACAATACGAATCATTAGCATCACAATCGCTATAGTTTAGTATAGTAGTATTTCACTTCATTCTCACTTAACCCAATGCATTTATCGTATTCTAAATTATGTCTAAAAATTTTCTTTGCAATGGCCGTTTCCGATTCCTACTTTATGGCGTTATAATTAATAATAATATTCATAACTTCTCTGATGAAAGCAGGAATATCCAAATTACCACCATTTCAATAACTAATACTATTAACAAAGACACTCAACCATTCTATAGCCAGAAAAATCTTGCTAGCCGGAATTCGTACCTTGGCGTTGGAGTCCTAGCACAGTGACCACTTTCTCACCGCACCCGGTGTGTTTGGTATTTTGCCCTTAGTTTCTCTTAAGATCGACAGATAAGCTACTGCGTCCTGATTCGCGTGCCACCTCATAGTGTGGCTTCTTCAGATGATGTTCCTTTTAGGAGGCGAAGCTATATGTAACGTATGCCTCAATTTCATAATATATACATTGTGATATATTGTAACCGAAAAGCTCATACAGGCATCCAAACCCATTGCTGCCCGCCTTTCTTGAAGGACCATGTTATAATTGAATATCAAGAAAATTTACCTTTCATTTAAATGAACAACAAATATCTACACAGGAAATAAAATAATATCCTTGAACGATGTTAGGATTATACGTATATGGTGGATTGCCTTTCGTGTGTGAAAATTGTGCTTTTTATTGTATGCCTATTATGTATCTTATTTTATATTTAATAACATATAATTATTCTGTCATCATATCCATACAGAATTTAAAATTAAGTTAAATTTTCGTTTTTTTAATTAATAATTAGTACCTTACGTATTGATATGGTATACAGCTGGGGAAACGATACATGTCCATGAAGAACCAATTGTTTTCATTCACATAAGCATGAAAAATGTACTTACAGGAGAGAATTTAACAGAATTATACCTCAAAGAGGAATTTTTATTTTTCCTGCACCCAATTTCGCCATGTCGGCAACATCTTAAATTAAACACAAATTAATACTGTTTTTATTTGCACCCTTCCCAAGATCAAAACTTTGGCTACGAACATTATTTACGTGGAATACAAATTTGTTTGCAGTTCAAATAACATACGCCGTGATGAAAGTATGAAGTTTTTGAAATATTTTTCAATATTATTTTGTTTGTAATATTAATATACATCAAGAACATTTAACTTTCATCAAAATAAACAACAAAAATCTACTCATAAAATATGCTGATTTCCTTGAACGAACTTTGGATTACGTTTTCCTACATATTAGCTGGATGATTCTTTGTAAGTAAAATAATTTCTGCGATTAAAAATGTATGCTTACTATGTATACTCTTTTCTATTGTATTCACCTCAAATTTTTTTTCCATATTCTGCAAACGGGCTTTAGAATTAAGTTCATTTTCTACGTTTGCAAAATTATTTACATAGATACGTTATCTGTAGCATATTTGTTTGTTTATGTAATTAGAAACGGAGCTCATTGTCGTGGTAGAGGACATTTAATGAACATAGGATTCAATTGCATTATGTCTTGCACTGAACCGAATACTACACAGGTAATCGTCTATTTATTTTCCGCATTTTTATCTTATGCAGATTTTTATTCTAACTTTGCCTTGATTGGCGTATTTCCTTAATTTAATTTTACGAATGCATATTCATTAAAGACTCAACTCCAAATCTCCCGTATCAAATAAGCGTAGTAGGCCTTCGAAATCCAAAGGGGGCCGAAAACCTTGAACGACCTTCGGATTATGTTGTTCTACGTGTTTGCTGGATAATTTTTGTTAGTAAAACAATTTCTGCATTTAACATCGTATGCAAATTATTTTCCCAACATCTCCATACGGGCTTTAAATTAAACTTCTTTTTCTACATTTTTCAACATTATTCAACTACGTTGCCTAATTTCTATTTGTTTATTTAATTAGAAACGGAGCTCATTGTGCCGCTTTAGACGCCATTTAATGTACATAGGATTCAATTGAAGTATGCCTTGCACTGAACCGAGTACTACACATAAACGAATCCTCTATCGATTTCTCGCCTTTTTATCTTAAGAAGATTTTTATTATTACTTAAATTTGTTTGGCGCATTTCTTTAATTTAATTTTACGAATGCGTATTCTTTAAGGTCTCAAATGCAAAACTTCCGTCTCAATTAAACGTGAAAGGCTTCCGAAATAATTATTATATTATTAGATGAAACTCGATCTCATATTTGAAAATTAGGTATACGATAGACAGTAGTATAATTAAAAAGAAGCATATCCCTTCATAATTTTCTTTGCTTGCAGTTTGCAAGCACCCATTTACTAGTTACTATATATAAAGCTGCAAATCCGACTCATTTATACAAATTCCTGGGCATTTCTAATCGAGCTGGTAGGCTGAAATTTTCAAGAGAGATTTATAATTGACAGTCGAGTTGGGAAAAAATCGAAAATCTACAGATTTTGTCCTAGGTTTGATCCCAGAAACGATTATATTTTTCAATGTATTTAAACGGGAAAATCGAAAAATGGCCATGCAGAGCAAACTTCTTTCGTTTATAAAAATATGAAAATATAATCGTAAAGCAGTAGGACTTGGTCTATATTATGTCTAAACGATCAAAGTTTTCTTTTCTTGCGACCGATTTTAACATTCCGGCAGAAAATTTGCAAAATTTTAGTTTGAACGCCAATTTATTGCGTTATTTTCTCCTCATTTTGAAAATTAAATCTATGGCAACAACCATTGTTTGAATCGAAAACAAGTTTGTTTACGATCCTATTTTCATATGCAATGATAAAGGTTTGATGCATTTTTAATTATTTTAAATCTTTCTTTCGATACATGTTAATACTGAATGCTGAAAAATGTAAATTTCGTTAAAATAGACAGTGGATATCTGCACGGTCAATGAATCAATCGTGAATGCATGCTGTGATAACATAAGTTTATGTAGAGAATACGAGACCATTAACAACGAAGATAATCGTAAAAGTCATGTAAGTAGTGAGATTATTCTAGAATGAAGTACATAGATACGAATATAAATTAATAAATAGGGATATTAATGTAAATTAAAAGGTTTAACGACAATCTTTAGAAATAACATAACTGTAAGCATTACGAATCATTAGTTTCGCGAACACTATAATTTATTAATATATTATAATTCATAGCTCACTTAACCAAATACATTTATCATATACTGAACTCTCATCTAAATGAACAACAAATATCTAATCAGGAAATACATGGTATTATTGAACTATGTTAGGATATCGTTGGTTGCCGCATATGGTGGATTGCTTTTCGTGTGTGTGAGTTTCTGTTCTTTTAATTTTATGCCTATTATGTTTATTCTTTTCTATTTTAATTACATATAATTATTCTGTCATCCTTTCCAAAGAGAATTTAAAATTAAGTTCTTTTTCTACGTTTCTTTAATTAATACGTAGTACACAATTAGTTCGTAATATATTACGTAATTCAATATTCATCAAAATAAAAAAAAACAGAAATCTACTCATAAAATACTATGATTTCCTTCAAAGACTTTCTGATTACGTTGTTCTACGCTGGATAATTCTTGGTTAGTAAAAACAATCTTTGCATGTATCATTGTATGAATATTATTTTCCCATCTTCTCCAAACGGACTTTAGAATAAAGTTCTTTTTCTACGTACTTTAAAACTATTTACATAATTACGTTGCCTATTGTCTATTTGTTTATTTAATTAGAAACGGAGCTCATTGTCGTAGTAGACAACATTTAATGAATATAGGATTATTTTGCAGAATGTCTTGCACTCAACCACATACTACACAGGTAATCGTCTATTTATTCCGCATTTTTATCTTATGCAGATTTTTATTCTGACTTTACTTTGTTTGGCGTATTTCTTTAATATAATTTTACGAATGCGTATTCATTACAGACTCCCGTATCTCATAAACGCGAAAGGCTTTAGAAATAATTATTTTACTATCATATTATTTGGCGAATCTCGATCTCACTTATTTGAAAATTATGCATACAATAGACAGTGGTATAATTAAAAAAAATTTCTTTCCATATATGTTATGACTGAAGGTTGAAAAATGTAACTTTCATCAAAATGGACAGCGAATATCTGCACGGTCAATGAATTATTCGGGAATACATACTGTGATAACATAAGTTTATGTAGAAAATACGAGACCATTTATAAACGAAGATAATCGGAAAAGTCATGTAAGTAGTGAGATTATTCGAGGATTAAATTTAAAAGTCTACACTGAATCTATATAAGGGGGATAAGAAAGCAATTTCGATGAAAAATACTCATTAATTACTGATGAAGAACGTATTATACCGGATCAAGTCTACCTATGCCTGAGTAAAAGTAAGTACAACTGAAATTTACATCATCCTAAAATATTACTATCAGAATATTAATGTAAATTAATAGTTTCAACGATATTATTTAGAAATAATATAACTGCAAACAATACGAATCATTAGCATCAAAATCGGTATAGTTTAGTATAGTAGTATTTCACTTTATTCTCACTTAACCCAATGCATTTATCGTATATTAAATTATGTCTAAAAACTTCCTTTGCAATGGCCATTTCCGATTCCTACTTTATGGCGTTATAATTAATAACAATATTCATAACATCTCTGATGAAAGCAGGAAGATCCCAATTACCACCATTTCAATAACTAATACTATTAACAAAGACACTCAACCATTCTATAGCCAGAAAAATCTTGCTAGCCGGAATTCGTACCTTGGTGTTGGAGTCCTAGCACAGTGACCACTTTCTCACCGCACTCGGTGTGTTTGGTATTTTGCCCTTAGTTTCTCTTAAGATCGACAGATAAGCTCCAGCGTCCTGTCTCGCGTGCCACCTCATAGTGTGGCTTCTTTAGATGATGTTCCTTTTAGGAGGGGAAGCTTTAAGTAACGTATGCCTCAATTTCATACTACATACATTGTGATACATTGTAACCAAAAAGCTCATACGGGCAGCCAAACCCGTTGCTGCCCGCCTTTCTTGAAGGACCATATTATAATTGAATATCAAGAAAGTGTAACTTTCATTTAAATGAACAACAAATATCTACACAGGAAATAAAATTATATCCTTGAACGATGTTAGGATTATACGTATATGTTGGATTGCCTTTCGTGTGTGAAAATTGTGCTTTTAATTGTATGCCTATTATGTATCGTCTTTTCTATTTTAATAACATATATTTATTCTGTCATCTTATCCATACAGAATTTAAAATTAAGTTAAATTTTCGTTTTTTTAATTAATACGTAGTACCTTACGTAATGATATGGGATACTGCTGGGGAAACGATAAATGTCCATGAAGAACCAAATGTTTTCATTCACATAAGCATGAAAAATGTACGTACAGTGGAGAGTATTTAACTAAATTATACCTCAAAGAGGAATTTTCATTTTTCCTGCATCCAATTTCGCCATGTCGGCAACATCTTAAATTAAATACAAATTAATACTGTTTTTATTTGCACCCTTCCCAAGATCAAAACTTTGGCTACGACCATTATTTACGTGGAATACAAATTTGTTTGCAGTTCAAATAACATACGCCGTGATGAAAGTATGAAGTTTTTGAAATATTTTTCAATATTCTTTTGTTTGTAATATTAATATACATCAAGAACATTTAACTTTCATCAAAATAAACAACAAAAATCTACTCATAAAATACGCTGATTTCCTTGAACGAACTTTGGATTACGTTTTTCTACGTATCAGCTGGATGATTCTTCGTAAGTAAAACAATTTCTGCGATTAAAAATGTATGCTTACTATGTTTACTCTTTTCTATTGTATTCACCTCAAATTATTTTTTCATATTCTGCAAACGGGCTTTAGAATTAAGTTCTTTTTCTACGTTTTTCAGAATTATTTACATAGATACGTTACCTGTAGCATATTTGTTTGTTTATATAATTGAATACTTCACAGGTAATCGTCTATTTATTTTCCGCATTTTTATCTTATGCAGATTTTTATTCTAACTTTGCTTTGATTGGCGTATTTTCTTAAATTAATTTTACAAATGCACATTCATTAGGAATCAACTCCAAATCTCCCGTATCAAATAAGCGTAGAAGGCCTTTGAAATCCAAAGGGGAACGTCCTAAAACCTTGAACGACCTTCGGATTATGTAGTTCTACGTGTTCGCTGGATAATTTTTGTAAGTAAAAACAATTTCTGCATTTATCATCGCATGCAAAATATTTTCCCAACATCTCCATATGGGCTTTAAATTCAACTTCTTTTTCTACATTCTTCAAAATTATTCAACTACGTTGCCTAATTTCTATTTGTTTATTTAATTAGAAACGGAGCTCATAGTGCCGCTTTAGACGCCATTTAATGTGCATAGGAATCAATTGAAGTATGCCTTGCACTGAACCGAGTACTACAGGTAACGAATCATCTATCGATTACTCGCCTTTTTATCTTACGAAGACTTTTATTATTACTTAAATTTGTTTGGCGCATTTCTTTAATTTGATTTTACTTATGCGTATTCTTTAAGGTCTCAACTGCAAAACTCCCGTCTCAATTAAACGTGAAAGGCTTTCGAAATAATTATTATATTATTAGATGAAACTCGATCTCATATTTGAAAATTAGGTATACGATAGACAGTAGTATAATTAAAAAGACACATATCCCTTCATAATTTTCTTTGCTTGCAGTTTGCAAGCACCCATTTACTAGTTACTATGTATAAAGCTGCAAATCCGACTCATTCATACAAATTCCTGGGCATTTCTAATCGAGCTAGAAGGCTGAAATTTTCAGGAGTGATTCATAATTGACAGTCGAGTTGGGAAAAAATCGAAAATTCCCAGATTTTGACCTAGAATTGAGCCCAGAGACGATTATATTTTTCAATGTATTTAAACGGGAAAAACGAAAAATGGCCATGCAGAGCAAATTTCTTTCGTTAATTAAAATTTGAAAACGTAATCGTAAAGCAGTAGGACTTGGTCTGTATTACGTCTAAAAGATTAAAGTTTACTTTTCTTGCAACCAATTTTAACATTCCTGCACGAAATTTGCAAAATTTTAGTTTGAACGCCAATTTTTTACGTTTTTTTCTCCTCATTTTGAAAATTAAATCTATGGCAACAACCATTGTTTGAATCGAAAACAAGTTTGTTTACGATCCTATTTTCATACGCCATGATAAAGGTTTGATGCATTTTTAATTATTTTAAATGTTTCTTTCGATATATGTTATTAATGAATGCTGAAAAATGTAAATTTCATCAAAATAGACAGCGAATATCTGCACGGTCAATGAATCATTCGGGAATACATACTGTGATAACATAAGTTTATGTATAGAATACGAGACTATTTATCAACGAAGATAATCGGAAAAGTCATGTAAGTAGTAAGATTATTCGAGGATTAAATTGAAAAGTCTTCACTGAATCTATATAAGAGGGATAGGAAAGCAATTACGATGAAAAATACTCATTAATTACTGATGAAGGACGTATTATACCGGATCAAGTCTACCTATGCCTGAGTAAAAGTAAGTAAAACTGAAATTTACATAATCCTAAAATATTACTATCAGAATATTAATACAAATTAATTTTTTTAACGGCAATCTGTAGAAATAATAAGTTCTTTTTCTACGTTTCTTTAATTAATACGTAGTATATTACGTATTTCAACTTTCATCGAAATGAAAAACAAAACTCTACACATAAAATAAACTGATTTCCTTGAACGACCTTCTGATTACGTTGTTCTACGCTGGATAATTCTTGGTTAGTAAAAACAATCTTTGCATGTATCATTGTATGAATATTATTTTCTCATCTTCTCAAAACGGGCTTTAGAATAATGTTCTTTTTCTACGTTCTTTAAAACTATTTACATAATTACGTTGCCTATTGTCTATTTGTTTATTTAATTAGAAACGGAGCTCATTGTCGTGGTAGACGCCATTTAATGAACATAGGATTCAATTGCAGTATGTATTGCAATGAACCGAATACTACACAGGTAATCGTCTATTTATTTTCCGCATTTTTATCTTATGCAGTTTTTTATTCTAACATAATATTCTTAGGCTTATTTCTTTAATTTACTTTTTCGAATGCAAATTAAAACGTCGTCGTCGCAGCTGCTACATTCATAGCGGTGGAATCCCGAAAGAGATACCACGGAATCAGCCGATCGCCGCGGAAACCTTCGACCTTATATATTCATTGAGGACTAAAAATCCAAAACTAAGTAAGGTAGGAATTGATTTGAGAAGCGACGTGTTTTCACATTGCCAGCATTATGTCGCGCTAGGAAGAGTACGTTCCTCAGAAAATATCAGGGTGTTAGTGTCACCGGAAAGGATATTTGATAATATTCAGCACGCCGTCAATATTGTCCTCATCATCATATGGTGATCTGCCTAGCAGCAGGCGCCGCGGCCATAGGTTTCAATTGGATTATGTCTTGCACTAAACCGAGTACATACCACAGGTAACGAATCGTCGATCCATTTCTCGCATTTTTATTTTATGCAGATTTTTATTCTAACTTTACTTTGGCTTATTCCCTTAATTTAACTTTTCGAATGTGTATTCATTAAGGACTCAACTCCATAACTCCCGTATAAAATGAACGTGAATGGCCTTCGAAGTACTTATTCTATTATTATATTATTTGATGAATCTCGATCTTATAATTAAAATTATGTATACTTAAGACAATGGCATAATTAAAAAGGAAAATAAATATAGCATATAGACCGATAACTCAGGATAGTATCCCTTAATTATTTTCTTTGCTTGCAGTCTGCAAGCACCCATATACTAGTACTTATATATATACGAGTAAAATGTAGCTTGCATACTGCAAGCAGATCGACAACACTAATTTTATATCGGCATCATATCGGGTCGGTCCTTAATAGAAATAAAAAGGATTGAAATATTTCTTCAAAATCGCTGAAATTTCATCGTCTGGCAATGAACCCGGGTCTCTCTGGTGAACTTACTATGCAGCACAATAGAAGATCACCGATTCTAACTATGTGTGAAAATTCAAGCAGAAATATTTGGCTACAACTGCCTCAAAAGACGTTTTAATTTTCACGAATGTAAATGGCTCTCTAGATTCGAACCAAGGACGATCTTGGAAATCTAAAACATGTTTCTAAAAGTTATTTATGATCTCTATCTATATGCCAAATTTCAAGTTTCTATATTGTTGGGAAAGGTTTGAAAATAATTCCTAAAAATCGGATCAATTTCTGAATGCAAAGACACCTGGTGTCGAAGCCAGGAAATACTGTAAGCTGTGAATGCAAAGTTTGATTTGTAACGACTGGCTTTTCTATCATGCAAAGTTTGATGTCGATAGCATGCCGGTAAGTACCTTAATTTTGTTTCCGTTATCTCCGTAAGAAATGCATTGAGAAGTGCAAATGGCCCTCTGGGATCGAACCAAGGATCATGAGCGAACATCTAAAATTTGATTATTAAATATATGTTCATGATATCTATTTACGTGCCGAGTTTCAAGTATCCATGTTATCGGGAAAGGATCCAAAAAAAAATCTTAAAAATCGCCGCAATGCATTTTAAACGGCCGATTTTTGCACCGACCTAGCATCGAACCATGGACAATATTCGAAGATGTCTTTTTGATTTTCGTTGGATATGCACGGCTTCTAGCGGTCCCTCGAATTGCAATTCTCTCCTTTTCCGGAAAGGGCCTCAAAAAAATTTTGGAAAATCCCCGCCATGTATTCTTATGGGGAAAATCGCGACTTTGGGGCCTTCTGGAATCGAACCCATGACACCGAGGTTCAATGTCGGCTTTTTCCTGGAGGTTACACGATATGGCCAATATGTCGTAAACATTTCAAGTAAGTGGCGCTTCTGGAACATGGCTAGAATTTTGATCCCCTATGAATGTGTATATATATGAATATACGAGTGCAATGTAGCTTGCATACTGCAAGCAGATCGGCAATATTATTTTATATCGGCATCATATCGAGACGGTCCTCAAAAGAAAAAAAAAAAGGATTGAAAATATTCTTAAAATTCGCTTCAATTTTAGCGTCTTGCATCGAACCCGGGTCTTCCTGGTGAACTTACTAAGCGACACAATAGAAGATCACTATATCTAACTATGTGTCAAAATTCAAGCAGAAATATTTGCTACAACTGCTTCAAACAACGTTCTACTTTTCACGAATGTAAATGGCTCTCTGGATTCGAACCAAGGACGATCGTGGGAATCTAGAAATTGTTCCTGAAATGTATCTATAATTTCTATCTGTATGCTGAATTTCAATTTTCTATATAATTGGGAAATGGTTCCAAAAAATTCTTAAAGATCGGATCATTTACTGATTGTAGAGACGCCTGGTGGTGAAACCAGGAAACATTGGTAGCTGTGAATTCACAGTTTGATTAGTAATGACATGATCTTATCTTATGCAAAGTTTCAAGTAGATATAATATCGGGAAGCACCTAAAATGTGTTTCCGTAATCTGCATAAGAAATGCATTGAGGAAAGTAAATGGCCCTCTGGGATTGAACCAAGGACCATAAGGGAATATGTAAAATTTGATTATGAAATGTAATTATGATATCTAACGCCATGCCGAATTTCAAGTTTCCATGCCATCGGAAAAGGGTTAAAAAAAATCATAAAAACCGCCGCGATGCATTTTAAACGGCCGATTTTTGCCCCGACCTAGCATCGAACCAAGGAAAATATTCGTAGAAGTCTTTATGGTTTCCTTTTGATATGCGCGGCATCTAGCGATCCCTCGAGTTTCAACTCTCTCCTTTTCCGGGAAGTGCCTCAAATAAATTTTGGAAAATCCCCGCCATGTAATCTTATGGGGAAAATCGCGACTTTGGGGCCTTCTGGAATCGAACCCATGACACCGAGGTTCAAAGTCGGCTTTTTCCTGGAGGTTACACGTCATGGCCATAACGTCGTAAAAATTTCAAGTCGGTGGCACTTGTGGAACATGGTTAGAATTTTGATCCCCTATATATCTTTTATATATAGATGCTTCTCCGGATTCATTCATATATATAGATAGGTACGAGTAAAATGTTGCTTGCATACTGCAAGCAGATCGACAACACTATTTTCATGTCGGCATCATATCGAGACGGCCATCAAAAGAAAAAAGTGGATTGAAATTTTTCTTAAAATTCGCTGAAATTCCATCGTCTGGCATCGAACCCGGGTCTTTACTGAGAACTTACTATGCAGCATAATAGAACAACACCATCTCTAACTATGTGTGAAAATTCAAGTAGAAATATGGGCTACAACTGCCTCAAAAGACGTTCTAATTTTCACGAATTTAAATGGCTCTCTGGATTCGAACCAAGGACGACCATGGAAATCTAAAACATGTTTCTGAAAGTTATTTATGATCTCTATCTATATGCAGAATTTGAAGTTTCTATATTATTGGCAAAGGTTTCAAAATAATTCCTAAAAATCGGATCAACTTCTGATTGCAGAGACACCTGGTGTCGAACCCAGGACACTTTGATAGCTGTGAATACACTGTTTGATTTGTATGGACTTGATCTTTCTGGATGCTAAGTTTGAAGTCGATATCGTGCAGGGAAGTACCTAAAATTTGTTTCCGTTATCTCCGTAAGAAAAGCATTGAGAAGTGCATATGGTCCTCTGGGATCGAACCAAGGACCATAAGCTAATATGTAAAATTCGATTATGAAATAAATTCATGATATCTATCGACGTGCCGAGTTTCAAGTATCCATGTTATCGGGAAAGGATCCAAAAAAAATCTTCAAAATCGCCGCAATGCATTTTAAACGGCCGATTTTTGCCCCGGCCTAGCATCGAACCAAGGACAATATTCGAAGGTGTCTTTCCGATTTTCGTTGGCTATGCACGGCATTTAGCGGTCCCTCGAGTTTCAACTCTCTGCTTTTCCGGGAAGTGCCTCAAAAAAATTTTCGAAAATCCCCGCCATGTAATCTTATGGGGAAAATCGCGACTTTGGGGCCTTCTGGAATCGAACCCATGACACCGAGGTTCAATGTCGGCTTTTTCCTGGAGGTTACACGTCATGGCCATAACGTGGTAAAAATTTCAAAGCAGTGGCACTTGTGGAACATGGTTAGAATTTTGATCCCCTATATATATATATATAGGTATATCCGGAGAAACGTCTATATATCTATTACGAGTAAAATTTCGCTTGCATACTGCAAGCAGATTGGCAATACTAATTTCATATGGGCATCATATCGGAACACTCCTCAAAAGAAAAAAAATAGGATTGAAATTTTTCTTAAAATTCGCTAAAATTTCATCGTCTGGCATCGAACCCGGGTCTTACTGGTGAACTAACTATGCAGCACAATAGAAGATCATCATCTCTAACCATGTGTGAAAATTCAAGCAGAAATATTGGCTACAACTGCCTCAAAATACGTTCTAATTTTCAGGAAAGTAAATGTCTCTCTGGATTCGAACCAAGGACGATCTTGGAAATCTAAAAGATGTTTTTGAAAGTTATTTATGATCTCTATCTATATGCCGAAATTCAAGTTTCTATATTATTGGGAAAGGTTTCAAAATAATTCCTTAAAAATCGGATCAACTTCTGATTGCAGAGACACCTGGTGTCGAACCCAGGACATATTGTAAGCTGTGAATGCACAGTTTGATTTGTAAAGACTTGTTCTTGTATCTTGCAAAGTTTCAAGTCGATAGCATGCCGGGAAATACCTAAATTTTGTCTCCGTTAACTCCGTAAGAAATGCATTGAGAAGTGCAAATGATCCTCTGGGATCGAACCAAGGACTATCAGCGAACATGTAAAATCTGATTACGAAATGTATTGATGATATCTACCCACGTGCAAGGTTTCAAGTTTCCATGCCATCGGGAAGCAGTCCAAACAAAATCTTAAAAATCGCCATAATGCATTTTAAACGGCCGATTTTTGCCTCGACCTAGCATCGAACCAATGATAATATTCGTATATGTCTTTATGGTTTCCTTTTGATATGCACGGCATCTAGCGATCCCTCGAGTTTCAACTCTCTCCTTTTCCGGGAAGTGCCTCAAATAAATTTTCGAAAATCCCCGCCATGTATCCTTATGGAGAAAATCGCGACTTTGGGGCCTTCTGGAATCGAACCCATGACACCGAGGTTCAAAGTCGGCTTTTTCCTGGAGATTACACGACATGGCCAATACGTCGTAAAAATTTCAAGGCAGTGGCACTTGTGGAACATGGTTAGAATTTTGATCCCCTATATATAACTTATGTATATATATATATATAGGTATATCCGGAGAAACGTCTATATATAATAGATATAGATAGATAGGATACAAATTCACAGCCTAAACCACAAGCGTGATTGAGTTCAAATTTTTACTGCGTATTGGCCATAACAATTAACCGCCAGAAAAATTGTGATTTTGATCCTCAGTGTCATGGGTTCGATTCCAGAGGGCCCCAAAATCCCGATTTTTCCCGTTTAAATGCATTGCTTAGATTCTCGGGAATTTTTAAAAAATACTTCCCGGATAGGTAGAGAATCTAAACTCTAGGAGCCTTTATATATGGTCATGATCTATCGAAAACATAAATGAGTTTTACGGAAAATAACCTGGGTTCGATGCTAGGTCAAGGCAAAAATCGGCCGTTTAAAATGCATTGTGGCGATTTTTAAGATTTTTTTTGGACTCCTTCCCGATGGCATGGAAACTTGAAATTCGGCATGAAGTTGGAGATCATAAATATATTTCGTAATCAAATTTAACATATTCGCTGATGGTCCTTGGTTCGATCCCAGAGAGCCATTTTCAATCCTCAATGCATTTCTTATGGAGATAACAGAAAAAGGTTTTATGTACTTCCCGGCATGATATCGACTTTAAACTTTGTAAGAAACAAGATGAAGTCCTAATAAATCATACTGTGCATTCACAGCTACCAATATTTCCTGGGTTAGACACAAGGCGTCTCTACCATCAGTAAAATATCCGATATTTAAGAATTAATTTAAACCCCTTCCCAATAATATTAAAACAAGAAATTAGGCATATAGATAGAGTGCATTGATCCATTTGAAAAACATGTTTTAGATTTCCTTGATCGTCCTTGGTTCGAATCCAGATAGCCATTTACATTATTGAAAAGTAGAACGTCGTTTGAGGCAGTTGGAGCCAATATTTCTGCTTTAATTTTCACACATAGTAAGAGATGGTATATTTCTGTTGTGCTGCATAGTAGATTCACCAGGAAGACCCGGGTTCGATGCCAGACGATTAAATTGCAGCAAATTTTAAGAATATTTTCAATCCCTTTTTTTTTCTTTTGAGGGCCGTCCCGATATGATACCGACATGAAATTAGTGTTGTCGATCTGCTTGCAGTATGCAAGCTACATTTTACTCGTATATATATATATCTATTATATATATACGCTTCTCCGGATATACTTATATACGAGTAAAATGTTGCTTGCATACTGCAAGCAGATCGACAACACTATTTTCATGTCGGCATCATATTGGGACGGCCATCAAAAGAAAAAAATGGATTGAAATTTTTCTTAAAATTCGCTGAAATTCCATCGCCTGGCATCGAACCCGGATCTTACTGGTATATTACTATGCAGCTCAATAGAAGATCACCGTCTCTAACTATGTGTGAAAATTCAAGCAGAAATATTGGCTACAACTGCCTCAAAAGACGTTCTAATTTTCACGAATGTAAATGGCTCTCTGGATTCGAACCAAGGACGATCTTGGAAATCTAAAATATGTTTCTGAAAGTTATTTATGATCTCTATCTATATGTCGAATTTCAAGTTTCTATATTATTGGGAAAGTTTTCAAAATAATTCCTAAAAATCGTATCAACTTATGATTACAGAGACACCTGGTGTCGAATATATATATATATATATATATATATATATATATATATATATATATATATATATATATATTCCGACGAACTTATATCTATTTATGTTAGACTTACTAATTAATGGTACAAGAAACGTTTACTGTACTCAAAAGTTAGTCCTTCTCACCACATGATCTACGTTCACATCTGAAATTTTTCTTCCTTATATCATGCATTGCTTTTAAAATTATTAAAGAATAATTAAACTGATTGCAGATACACAAATGTAGTAGTTCATTATAATTCTCAGTTCCATTTAATTATTTGAAATTCTAGGAATCAAAAATTCCATTATTTTTACATTAAATTCGTTCGTTAAGTTTGACAGAGAAATTTAATGACCGAATATCTCTCAATTTAATTATTTCTGGGCGATTCGAAATTCCTCGAAAAGGTAGGAGATATCAAATCCAGTTAAATTGACCTTTGAGATGCTTTATTTGGCGCGAGTTTATTAAGTTTAATTTTACGATGTAAACTTATGACAATGAGTAGCATTTACGAGTTCTTTTTATTCATTTCGCAGCTCACACTGCGCGCTTTGATAAAATTCATTTGAAACATTATCGACTGACAATTCCTTAATCAATGTATTTCTGTGAACTGTTTTCCTCGTATTTCTCCGAATATATTTTTCCTTTAGCGTATGAACACGCTTCAATGATTATGATCAGCAGTAGGAAATTTACAATACAATAACATGAAATATAATATATTATGTAAATGACTCAGATGCTGTATCATCATTTAATGATATAATTCATTGTTTATTAAATATGAAGCATAAAATAATTTTATTTATTTTCAATTTGGTATAAAATTTGTGAAAAATATCTTTTTTTCGGATATCATTCTTTTTATCGATTGATGGTAAAATATTGAATAAGATCAATAAAACAAGTTTGATAAATAATGTAAATGTGCCTCAATTAGTATTTATATTATACTGTATATACGATACATAATTTCATACAAAATAGTACGTTGATTTTAAAGCGCCAATTCATTATTTAAAAAGAAAATCATACTACGATGAAAAGGCGATTTTTGTATCAATAGATGCGCCCTCAAAAATGTCACGGGTCTTTCCAATTTAAAATACCGAAAAGACTCTGAGAATTAATCCAAATCCCCATAGGTTTCATACATAAACGGAATAACCAAACTCAAAGAGAACATTACTTTTTCTCTTATCCAATGAACGAATATACTTCTTGCGCTCTTTGTGAATGACGAGCCAATGCTTAAGAAAAGAGAGAGGTTTCTCTATTAAATTATAAAAACCCATTACCAGCTTCCTTCCTCATCTTTACCACAGATATTTAATTAGCGTCTCTGAAGCAACTTCTTCCTCCATTAACAGCTTAGGATAGAAGTTGAGGAAAATCGGCTTTTCAACTCGCCACGGCGATCAAACGAAGCTTTCATTCAATCGGAGAGGTGGTGAGTGCATTTCGTGAAAAAAACTCATTACCTTCTTTTACACTCTTGCCGTTAGAGGAACTTCAGCTTTAAATAGAGTCAAAGTTTTACGCGGCTGGGGATTGGATTCGACTGCATTACTGTAAAAAAAAAACAAAGGTACTCCTCTTAATGTATTACAGATTCTCTCGCAGGCTTTTGTAATCCAGAATAATCTTTCGGTAATACTAGCTAAAGGTATCAATTCTACGTATCCACTATTCTTCGCCCGCGGAGTGCATACTAAATGGATGTAACGTAGGCAACGCATTACTACAGATAGGTGCTGAGATGTTAAATGTTAGAACGGTTTAATTCCACCTTTCAACGATCGAAGCGACTTCCTTAGCTTTAGTATCTCTTATGGGTCAAACAAACTGACTAACTTAAAATTAAATATGTATAATATATGTCATTCATAACGAACTGACAAATAAAATTTCATTTGTCAGTTCGTAATGGCTTCCTACCACAAAGTCTTGCTAGAATCTATTAATAGTATTATATACACGGCTGCCATAACGTGCTTATTTCTAAGAATTGTGCTTATTTTAAATGAGTAAACCTTAGAAAATAAAATGTTGCTTATTTCTAAGAAATGCACGTATTTTACATAGTAAATGCTTATTTTGTCTTATTTTATCCAGATCGAAGAGTCTAATTGTCTCTCACATTGTATATAATAAGAAGCGCCTGTGAGAGAACTTGAGGGAGTTTAAACTCGCAAGATTGTCGCGACAGATAGTCGTAACAATTTATTGCTTTTAGTGGTAAAGATAATTCCTTCTTTATAAATCTCAACATGACCTGCGGTGAGGTGCATGAACTACTTTCGATAGACAAAGTATTGCTGGAGAAAATCATTGGCAATGCGAAATATTGTGAATAAAACTACCTTACCAATGGTCCCTTATTTTCTGGTGAGAAATCTTATTTTTTAGTCCGAGTGTGCTTATTTTTGGCTTCCAATCGATGGTAGCCCTGATTATGTATAATTCCTATTACTCACGGTCTACCTTCATAGTTACCTAACGTTCAGCATTATTCTAATATTTTGAAAAATGAATTTAAAACAAAAGCTTAAAATTAAAACCTAAACGTTTGAGAAACGACCACGTTAACTTTTGAAGTACGAGTACATCCATTTCTGGGCGCATTTTTACGAATCATAATTTTTCAGCCCTGTTGTCACAGGCATATTATCAACGAGAAACAACTAACACGTAAATGGGAATTTAAGTCGTTAAGTTTATATCTTACGTTAGGAGAAAATTCCAAATACACAACTGAACGAGTAACGTATTCACTGAGCAATAAGATATAATTCCCATTTCCAATTAAATTTGATAAGGCGTGTAGTAACAAACTAGGTACAATCTCAGTATACCTGAGGGTAAGATCAAATTTGTACTATGTTTTAGCGAAAAGTTCAAATATACCTCAGCCTTCTTCCACTCTCTAGGAAAAATAGGAATATATAAAATAATTACTATGATATATATATATTTAATAATAATAGGAATCTATGAATAATAAGTGGTGAGCCAAAAGTCACAAACAAAATGCTTGAAATTTCATCAATCGAAACAAAAAAGTAGCTCCTTTCCTTAGTATTTTATATCACCCAAATTAAAACTAATTTCTTGTATAATAATTATGATTTAGATAGCAGTATCCCGTAAATATTGATATCACTAGAACTAAGTTCTCAAATAATGTAAATTAGGAACAGCAAATATTTTTCTGTAGCTAACAGTTTAAATTAAAATATCATATCAAAACCCTTTTCTTATATGCATAGAAAAGATAAATATAATTATCTTAAAAATTCCTCATATTTTAGATGATGACAAATTTCAGACGAAAACTACCTTGAAGACGAAACTAGTCAACTATGAAATTAGTTTCTTAGTGTAAATAAAAAAATTGCTTCTCTTGTCGTATTATGGCAGAATTACGCCAAGTCAAGCTTGCACTTGTCATATTAAAATACTCTAGCATGCTCTTTTTAAGAGACAAGTTATTAATTTATTTGTCTACCACAAATTCTTCAAGAGACGGAGAATAACAAAAAAGTCGGAGAAAATTATTTCGCTATTTCCTAGCGGTACCTAGAAAATGAATAACATTTATTAATAAGGTTGAATTTTGCCCTAAATAATGAGAAAAAATATTTCAATTACTACCTCTAGCCACGGCACCGCCACAACTGCAACATTGCAAGTGCAGTTGTTAAAATGGATCCTTGGTAATTAGTTGACACAAATTCTTATAAATCTATTTTGTAAGCATTCTTCTGCTTGTTTAAAGTGACGGAGAGAATTCAAAATACTGTTGATATTTTATATCGAAGTGAAATAATTAATTACTATGTTTAATATGGTAAAATGCGTCGCTAAATACTAAACAAGCGTAAAGGAATGTGATCATGTGTTTTGATGCCCGCCCTCACAATACAAATATTAGACAACAATTTCGTAAGGGAGATTGGTATGCAACAACTCGACCTCCCTCCCCCAAAAAATCTCGGCCTGGTGACTTCCATCTTTCATAAAACCTGAAGTCGTTCCTAGGAGGTCACATGTTCAACAACGATGACATGGTAAATAAGCTGTGTCACTATTTGATGGAAATCAAAGGCGGCAGCTTTTTATGAAGACTAAACTCGTGCCGCTATGAAAGGTGCTTTCAAACTGATGGGGGCTACGAATAGCTCAAGGTATACCATAGAGATGTTTCGCAATGATTTTTTCTTTGTTTTTATTTGTGTTTTATGTAATACTATCAGAAATTACTTTATGAGCATGCCTTAAAATTTTACATGGGTTAAATATTTTTTCGTGCAAGATGTACGATGTATTATGGAAATTTTATGATGAACGAAGTTTGAAGACAACTATCTTGTGTTTTGCTATAACAAAATGTAAAGTTAGAATTGCGCGAAGTCTAAAGAAAATAAAATACACAACTCAGCTGTTAACGATTATCCCTTGTGGACCTCCGATTTCCCATGCTATCCTGTGAAAACGGCGGTAAAGCATACTTCTACGTTTGCATAGGCTGCTGGAAGGAATGTTGCTTCATATATATAAATATTAATAAAATATTGCTACATTCCATTCCATTGTGCTCAATTTTAACCCGTCTACATTGTTCCTAGTAAATGATATCTAAATAAATATAACCAATGATTTATATCTCTAATTATTTGTACTTATATCTTTAAATTATCCATACTCACGAAATAAGGATTGCCAGTCATAAGAACGAATTTAATTTGTATTTCTAAAGGAAGGTCTTCTGAAAGATTTCGCAACAAATTTTGTAATGATTGGGACGCATTACTCTTCAGAGGCCAACTAAAGAGAATAGACGTCTAATTACACTACGCACTAAAATTAAAGGGACAACTAAAAGTTTACGAAAAAAAAAAAACATTTTAAAATGATCATATCTCTGAGTTGGTTACGCCTTTTTAGGCCCCCGACCCATCAAAATGTTTGTATTGATGTCTAGTTTAAGATGCTTGATTTAAATTGGTGTTTTGACTTTTAGGGATCAATGGCGTTCCGTTGAAGAATATAAACATGTTTTTGAGAAAAACGTTTTTTTTATCAAGTTGTACGGAGTTTGGAGAGTTTTTGAGAAAAAATTAAAATAATGAAAACGTTGAAGAATTTTCTCAGCTTTAAGATGCTTTTCTGAGATTTTTCCCACGATTTTTTGCAAGTGAGCTATGGCCATTTGAATGAGAACACAGCACAAAATATACGAACCGACGCGTCGGTTCGCATATTTAAGTGTTTCGATTGAGGTAAATCATTAAATTTTCTGGCTGAAAATACCATCCATCTACCCACTGTGAATAACATTGCCCACACTCTGACTTAAGATACTTTCAGTGAAAATTCATAATTAGAGGAAAAATACCTGCCAAGTATCGCAAAATCCCCTCCAAACTTTATCCTATCCTCCTAGAAAGACCTAGTCGGTAAACCGCTTATTCCCACAGACTACAGAGAAAATATTCCCGAACCATTAGAAATGAACTTAAAAAGTACTCGTCATGAAAGAGCTTTCCTAGGGTTTTAATTCGTCGAGAAATTCTTCTAATCACATCATTTAGGAAAATACTCTCCATTTTCATTGCATTTAAATAAAAAGGATTTGAAAAAGGGGATTATTTTTTTAATAAAGGGCAAGTTATTCGCTCCTTCAAAAAATGTCACACACAAGGTTTTTATAAATCGTCTTGGGATCATTTCTTTATCATCGATGAAAAATTGCATCTCCTTCAGGTTTCGTGTTCAAATTTCGACGTCCTTAAAACGTACGCACTTTTCTCCTTTGAGGCAGATTCCCTTACGATGCAGACTGAATGAGACAGCTAAGTCGAGGCGTCCCACGCAATAGCGGCGGTGTGCCGCTCGGCGGAAGGGCTTGCTTTCACCCAAAGACATCTGAAAGGACGCTTCGGCTGAGGAAAAATATGATGGGAGATTTAAGGAAGGGACTCGTGAAAGCTTACGCATTAATGACGGTCTAAAGCTGCTTTCAGAGCGTGTGCAGTCCCATTTAATACCCGATACTCGGCAAAGAGGTATATAGGGAGACCTGTCGTTGAGGTAAGTTGTAAAGCGGGAGAAATTCGTATTGATAACACAGGTGGTTTTGGTTCCTCTAGATCAAACAGAATTGCCGATCGTGGTGGAAGCATCTGTAGAATCAAGGTGAAGATGTGAGAGTTTTAAAAGAACATCATGTTACAAAATGATATTTCTTTCCAAAATTAAGCAAAGATGAAGATGTTGAAAAAGTGTATCTCTTAAAATGGAACAATGAAGATAATAATAATAATAAAAATAATTTATTAGGGTGAGATCGATTTTAGGAAGTCTCTTCTTACATCTAACCCTTCGTCGTATGAGTAATGAATGGAAATAGAGAGCTTGCAAAAGTACAAATAATAAAACTACTATACCGATTAAAAAACCTAAACGAAGAGCTTAGGAACATTTCCACTGCAGGAAAACACTCACTAGAAGTGAAGTGTGAAAAACCTGCGAAGCCTACAGATAGATAGCTAAATTTGATGATGACAGTAGATTGAAATAGTTATAAAAGACAAGAAGAAAAATCGATGGAGGTATATAAAAAAGAAGAACAAGTGAAATCTTTACAAAAAAATCAGGATCTCACAAATTGAAACTAATTACAAGATGAGTTTAAAATGTAACAACAGGGAATGCATCAATAGTAAAAAATAAAATTATATACATGAAAATAACATAATAGAGAAACAGAATATTTACTAGATAAAAATAACTTTGTCAGTTATTACCATTAAATTAGCATGAACAGGATTCGCTTAATAAAAGCTCATCAAATATTCGGAATGAGACATTAAGCAAGCCATCTTATTAATTAAGATTCGATGACTCACACGCTTGCAATTTGAAAAATAAATGAAAGAGAAAAGGTCGGCCATAGCCGGGACTCGAACACTGATCTTTCTTGTTTTCGGGTGGTTTCTTTAGCCAATTAAGCTACCACAACAGCACATTCCCTTCTACGATTTCAAAAATTCACGGTTAAACACATTCATGTAATTTCACATCATTTTCAATTAATATTAAATATGATTATGAATAAGATATGAATTTTATGAATGTCAGGTATGATACATTAAAACTGAGCACCTATGATACCTATCCACACAAAAATTGAACAAAGGCTCAGTACATCTCACTTTCGAACAAATTGTGGAACATTATTAATGCTAATGGCATTGAGTCTCTTGTTGACAGAATTTCTGGAAGATAAGAAAGTTCTGCTTAGGAGCCATATTAATTCAATTTCACTTTAAAAATAGCACCAATGTAGGAAGCCAAGCATCTGTAGAATATATCACCCATAAAAATCATTGAAACTATACCCAAATTTTGTGAATTTCACCAATAAAACTCTCATTATTAGAAATCCTATCATAAAAATCAGTTTTTAAAATGCCCCTCGGCTGTCTTATTTTTAATCGATTTCTTAGTACAGTTTGCGAACCTTTTGCGGCAAAAGTATCATATTTTATTAATGTAAAGGTTTTGCGTTCTAATAAGGTGCCAAACCATAAGGTGAGATGATGATACACATTTTATCATGGTAGCGAGAGTATTAATATCATGCAATTGACTAAAATAATCGTTAATTGGCATTATTAATGAACAAAATCCACATTAATTTACAGAGGAGCTTCATTTTTAAGGGAAGTATGCATAATGAATATAGTGTTTTGAAAGTTTTGCGTGTCAAAATCATTCCCTCGCGTGCCACTTTGTACATGCGTGTCATAGGTTCATCATTATTGTCTTAGTAATTTTAATAGAAAATCGTTCACACAATGCCATTGATATTTTAATCAGAAATAAAGTGTCAAGGCCAAAAGAGAACGACTATCAGAATTAAGTGAAATGATCCTTCTTCACTCCAATATTTTCTTCTCTCTTTAGCGCACTCAAGTTTCAATACGGCGCGTGGAAAAGACAATCTCACGTGCTCTAATTGGAAACTTCAGAGCCTTGCGCGGCCGTATCTTAGACACGAAGTTCCCGATCGAAAATAAAATTAAACTGTATTATTGTTTCTTTACCACACTTTAATACTTCGTTGTTCCTTGGAAGCGTTCGTAAATTGAAATTTACGGAAAGTGGATTCGAAGAATCCCAAACTTTCTTGGATGCCCTAGAAACGAGATTGACACGTGGCTATGAAGAATTCGGCAACAGATTGATACTCCAGAAAGCCTCAAGGAAATGTACATTGAGTAAAGATTCCTGAGAAATTCAATGCCCCGCTTTTGCCACCACTCCGCGAAAGTAGGTCCTACCTTTCTTACCTCCCTCTACCATCGCTCTCATCCTCTCAAGGATATCGACCAATGTCGGGGCTGCAGCAACACAATAGCTCTGAGCGCTAACGGGAAGCACTAAGCACTTTCTGTAACGCGCGGGCATGTGAAAGCACCGCTGCAGCGGAAAAAATGGAGATAAAAGAAAGCTAAATCGGACGTTGCACAGTTTTACGGTATTTCGCCTCGGTGCAGTTTCCGCAAGAAACTGACGACTCCATTCGGAAAGGTGCGACTTTTTTTTAATCTTCCCCGGCTCTTTCATGTAGACTCCCTTCCACGAGAGGGCGGAAATGAAATTCGTCCATCCCGCAGCGATTTCACTCCATTTGGAAGGTCGTTCCAAAAGACAGTCTGAAGGCCGTTCCCCGTTCATAATCATCACACTTCAGTGGCACTTGTGCACATCACATTAGTCTTTGTAAAAGAGACAGCAAATCATTCCCATGTTCTAGTACTATGTTTGATGAATCGATGAAAGGATGTAGCGAAGATATGGGTGGGAAATTTTACCTTTTATTTTATTTATAAGTGGGAGATCAAAAGCTTTCCCGCTACGAAACACAACATTCGCATAAAATCTTCAAAATAATTACATATCTAACTTTGATAGAACTATCCAATAGAAAACTTGTAAAATTTGTTCATTCGAAAATTGCAAATAGGACATAATTCCATAACGTTATTCAGTATTATTATCCATATGTTGATCGCTAACCTAAACTTAATCTATAGGCAGTTGATATTTTGTGAGTCGTCTAGTACGACAGATATCTAAAATGATTTAGTTTTGATGAAAATGAATACTGACAACAAGGAGAGCCAAATGAGAAACTGCGATCAATCGTGTATGAAGAGAAATCATATAAATATGGAGAAACGCAATACTTGCATCAAGAAATGAGTGGCGATCATGACTATTCTCCTGATTGTAAAATTAAGAACACATTATTGAAGTAAAATAAAATAAAATGTTGCCAGTTATTAACTTTATCGGCAAATAAAATTATCCAAGAATACCAATCGATAATACGATACCATCACGCCCCTGAAGCTCCCCTATGCTAGCTATACAATCGGCTGACGCCCTTAATGTCCGCAGCCACCAGATGGCAGCACTGAAGCTCGCCCTTTGAAACCATACTCTCATATGGAGTAAATGGAAAAAATAGCACGATTATGATACTTTTTCCCTGTTTTTTTTTGTGGGAGTAGTATATACGAAAGATGGAATTCAGAGTTAGTGATTTATCCATTAATAAGTACTTAAAACAATTGAATAAAATAGGCAAATTAGTAAATCCGAAGAATAAGTGTAGGTTGCCTTCAGGGCACACCACAAGTAACTTCGTCGCTGTGAAAACATTATTCGTAGATCAGCGAAGTGCAATGTATTCTGCTTGGATACACAGAAAATAATTGATCCTTAATAAATTACAAACGTTACATCTACTTTCAACTAGGCCTTTTAAAACTAGAATCGCAGGATGCACATGGGTGGCCTGAAAAGTTTCCGACATTTCAACATTTCTTGACATGGTTTCTGAAAATTTTCTGAAGATGTCTGAAGAATCTGGGGTTGGAAATTTTTCAGACCACCCTCGTAGATACATTTCCTGAAAAAAATCGAAGTTCCCAGAAATAGACTCCAGGAAATGAGTAAACGGTCAAATATTGTTGAAACATGCATAAATCCATAAGTATCAACTTTTAATGACTGGCGTGGACTGCATTTTATCTTGGGGTGCCTGAAATGTGAATTTAGGTTATACAATTTACAAATATAAAGGATAGAGTGGTATAAAAAATTATTGACCAAACATTAAGTTTTAGACAGTTTCGCAAATTTCCTTTCCGCAAATTTCCTAGAGACTATTTCTGGGAACTTCGATTTTTTTCAGGAAATGTATCTACGAGGGTGGTCTGAAAAATTTCCAACCCCAGATTCTTCAGACATCTTCAGAAAATTTTCAGAAACCATGTCAAGAAATGTTGAAATGTCGGAAACTTTTCAGACCATCCATGTGCATCCTGCGATTCTAGTTTTAAAAGGCCTAGTTGAAAGTAGATGTAACGTTTGTAATTTATTAAGGATCAATTATTTTCTGTGTATCCAAGCAGAACACTTCGCTGAACTACGAATAATGTTTTCACAAGTTACTTGTGGTGTGCCCTGAAGGCAACTTGCACTTATTCTTCGGATTTACTAATTTGCCCATTTTATTCAATTGTTTTAAGTACTTATTAATGGATAAATCACTAACTCTGAATTCCATCTTTCGTACATACTACTCCCACAAAGAAAAACAGGGAAAAAGTATCATAATCGTGCTGTGTTTTCCATTTACTCCATATGAGAGAGTGGTTTCAAAGGGCGAGCTTCAGTGCTGCCATCTCGCGGATGCGGACATTAAGGGAGCCAAAAAATTTCAGCAGTTTCCAGTCCTATATTTTCTAAGTTCGTGGATACCATATAATAACATTGGACATACGTTCAGCAACCGTGTTAACTTAATAGATTGAAACCCACTTTCAAGTTTATCAACTGCGTGTAGTAGCTTTTAAAATGATTATATTTCAAACAAAGATCTAAAAGGATCTTTTCAAAAATCTCTTTTCTGTTTACCATCTAATTTCATTAATGTGCTTCATTATTTACCGACATTTATTTAACATATTACACCATCGCAAAAACTGCTATATCCACATCGCATATTGCGGTGTTGTTTGGTGGAGCTTATTCTCCATTATTTGAAAAACTAACTCACTAAATCGACTACGCAATGTATATTCAATTACAAAATACGACCGATTCGTCACAAAGTAATATCTTCAGATGGCGTTCTCTACACTATTCATGTCACTGATCAGTCCATTACAAACAAGATAGGAAAAGTAACTACATTTTTTATTTTATTCATTTATTTTACAAATTAAATAGAAGAACAATTACAGTTAAAATTTAGGTTTATAGAAACAACATTATATTTAATTATATTATTTTACTTAGAAAAGTAAATATACTCATCGTAAAGGGGTTCCACTAGCTAAAGCCTTCTCATCGAGTTTTTAATCCTCTAACGGTTGTAACAATAATGTGCTTGTATTCAAATAACTCAAATAACAATTAATAAAAATATTTTCCCATGTATCAATACAAAAAACATCAACTTACAATTTAAGCATACATAAATGAAAATATAAATATACAATGCATATACGAATCATAAAAAATAAAAAACTCACACATATACCGTTGTTATTTAGCTATAAAAGTTAGTATGAATTTAAATAACCTTGGAACAGCATATGCATTACTTGTCTGGTACAGCAAGGGTTATTTAAACCGCTTCCAAAACTTAAAACATCAATACATTCGATATATTTCGCGGTGCGGGCTGCTGACAAAGACGGCTATTGGATATTTTTAAAACCTTCCATATTTTTAACCTCTCAGTTAATTCATTAACAGCCGTGTTCCAATTTTCTTTCCTTACATGTATCGGTTGGTCCGTCTCGTATATGTCGTGTAAATCAATTTCATCGATACAATGCTCAGTAGACACCTTTTTTAGAAGACCATTGATTACACTAAACTGGATTTGTTTCCAAAAATGTTAATTCAATTCTCACTGCTTTAGTGATCATTTTTTGTAAAAAATACCGATTGTTTTTCGAACCTCTTGCTTTGAAATTCCCTTAGTATCAAGCGCATGTCATGTTTTTCCACGAAAGACATCGCAGCGCGAGTAAAACGAGGCAGGAAAACATCGCTTCAAAACTACACAAATAGTTCAGTTGGGAACGACAGATGTTCACATGACAATAGAATGTGAAATGCTAGTTGAGTCATTTTCATGGAACCTAAACGTAAACAGCTGCGAACAATAGTGCACATCTATTTTTCTTTTGCTGAAGACTACCATTGTTAAGATGTTTCATGAGCGATTTCCATTAATCACAGAACATTTCATTGCGTTCCAGTGTGTGGCACATCCATTGTCACAAATTCGCGTACCCTGTCGTTTGGATAGTAAAAGCTAGCCGTTTGGAACACATACGTGGTGGAAATCATTAATTAAACAAATCATATAAATCTCATCATAAGGATAGCTTGTTCATGATTCTGTTTACTACTGCCAGATAGTTTTATGCTAACATATTATGAGATGGGATGGGGTATCTTAGTTAATACAATAGTCTGAAGGTCAACAACTAATATTTATCACAGCTATTAATAAAGTAAAATTAAATAAGAAATCTAAAGATATATAATTTATTACATCAGCGACTTCTTTATTTTATTTAACTGATTTTCATTAAACACAAAACAGTGAACAAAAGTAAATCAACAAAAGTGAATGACAAATAGCTTAAACCGTTTCAAGTTATACTTATAAACGTAAAGTAGTGTGTACACGGTAGTGTAAACAATACAAAAAGACAGTTCTCCAGTTTTCCACTTTACAGCTGTGGGAAATATATCACATTTTTAATAAAAAGCCCGCCAAAGTTCGCATATTGGAAGAGTGCTCCTACTATCTCTCCCCTAGGTAACAAATGAACAATGAATTTGTGGAGTTTTTCTCGTGCAAACTCCCTCGCAAAAGACGGGAGCTTGAAGCGTGAAACAGTGCCGTACTCGATGGACACCTGGTCACCATTTAATAAAAAAAGCGCTCAATTCAATGGCGTTGGCTTTGAATAAATCAAATGGAACGTGTGGAGAAACTATAAGCATCAAATATTCCACTGGGAGATTTGATTCAAACAGGATATTCAATCGTTACTAAATCATATTTTTATTCAAGTGTGGAAAGAGCTTTGTGAAGCCGAGTTAAACTAATGCAAATTCATGCGCATATGGTACGGGATAAAGAATAGTCACGGAAAATTTTTCAGTATAATACTGAATTCAACTGCAAGGTGAATGCATAGTATTTTATGGTATTTCATTTACACGAAACAAATTAAATACATTCTGTTAGGATATCCCAGCGAAATTTTCAATAATCGCTACCATGTTAAAGTTTGATTTTATTAGTATGCTTATTTTACATAGTTGAGGATATAGCAGAGCGTTTGAGTATTTTACTTTTAGCATAATTACGTTAACTAATCCGCATGTAGCCTTCTGGTTACTTTAAATTCAAATAGCTCTACTTGCGTATTTCTTAACACTACATTTATAATTTTATATTATTTTTTTATTCCTTTACCTTCACATTTCTTTAATTCTAATGGCATTTGTGTTGCGTTACGTTCATGTATCACAACAAAATTGGAGTGAAGGCAAATAAAGAAATCCCCCCTGTATTCTCCTCAATAAATGTCACGTAATTTAACAGCGGGAGGGTTTAGAATTGACTTTTTAATTATGTTTTACGAGGATCCTAATTTATTAATATCCTCAGTCAAATTTCCGTTCTTTAGGAAAATCAACACTCAAAATAATCGCTGTAACGTAATTCACAAAAAAATCAATGAGTCATCGCACGATCAGAAATGAGTGGAATGGGACCGGACGATAAACCGCATAAATATGCCGGGCGCTCAAGGGTTCAAGTTAATAATAATCAATCAGAAGTCAGTTTGCATACAATTTCGAAATCAGCGACTGAGAGCAAACTCTTCAGATTGAGTGTCAGTTTGTTCATTGGAATCCAATTGCTAAATTATCGAAAACCAATAAACAGCCCTTCATGTGCTTCCTTATACCGCACCGTAGATCCGAACACTTCAGAAAGTGCTCACCAATGATAGACGTTGTATTGCGTTGTATGTCACATAATAGCCTGAATTTCCATAATGTATAACAGGTGAAAAATATCTTTTGCAACGCACACATACCAAAGAGAGTTATGGCGCAAAATATTTCTTAATTGCCGTGAATTTGCGGTGGATTTTTCAATTTCAATAAACTAATCCAACAATTGCTATCCATGAAACCTTTGCAGTAGCACCAATACGGGGATTTTTGTCGTTACAGATTTATGAAAAGTTTGATTTATGAATTCTTTAATCATTTAATTTTTTGTATTTGATCCTAAATCCTAGACGACAAATCTTACTAGGTATTTTTTATCCATCGAATATAAATATCTTCATGGAAGTCAAGTTTCAATGAATTCAATGAAAACATGAAAACCATGAAATGCATCAATAGTTTCGACCTAGTATGTAGAGGATTCTTTCAGAAATGAAACGATTTTAATCTGGAGAGGTAATATAAAGGGACTTTAGTCAACATTCACGAGTTCCAAATTTCTATCGTTCAGCCAATACGTATGAAAAAACATGCACCTCCGTAAATTTCCGAGAAGTTTGCCTTTGACGGTCGATGATATGGATTTTCGGACTACTTTCTTTCATTGTATATAGTGCTGTTGTTGTTAACAAAGCTCATCACTGTCTCAATGTTAAGTTTTCATCATAAGAAGAAGGCATAGGTTTCTGATGTAGTAGATAGAGAAATACAGGATTAATGAAGTAAACAGAAGAATGAAACTTGGCCGGAGCGCATTTGGTAGGAACTCACACATTCTGAAGTCAAGAATGCCAATGGTTTTGAGGAGGAAGGTCTTCAACCAATGCATTTTACCTGTCCTGACCTATGGTAGTGAAACTTGGGTGTTAAATGCTGCAGTAACCCAGAGACTTCAGACAACGCAAAGGAGCATGGAGCGCTGTATGCTGGGAATCACTAGAAGAGACAGGAAACGCAACACTTTGGTGAGAATGATGACTGGAGTTACAGGCATCATAGATAAGGTAAGATCACTAAAATGGAGGTGGGCCGGCCATATTGCGAGAAGAAACGACAACCGTTGGACATCTGTAGTTCTCAACTGGATACCAAGAGATTTGAAGAGACCAAGTAGAAGACCTATAGACAGGTGGAATAGAGACATCAAGTATTTGTAACGTGGCAACCTGAAGCTCAGGACAGAGAAAATTGGAAAGTACTTGGGGAGGCCTACATCCGACGTCGGATTGAAAATGGCTGATGATGATGACGATGATATGCTCCTTAGAACATACAACGTACAAAGATTACCCTACGGTAATTTTTTATAGTAAATGCTTTTAGCAACTAATCGGTAGTACTTAATATGAATGGGTCACATCTTTATACCCATTAGAAACTTTTAATAAAAACGATTCTACTAAAAAACAGCAATTAAAGACTGAAGTAGAATAGGAAAACACAGGTGGACACTCACTGAGGTGCAATATGAAGTTAATGAAAAAAACTTCGAAATTATACGTAATCTTACGACATGTATGACTTAATCTCTCAATATACCCTCAAAACTTCCTACATTGGAAACTCGTTACATTGTAAAAATAAACTCCCCTCTATAGATAGTAATAATACTATATTAAAGATTAATGAAGAATACTATATAAATAATGAATCTATAGATATACCTTCTTTGGTGCCCCAAAAATGTTTTAGTGCGCACTAATTTAAGAGTTAAAATATCTTTATTCACCTCAGGTTTTCGGACTTTTCGTGAAAGATGTTGCTTGCTCTCTCGCAATGTACAGTCCTGGCCAAAATTAACGCAGCACCAGCCGTAAGAATCGCTAGGGAGGTGCTGCGTTAATTTTGGCCAGGAGTGTACATACATTCAAGATTAAAATTATCATCTTTCCAATCATGTGAAGAAAATACTCCTCCCGGCAAAAAATTCGAAGTTCGGGTAAAGGAAGTAAGGAACTCAGCAGGAAGTTCTGGCAGCGTTAAAAAGGGAACGAAACAAAACAAAGGCTAAGGCCGTTTTTCGCTCGTCGATAAGATTACGTTCTGTTTCGGAATTCCAGTTGCAAATTGGAAATCCCGCAGATGTCGGTTAACGATTTTTGTCCAAATATTTCCTTTTTCTCTTATCTCTAAAATTCATTTCCTTTCCGGGGGCTGCATACAAATAGGACCGTTATTAAATCAACGCAAGTCATCAGCTCCGCTTTCGCCCCCCATTCTACTTTCGAGTCTCATCTTGATAAAGCTGCTTCAATGGGACAACTTTGAGGATCTGAGGAAAAGAGCCGGAATAGTAGATCTGGGAAGTGGATATGAAATGATTAGCAGTATATCCACGGGAAGAGAACTCTGAATGAGATACTAGAATTCATTTCATTTACCGTATAACTTTATAACGAGAAGCTCGTTTAACACTTCATTTAATTATGATTCTCGCTCGCAGGAAAACAATTCAAACTCCCTGGAAAACTAGACAATCTAATCATGAATTTATGGTAACTCAATGCATACAGTACATAATGTCTGATGTAAAATATCGAGATTGCTAAAATTACAAGCAAAGTTTTACTCTTAATTTAGTTACATTACATTGCATTTGAGCTATATGTTACTCTAAGACAATGCTAAAATTCAACATCGGTCATCCCAGTCGCATTGAAATAATGTTTCAATGCAGAGGTGTTTGTATGGATTGTCGGATATCATATAAAAAATAACAGCACATTAAAATCAAGTTGAGTGTGAAATTTAACTAGTTAGATTCCAGTTTTCATCCAGTGTTATCACAATTAATATGACGTAGATATTTATATATGAACCAGAATTCAAGAGCCACTTCAAGCATTAAAAATCAGCATCTTTTAAAATAGTGAATATTGCATACATGAGTAATTCGAAAATCGAGAAAATGCTCATAGTTTTCTTTAATGTTCACGGAATCGATATGAAAAAATGATTTCTGCGTAGCCAAACAATTTACCAACAATATAATGAATAAATTCAGAGATGAGTGCGTGAACGACGCACATGGGCTCCAACTGGGAATCGATCCCGGGACAGCTATCACAAAAGCCGAACTCGCTGCCCAAATGGCTATCCGGGAGCCCCGCAATGCTTAATTAATCGAGCAATTTTTTCCACTATCATCCTCCAACATCCTTCAACTTTCCTTGATCTAGCACACTGCATTTTTTATTTTTAAAAATGAATTAAAATTGAATAATGGGACTTGCTTTTCGACTATAGAAGATATGGAAATAATAACTGAAAATAATGACAGACCTGTTGTGCAGCCAGATAAAAATTACCAACAGAATTATTTCAAGCAGTAAAAAGAACGTATGCTTATGTCTGTGGATCCAATTAGAACCCATTATCAAGAGGATTAAGGGAATAATTATACTTCTTTGAATACAAATAAAGTTATAGCGTTATTCTGTAATTATGTTCATTTTGTAAATCAACAAAGTTTTTCCTCTCGGCCCATGTATTCCACTTCATAGAAAATAATTTCCCATAGACAACATAGAATTGGGTTTAGAGAAGAAATAAAAGAGAAATAGTTTGCCAAAGTTGGGACTCGAACTGGAATAGTCCACTTGCTTGGCGGCTGCTTTAGCCATTTAAACTACCACGGTAGTACATTTTCACCTTCAATTTCTGATGTTATGATGAGCCTAAAGCTCCCCCTTGGAAAGCGGAAGATCCGGGTTCGAGTCCTGGCTGCAGCACTCTTTTATAATCTTTCATTTCTTATCCAAACTCATAGCATATAAACCATGAACTTGTACATCTTCAACATTCTCATCGCTTGTTTACACAGAAGTGAACAAAATTAGCTAAGATAAACATTTTAAAGGGTATCAAATGCTGGAAAGGCGAGATTATTGACTAGATTGAATTTTGCCTTTCAAGCTTATAAATTTCTTTTTCGTTCAACTTACCACCGTCTTATGACAGTAAAAGAAATTATTATCCCATAATAACGCCTCTCTGATTTACGCATGACGTTCTCGATACCTTGCTTAAAAATTTTAGGAGAAATTCCACGGAATGATATCCCGTAACGATGTTTATTGTTCTCCCACCAAATGCCGTTAATTATGAGGAAGCCATTTTCGGCACTGCCGCGTTCAATTAATTTGCACCTTCTCCCTTTTCAACAAAACGTTTTCTCCCCTGTCGTGCCAGTTGTGCTCGGTCGTAATATGCCTTCAAATTCATAATCAAACAGCCCAAACGAGAGGATATATTTTCCAATTAAATCCACTTCCGAAATAGCCTCTCTTTTGCGGTATAAATTCGAAATGCTTATTGGTATTATTGAAAATTTTGCCGAAACAGATAGAGCGGAATAGTGAAAATATTTGTATGAATGAAATTAGAATAACAGATGAACACAAAATAAAAAGTTACGCAATTAAATGGGCGTGTTGATAAATGTATAACTAAAATATTAATGTGCACACAAATTTATACTCTTGGATACATCGATGGATACGTTATTTATTCGCTTATTTTTAAGCAAATTTTTGTTGCTACAAGAGTTGATACCAAATTCTTGAATATTGTTCATCGATATTTTCTTGTAATGTCATCTTAATTTAAATTTCATTGCGTCATTTCTTGATACATAATTTAATTGAATATTCATTTTTCAAACGAGAACCTTTATGGAGACATTCACTTCTCGGATAATAATAATGCATACACTCTAGTATAAGCCGGGGCACCTGATTCTATCTCAAAAAGTGGAATGAATCAAGAATAAGCCTGAGGTGGGAAATACAGCACAGGTAAATAAAAACCAAAATAAAAATAAATAATATTGAAATTATAGTAAATGAGGCATCTGTAGTTTAGTGAGAGAAAATTGACAAATAATTTTTAGTTGAGCAAATGAAGATTTTGAGAACAAGCCAATTTCTGGCTACGGTAGACGTTTTCCACCAGAGAACAAGTAGCTGGGACTCACTCGAGTATAAGCCGAGAGGGACTATTTCAGCATAAAAACGTGCTGAAAAGTCTCCTTATACTGAAGTATATATGATACCTCCATTTTTATATTTAGATCTGAATTTTATTGGTCTATATATTGAGTATTCTAAGCAGTAAGTACTTTTTTCCATATTTCTCCATGTTTCTGCTTCAGTAATCTGCTCATCAATTTTGTTCCACCTCCTTCCCTTCAGTTCCCAATATTTCTCTCGTGAATGAAATCTATCTTTTGAAAGCCGCTTACGACTGCGCTAAACAATACTTACATAATAAACCCTCCACCCCAAGCATGAATATTAACTAGTAACTCGTATGGCCAAAAGACCCTAATCCGTTCGCCGTTTATCCTAATGCACTGCGTCTATGCTCTTATCTATATTTGATGTCGACTCACATCCTCGGTGGAGTAAATTACATTCACTAACGGATTTTGGGCAAAAACCAAGGGTGCAATTTAGATCTCAATCCATAGCAGAGTCCGAACGACTTTAAAATACGTCTAATCTTGTGATTAGAGACTCGATAACCTGACCCGATCTCCCACATCCGCTTTTTTTGTTTTCTATTAAAATTGAATCACAAATAAATAGCAAAATTGAAAACTTAAATGAAAAATCAAGCATTAGTATAAAAAAATATAGATTAAACTTAATTAACGTATTAGAAGCCAGTATGTATATGGGTATAAATATGATAAAATTCAAACAAGGGGGTGCTGGAGATGGTTGGGGAGGAGAGGGCATTGATTGAAGTGATTAAGAATCAACAGCAGAAAGGGGTAGGGAAATTATTGAGGGGGGAGAGGCTGCTAAAGAAAGTAATTGAGGGAAGAATTCAAGGGAAAAAATAGAGGAGAAGACAAAGACAAAAGATGTTGCGTGATGTAAGGGGTGGGGTTAGCTACAAGGAAGTGAAGGAGATGGCGTTGTATAGGGATTTTTGAAAACTCATCTATGTATGTTTGGTAACATTAAACTTAACATCAACTTTGCATAAAATCGCTGAACTGAACCCGTAACTCTACCTTGAAACATAAACTTTTGTAAAATGATGATTCATAATAATCCAAAACATAAGTATAGATGAAATGGAGGAAAATATTTACATTAGCAAATGTGACAGACTATGGAAAATAAAGGAGATGTACTGTACAAGATATCTTGCCTAAGAAACAAACGTTAACGAACCTTCAATACGGCCCAAAAAATAAGTAAACCTGTTACCCTTACACAAGAGGAGCATAATCAAATGAAAACAAAATAAACAAAATGTTAGATCCTAGAGTACCGCAGGTAATCATGAAGTTACTTATATTAATGGATAAACTGCTTTTAGTAAAATTATAAACTACTCCAATGCTCTACGTTAAATTATCCTCCTAGATTATCCACCATAGGAGTCCTTACTTTTAGGGAATAAGTAAGAAGAAGTCATCCAGGAATTTTGAATGTTATTTCTCCAGCAGGCATCATTGTTTCCAAAACAGGTCTCATTCATATTTCCTTATCCTTCGTGAAAGAAGCTGCTCTAAAGAGCACTTAAACCCATGTATAGGTCTTTCCAGTGCTTCCTAGGTACTTTTTATGTAACATTTTGTCTTGATACAAAATCCTTTAAAATTCAAGAAGAGTAAATCCTATAGAATATCACTTCTATGAAGTACTGATGTTTAGCCTTGCGATGAACTGAGCTCTTATCTGTTAACGTTCGTTGTTGACAAGGTAAATAAGTGGCATCTCGCTACAAATAATCATAATGTTCATAGGAAAGCACGTAAAAAAGACAACACATCAGAGATCTCCTTAATTATTCCAGGTGGTAATTAGACGAAACTGCAATGAAAGATAGCTAACTCATTAGTGAGATGCTAATTATTGCGATATCGGATAACGTAAAACTTCGGGAAAGTATTAGTTGCGATGTTCTGAAGAATATACTGGCTGAGATACCATAAAATACCATAATTAACTTTTGAAATCAGTTCTTTTAGTTTGTTAACTAATTAGCATGCTTTAAATTCTTATGAATTTTTAAATTTCATAGTAAATTTCGTTTCTGTTAATATAATGCACAACCTACGAAAATTTAAACATCTTCCAATCAGATCCCTAAAACCGAATATTATGTTTCGAAGACCTTTTATATCAAAGAGAATTAAAAAGCTGCCTTGCTGCTTGGATCTGAAATATTCAAGAGTACGCATAAAAACTAATAATTTCATACCAAATTAAACAACGAAGCGGTAGGAACATTTTAATTCCATTAAAGTATCTTGGACTTTCAATATGCTTCTACCATTTGAAACACTAAAGGCCGTGCCCATGAATTGTGGCTTCCGACTTCTTATAGCAACGCTGCACTGCAGTTTATTTTATTAGTTCTAATTAATAAATTAATTGAGTTTTCTCTCTTAAATCTAATAAAAGGAGTTTAAAAGCAAATGTTGCAGTTTGTGTAATTGAGTGGATTCATTATTTATATGTTTTTTTATTTTTTGGATATTTTTAAATTAAAGATGTGAAAACGATGAAGTGACATTTTGGCCTGAAAAGTGGCATTTTAAACTGTGAAATGTAGTTTTTGTGATTAGAGTATACGAGTGCATGCTTTCGATCATACATGTTGATTACATGTTTTGGAGGGGTAACAGGGAGATATATGTAAATTAAAGCTCGATGTAGTATTGCGGTGTTCGAATAATGTCTGAGGGTAGTGATGATAATTTTGGAATATTTGTTTGTATGTAACATCTGGTGTGAAGGATTGGGGTTAGAATTAAGTTGTACGCAGACAATGGTTGGAGCTGCCACCGAAAGAAATTCTACTTAGAGCATATGTGATAAATAAATATCATCACGAATTAATAATAATGTAAAACAATAAATAATAGACGGAGAATTCTATGTGAAAATATATGAAAAAAATCGACTCACACTCTTCTGGTAAGAAAAGGATTAAATTAGAGCGACACTCCTTATTACGTAACAGATCTAATTTATGATAAATGTCAATATATTTTAGCTTTGCTATACGCGGAGAAAACCACATTATTAATTAACATAACAACAGTATATCATTCAGAATGCTTATCAAGTCGGCTGCTTTTTCCATAAACAAAAAATATCGAAGACAAATTCTGATTCTGATATTCCTCGTTCCCCTACATTTCTCAAGTTGTTTGAGGAAGGGACTGGAAAGAACTGGATTGTGGGCGTAAAAAAGTCGCATTTTTGCTTCCAAGAATATTTCTAAGTAAATAAGAGTTCGGATTGAAATAGAACGAAATACATTCTTACTTGAGAATTTGAAAAATTCCTTTCTCCGTAAAATTAGAGTTGACAGCTCAGAAGAATAACTATGCGATATTTTTTCGTTTGAAAGCCATTCAACTGGAAACAACAGAAATAGAAGTTCCGGGCGATGAAAGAATGCTGAATCACGGGGAATCGGATGACAAAGGACCAGCATAAAAAGAGGGAAAGAAAGCTAATGTATCAAAGGATGAGAGAAAATCAAATTCCTTCGTCCTCTGAGAAACAAACAACTTACTCCCAAGAGTTTTGGGAATCCAATTCCAGATTTTACAAAATCGAAAGTATGAAAACAAGTTTCAAGAGCCCTGGCCGTGCTAGGAAAGAAATCACGGAAATGAATGCCTTTGTTTTCTTGAGAACTTAGGATCAAGGTTGTTACGGAACTCCCTGAAATATTCATCGAGACGAAGTTGTGAAGTTAGAATGCAGATACTTTGGATATCTGACAAAATTCTCCTTTCCAGTCCAGCAAATGCTATATCAAAATGCCATCCATAGCGAAATATGCGAGAAACATCCCCAAATACCGCAGAGAGAGTATTTTCTGTACCTTTCATGTGAAAAAAATACCCTGTATTACTTTCCACTAAATATTTGCTAGTAAATTAATTATTTATCTTTTATTAATTGCATTTGAGAACATTTTTGTAATTATATGTGCATCTTCACTTTCTAGAAACTCCATCTCTTGTAATAATAATAATACAATCTTTATTTAGTAGTAAGCACTACAATTGTCAAATACAAAATAAATATAAAGTAGGCCCTGCTAAGCACCGACTGCTTGCCAGAAGGTTCCTAATAGTAAAAATATATGGTACGTATACAAGCTAATCAATAATACATTATGATAACAATGGTAACAACCAGTGGTGATTTAACAAATATCTAGACGTAATTACATTAGCATATGTGTATTATATAATTCTAAGATTTTAATTTCACATCGATTTAAAACCATCATATACATAAAAAGGTATTGGTAACAAAATAACATCTATATACACCTATATTATATATGAAATCAACACTTACATACTTATATTGAAAATGATTTCATATAATAGTATAAAATTTTGATAGCACAACTTATATTCTTATTTGTTAGGCATTATTCATCCACTCTTTTATTTTTCTCTTTACTTCATTGACATGACTGAGATTTTTATAGTTTTCGGGCGGACCATTGAATTATTGAATCAATTCCGTAAAATAAATAAAAATCGTTCTAAAACTACAGCTGAACTACTTTGCACCATATTACGTATAAATCCGTAATTAAAATTGCTGGAGCAATGGAAGTCAAAACAGTGGAACTGGAAGCAACTTTTTCCAGGAAGAAATATGTCACGTTCAATACCCAGCATACACCATAACTACGATATCCCGCATTTTGGCAAATTATTGAAATACATAAGGTAGTATACTTACATAAATATACAATTTTACAGATTTTACGGGTAAGAAGAAAATTGTTTGCAAGCAGCAACTCAGCTCCTTGCAACATTAAGGGATGAGTATAAGTTATTATTATAAATTTATTTATACATTGTTTCCAACGATTTGTCACATCAATACTCACTTCTCAGTGTCCTAAAATCAAAAGCATATCCCCAAAGCTCAAGCAAATGAAACATTCAATCAAAATATATAGAGCGATATCAGTTGTTCCGGTTTTATGATGGACTAGAATGATATATGTTTAGCAGCATTATCACCAAACCCGTCCTAATTCAGTGCGAATTAATTGAGGACCCGAGGATACACAATTCGCCATCAATCAAATCAAAACCACCAGAAAAATACACCTTAAAAAAACTCCAGCTAAGTTATTTTACTTACTCTTAGAGGAAAATAAATTAAGTTGAATCTGAGCCATTATTCTTCGCCGCTAATGTTTTCCCAAGGTAAAGCTCCTTCAAGGAGAAAATTGAAGTTGATTACTGAGGCATTTCTTTTCTTCCCCTCCTGTATTTTTTTCACTGACAGCTTCGTATTGCCAATTAAATGCTGGATATAGAGGTTATCATTTGTTATCTACGGTGATAAAATAAAGAGGAACGTAAGCCAAACGCTCAATCCTAGGCTTATCCGTCTCAGAGCTTTCTAACCTCAATTACGGAACTCGAAATCTTCGCGCAGCCGTAACTTTTTGCTATAAATCTCATGGCGGAAATTGGTGAAAGAAAATTCTAGCGTAAGAATGGGATTCTTCCCTATTTCAGGTTGTATTTGAAAAATGATGGATTCTACGAGAAATGCCGTAGAGATCGTAAGTTACTAAATAAACTACATTTATATTCCTAGCAATATAGCCTATCCAAAATATTCGAAACATACTTGCTCGTCCAAATTAGAATAATCTGGATATTTTGTCCTTATATTGAATATTATTTCGGAAATATTTTCTGAGTTCGACTGTGAAAACTAAAAAGAAAATCTGTACAAAAAGCCTGCGAAGTTGATTTTCATCTATAACTGTGCTCTATCCTCTTGTAAAAGAACTAACGTAATAATATTGTTTAAATTATTTTGTTTCTAACTCGAATATGTGAAAACTTAGATAAAATACGGAAATATTTTGCAAAATGTTTATACCTCACCAGCTGTCGATGTCACCTGAAAAGCTAAATGTAATAAATTGTGTTCTCTTATAGATGTATTGAGAAGGACAGTGCTGTAAAAAATTGAAAGGAAAATGCACTAACTCTGAAACAGATTCCATCCTTTCGTTATATTTTAAACTCATCTCGTAATTTATTCCAATTTGTGAGATACTGATTTTCACGTAAATATGTCATCACTTGTTCTTCTTTCTTGTTTACCTCTATCGATTTTTCTTCTTGTCTTTTATAACTCTTTTATCTACTGTCATTGTCAAGTTTAACTTTTTATCTGTAGGCTTCGCAGGTTTTTCACACTCCCCGTCTAAGGAGTACTTTCCTGCAGTGAAAAGTTTCCTAAGCTCTTTGCTTAGGTTTTTTAATCCGTATAGTAGTTTTATTCTTTGTACATTTGCAAGCTATCTATTTCCATTCATTACTCATACGACGAAGGGTTGCATGTAAGAAGAGACTTCCTAGCCTCGATCTCACCCTAATAAAGTCCTATTATTATTAATGAGTGATATCTCGATTTATTCGATCTAAATTTATCCTTAATTCATTTGAGTTATACAAATGTCGATTTAAAAATTCAAGAAGTAGAATATTTTGGTGGTATGGATTGGTATTTTTCATTGGCAAACTATGAAATGTTTATATTCAATCTTCCACATATTTTAAATTTAAACTGTACAATTTTCAGACATCAATTATGAAATTTTAGAAAAAAGAGCGCTCTAGTATCACGAAACCAAAGGTCTTCTTTACTTTCACCAAGTTTTTAATGAACGACCGGTTTCGGACATCAAACATAATAATGGCCGTTTTCTGGTCGAAATCGATCGTTCGTTATAAGGCTTGGTGAAACTTAAGAACAACCGCTGTTTTATTTTATTTCAATAAGTTTCCATGGCTTTCTACAATGGTCAACTAATGCATATTGATAACATTCTATCCAGTATTAACTAAACCTACAGATCTTTTCCTAGTAACTCCGAGTTAAAGAATTCGTGCTTTTCCAATACAATACATACTAAAATCAGTTTTGCAGCGGCCAGCGTTCTTACCTTTAGTAAAATAACCATTTATTCTCAAATCTTAGATACATCTAAGTTTAGATATCATGTTCGGGAAGACAATAATAACGTGATTCCAACACGTTTAGACGGACTTTCGTAGGAAAAATAGTTATAAGATACTTATCTTAATTATAATTAAGAGTAAGGATGTCCTTTGATAAACCTTTGATTAAGCATGTTATCATAAGAAAAGCCTTTATCTATGATAACCTACTGGTTTACTAACTGAATACAATGGGAGCATTAACGAATTGTTACGGAAAGGGCGTTCCCTGGAATAGGAAAATATGAATCATAGCTTTAAACGTTACAGATGGTATAATTCTTCTCCGCAACACCCGATTTAAGAAAAAGCATCTAGATCTCGAATATAGACGTTGAGTTACCTTAACGTCAGATTCCAATACAAACTAAATAAGCAATCTCATTATTTTAAAGAATACATTTATCGTAACTGAATCTAGAACAATAATATTAGATGCTCACTGAAATAAATAAAAGAGAAGAGATTTGTTATAAATTATCAGTTAAAAAAATATTTCAGTTGCTATTAATTCCTCTTTTCCTATCAAAAATATCAGCTGCAACTTAAAATTATAATTAAATTAAAATAAAATATAAATCACAAAAATACTCAAAGTAAAATTTGAAAGAAACGATTTTTATCTATAGAATGGAAGCCATCGAGATTTGAGTGTAGTCAAGAATAGGAAAAGTAATTTGGGTTGGGAGAAATACGAACATCGAGTTACAAGAGATCCTTGGGGAGGAGATGGTTTTAATTGAAGTAATTTAGCGTCAACAAAGGAAATGGGCGGGTCAAATTTTGAGAGAAGATGGAACGATAAAGAAAGTAATTGAGAGTATAACGCATGGGAAAAGGCGGTAAAAAAAAATATGTGTGAAATTAGATGATAAAGGCAGGAGTAAACGAAAGATATGACATTGCATAGGAAACAAGGTACATGAACCCTCCAAATGGTAGACCACTTATGTGTATGCTCACATGTTATCAAACTAAGACTTAATGAAGCCAATCATCTAATGTATCTACAAACACAATAACTGGGTTAATGACACCGGAAATTTCAGTTATGCCTTCGCCCCGTACTGCTGCAGAATAAGACCATTCATCAACCTGCTACAGAAGGTACGTTTAGTTATTAGTATCTTACCAACCTAATGGATTTGAATCATTCTTATACACTAGCAAAACTAAAACGCCCACATACTGCGTGAGCCACTTCTTTGATAAGATAAGTTATCGGTGAAAGAAACGGAGGAAATTAATCTCCTATTAACTCGTGATCTATATAGGAATGTATGTGTATGGTGTGGTTGCCTAACTCCCACATTCAGCTGCTATTTTTTTTATAAATAAAAACCCATTGAGTTAAGCGGTCGGATACGTGTCCACTATTTTTAAGCAAAGAAGGTGCCCTAAAAGATTTGCGCGAATCCGTTAGTTAATTTCCCACTAACCTTGTGTTCTCTTTGTCGGGACAAATTTTTCATTTTTCGAAATTGTTTGGCATCAAGTCGGCACGGGTTATCATAATCCAATCGCAGTAATGTTTATTAGGTAAGTTAATAAGGTCAAATAGAAAAAAATTGAGGGTATGCGTTCGAAAAAAATTAATATGATTTTTTTTCAGACACCCTAATGGATATGATATCTCTTATAGCTGTCTTGATACAAGCGGTACCATAGATAGATAGATATCTCCTACTCGATTCAAAAAGAACAAAATTCGACTTGATAAAGCTGCATATGTCTTTCTGCAAAAAGTAAAACCAAAAGAAGACTATGCTTATAATCCAGGACTCTCACGCTCCACCTACATTTCACGAAACAACAAAGCGTTATTCACTCGCTTTCGCAGTAACCGTTGAAAGCTATCCTTCCGACTCGGAAGATCTCCCGCTTTAACTATTCAGACGTCAGGGCACAATGGTGTCTGTTTTGCCACATTCATCACTTCCCAAAGAATCGCAGCCGAGGGTTGAAGGTCTCAGGCGCGAGGAGATCAGACACCAAATTCCCAGTTCTCGCCTCTGAGTTTCCGTGAAGGATACTAAATGGGAGCGAACAAAATGTGTCCTAGACGTTGCGCTTCCTGGATAGTTTGCTCGCGAAGCGTTGAATGAGTTTCCTCGTCATCTTCCTCTTAAGAAAATGTTGTCCCTATTACAGCTTTTCCCTCCTGTTTTCGCGCGAGTTTTACTTTCATCGTGGTCTAGCGGAGCATAAATCTACCGTGACCCGACAACTAAGAGTGCGACAACTCAGAGTACGACAACTCAGAGTGCGACAACTGAGCGCGTGACATGTCATTGCTCGAACAACAGATCGCTACGACAATTGAAATAATGTCACATTTTGAGCGTTAAAACATTCGAGCGATAGTCTTTTTACCGATTCCACATAATTATACTGATAAAAATCTATCTCTCTATCATTATCTGACCGTACTGAGAACGGAGCTAGTAGCAGAAACAGAGTATTGAATTCTTCATAACGACTTCAGAAAACTCGTTCATCGTTGGTAGAGTGTACATAAGTATCTGATGATTATGTGAAATAGTAAATATTGGTAATTAAAGAAAACATTCTAAGAGTTATTTCTTCATTGATTCATTTAACTATTCCCATCCAAACCCACATTACGAAGGTCTAGAAATTACTTATCAGTCAGCCTTCGTAATATTGTTGAAGATTATTTATTATTATTTACCTATTTTGAACTAAACAAAAGTGACTTGATTCTGAATTGATTTCCTCTCTGAAAAAACTGTATATTTTGCTGAACCTAATTTATAAGATGACAACAGTGATTTAAATGTTCGAATGAATTTTCTTATCTTAAGACAATTTTCCAATAATATTTTGTGTTGACAAAAAAATTAAAATTAATAATTTAATGAATATTATGATATAAAGTTCCCGTAATAAAGGAATAATGGAAATTCAAGGGTCAAATTTTAATTCCAGAAAAAAAAATTAAAATCCTAAAGTTAAATTATAGATTTTTAAGTTAAAAAACGCATCTTTTTTTAATCTTAAGCTTAACAGAATGCAGACTCCTTCAGCGCAGCTCCTTCCAGCAAAAATCTTGCTCATCGTAAAAAGGCTGGTATGAAACGCAGACATACTGCATAAACATCTTCCCCACACGTTTCCCTATAGCCACTGAAATGCACAAGTCAATATCAACAAACAAGGTACAACCACCATAATAAACAGTCGCGTGGTGTTGGAATCCACCCCGTATTTGCACACAAATATGTAAAGATCCCACTCTCCGACTCCTCTATCGACACCTTACGAGCCGAGACTGGGACGAAGTATACATAATTTCATAACCAAAAGACCCACTTTCATAGGGTATGTTCTCTATTAGTAACAGCGTTCACGCTAGCATGAAAGTGATGTGATGCAAAGACTCGTATCCTTGAAAGGAATTTAACCCCATCCCGCTTATTGCAATTTGACGATGAATTCTTTAGAAAAGCGCATGGTATTATTGTTACCAAAGATGCCTAAGCCACCTGCGTTAGAGACACCCACCAATAAACCGATACCTCTTTTACGAACGTCTGCACCTCTAGGATCTTAACGTCTGTTCTCATTCTACCTTACAGCCATTACCGCACATTAAGTTGATGAGAAACTCGTTCAATCGATCTTAGAAACCGCACCTTACCGTATGGGGATCACTCGTCTCCTGAGAGAGAAAATGGGTTACCGAATTTTCATTCAGAGTATGGTGAATATGATCCTTCGTTTTCAAATAATAATAATAAAGGATTTTATGAATGGCGAGATTGAGATTACAAAGTCTCTTCTTACATCTAACGCTTTGTGATATTTTATTCTATTATTATTTTTGTAATTTCGTTATAGTACTGCTTTTGTAATATCCAAAATATAATAATAAACAAAGCAATCTTTTACATACTTTAGCTTGTACTATCAGTAGCTTTGCGCAGGTTTTTCACACCCCCCTTCTCTGTGGGTGTTTTCCTGCTGTGGATCTTTTTCTCCTAAGATATCATCATTGGTTTCTTTTTACATCCACCCCTTCTAAAATTGTCCTCTCAATTTCTATTCACCTACACAAAAACTTTTATGTATATAATATCATTGACAAAAGGTTAGATGGAAGAAGAGACTTTTCAGTCTTAATTTCGTCTTAATACAGACCGTAAAGACCATATCTCTTTTAAAGAAAGAGATAGCTTGAATAAAAATTACACAGAAGAAGAGCACTAATTATTGGATTTATATGAAAATGACCCTTCGTTTTTAAATGATAATAGTGAAGGATTTTATTCAAGGCGAGATGGAGACTATTAAGTCTTTTCTTACATATAACCCATCGTCATATAAATTTAAAAGAAAGAGATAGTTTGAAAAAAGTACTCAGAAGAAAAATACTACTGTATGGATTTAAAAACTTAAGCTAAGAGCTTAGGAAAAATTTAATCGCAGGAAAGAACCCTCAAGAAGGGTGGTGTAAAAAACCTGCGAAAAATAATATAAACTAAACATAAATATAATAATAACTGAATTTACGATAGTGATGAAATGATGAAGACAAGAAGATAAACCAATAGCGTCATGCAAAAAAAGAAAAAATAGTTATACATTTACATGTAACTAAGAAAAAAATCAACTGATCGATAAATGAAAGGAGGTAGCCTAGGAGATAAACCGGCTGAGCACCCTTGGCCGCGATATCCCCAATTAATACAGGAAGCTAGAATTTCCGGGTAATAATTTCCGGGTTCAAGTCAATCATAAAAAATGTACGAATTCAGCCTCCATTCATCATGGCATTCACCGATCATGTTTGCGATCCCCCGCATAAAAATTCAGAATGAATAAGAGAAAACATAACTGGGTCTGGTACTCAGGAGGAAATTACTTCCGGGTCACGAATCAATAAGAGGTTAAGACAGATATCTCTACAAATTCAGATGTAATTTTGAAAATCGTTGATCGTTCTTGCAGCTCAAAATGTAAATAATAAAAAAAAGCCTTTGATACGCAATCCGCTCCGATATGCAGTTTTTATGCTGTACGATGTATCGTAATCTGAAGGAATACAGAATCTGATGTAGATTTATGTGATTCAAAAGTATCCGAAATTTGAAATGCATCTTAAATCCTTATACAGTAGAACCCCGGTAATCCGGACGAATTCAGGCACATAGGCGTCCGGATTAGCGGGGTTTCCGGATTAGCGAGGTTTTCAAAAGATAACGTAAAAAAAATTTTTTTCTCAAAAATTATACTGTATAGATAATGCTCTACCAACTCTATAGCCCATGCATGGTCATCCTCATTGGACGTCTGTAAAAGGGATTGTTTTTTAAGCCTCTTCTCTCATAGCTTTTTAATGAACGTGATGTTTTGAGAAGTGATACCCTGCTGAAACTGAAAATTTATTGTCTTTCGAAATTGTTTAGTCTTGCACATATTAAGCATTCCTCTAATGGAAAAATGCTGTATCTAATAGGTATTACAACTTAGATGTGTTATCACAATAAACGAAATACTTCGCTCTTCATCACATCATTGCAGCCAATTGAGAAATTTTTCAAATAGTCTGTCCACCCCTCGTTTCTTGTTACTAATATGCGTGTTTATATGTTCACAAGAAGAAGTTGCTGGTTTGCATAACTCCCAATGGACTGTCCGGATTACCGAGGGTTCCGGATTAACGATTTTCCGGATTACCGGGGTTCTACTGTATTCGAATCCATCTTAATCCTCCGAGGCCTTTCTTTTATCGTGAATTAATAATCATAACTGCAATATAAATATAGTCTGATTGCTACTGTACTACTGTACAACTTCTAACAACTAATAATTCTTAAACCCTTCCAAAGTACGGTAACGTTTCGACAAAGGATAGAGGAACGGCTCATTGTCCGACACGAATAATACTATAGTAAAGGATTTATTTAATCTTCTTGGTCTTATATGATATGCTGTATTTCCTATATATGAGTCATGTATCTTGAGTGTTTCCTTTATATGTATTTCCGTTTGTGGATATTTTCTATACATTTACCCTGTAATGACCTTGCCACCAGGATTGTGGCCTGCAAGAATATCTTATAAATATGTAAAAAACCTACTTTGCAAGGCTAAGTTCCAAAAAAAGAACATTTGTGTAAGTTTCCATTACCAACTTAGTTGCTAAGCATAATAAGATCGCGGAAAATTTCCAAGAGTTCTAAATAATAGGATTATGTTTAATTTAGCAACATTTCTGAAGTGTTTACTCAAAATGCAGATATTATTAAATCCTCAAGACTCCGCAAAGAAAGTGCAAAACTTATTTCCGAAATAATTTCTCAGTGTTCGCTCACCTCAATAATTCCTGCAAATAAATCTTCACACAATGGATCATATGCACTTTTAACACTCACGGAGGAACGTTTTCTGCGATTTCTCAACATGGCATAATCTCCTTCTCTTAGAAACATCACGTCGGATAAAATGTTCCATGTACACGTAAGGACCTTAAGCTACAATCAACTGCTCGTCGGGCACTGAAAGGGTGAAATACTGCGGCAAAAACTTCCAAGAATAGAGACAGTAATTAGGGATTGTTCGCGTAGATGGAATCTCTTAAGGGAGAAAATGCTAAAAGGATGCAGCAGAGGATGCGCGCGCCTGGTGATTCTACGTGAATTATCGATGGAGTGCGAAAGAAAAGAATTCGAGAACTAGCGAGAGCTTGGCTCGCGTCGGAGACAATGGAAACTCGTTTTCCAACGCGCTAAAAGTCTTCGCAACTTCCCTTAGTATACTGTGCAGCATCCCTCGGATTGAATGCAATGAGATGTGTAGAATCCTTTGGCAACAGATTAATACAATAGGATCCCAATACAAAGATGATGGAAATTGCCAGAATTTCAGAAAGAGGAGCATTTCGAAAGTTTCAGGAAGCTGCTCACATATTTTTTTCTGGATGAAATTCACACCTGATTTTATTATTTATAAACTTTGCAAAATACCACAGTACAAGGAGTTAAAAAAGCACGACTGGTTTCGACGCGTGAGCGTCATCTTTAATTCATCCAGAAAGTGTCTCCTCTTTTATTTCATTTATTTTAAGTAGAGGATGTTGCAATATATAAAGCTACACTCCTAACTCATTCATGCAAATTCCTTGGTATTTTTAATCGAGCTCCCGGATATTCATGTGGACAGCGCGTTTGTCTTTGACGAAAGCGGTCCCGGGTTTGAATCCCGGTGGGAGCCAATGTGCGAAATGAACTAAGCTGTCGAAGCACTTTTAGCAATACTATTACTACTTTTAATCGAGCTAGAAGGCTGAAATTCTCAGGTATAGTAGATAGGAAGTTCTTGCTTTGTATGAAGATGAACATTAAGACACGGTTTAAGAAAAAAAATATATAAGACCTTGCTGTTCCTGGGTTCGATGCCAGAACACATTACAATTTCTCACATAAGGAATATATTGGAAAAGTATGACGTCGTTTGAGGCAGTTACAACCAATATTTCTGCTTGAACTTTCACGATTAGTTAGAGATGGTGATCTTCTGTTGTGCTGCATAGTAATTATCACCAGGAAGACTCGGGCTCGATGCCGGACAAATAAATTGCAGTGAATTTTAAGAATATTTTCAATATTTTTTTTTCTTGAAGACCCTCTCGATATGATGTCGACTTGAAATTAGTGTTATCAATATGCTTGCAGTATGCAAGTAACATTTTACTCCTACAACATATAGACCAATAACTCAGAGTAGTAATAATTAATTAAATAATAAATTAATTAACTAAATAATTTTCTTTGCTTGCATTATGCAAGCACCCGTTTACTACTATAGATATAATACTACGTTAAAAAAGGTCCGTAACTTATTTTTCCGGTGAAAACGCCGAGCAGGAGAAATGAAAAAAATTCTAGTGACATACGTAAGTAGGTACCTACCTTTTTACGTAGGTCATCAGAATTTTTCATTATTTTTTCATTTTGCATTATATTTTTAAATTTTTCGCTAGGTAGCTGTACCCACAATATGTGGCTCAATCTACTACCATGGTTTTACATTTATCCTGCTCGGTGTTTTTGCGAAAAAAATAAGTTCAGGATTTTTTAACACAATAGTATGTATAAAATTTTATTAAGTTAAAACAATTTATTGAAGTGCATGAATAAACATCTAAAATTAAAATACTCAGCAATGAAAGTTTCGTAAATCTTTTTGTGTGGATTTCATAAATAATGATCCAACCATATTTTAATGTTAATATGCAATTAGATCTGATCCTAAAACCCTTTTCCGAGCATATCACGTGGTATACAAAAATCAAATACTTTATTTTGTAGTTTAATGAAGCTGTACTGTGGCACAATTAATATTCATTTCTGTGACCTCATATTTGAATTAAAGAAGAAATGTTTGATATCTAATCACAGCTGGATAGACATTTTGATGTTTCATTTAACGACTCTGTCGCCTAATATTAAAATGATCAAAGGATTAATGACCCATGTATCGAATTTATTAATAGCATGAATATAAAAATATAATCCAAACGCTACTGTAAAATCTGTGAAACTACATCAATTTCTCTTTATAGGAATTGCTTTTGCCCTCTATTATATGATTGAATGATCAAAATTAAATTTAAAAATTAAATGAGTCAACCCTATTAAATCCATTAAATGATTAAAATATCGTCAAATCTTTTAAAAAGCCATTCGAACAAGTTTGATTATATTATTTAGAGCACCATAGAGATATTTTCTCACATTAATCTCTATCTCAATCATAAGTATTATTACTATAAATCGGTGACGAACACATTATATTCAATAAATATTTGACGATATATCAAACGAAGAAAAATGTATTGATACTCATAATGAAATATATTAGAACATTACTATGAATATTTATTTAATTAAAGAACGAACATTGTGGTAATAGGTTCAATCGATGAGACCACGGAAATAAAGTAAAATAGCATAAAGGACGAATCTTCATATATATCATTACATATATAATCATATTCAAGGATTTATAAAATGGCCAAATATTCGCTTGTTAATTTTTTGATGATTCATCTTGAATATCTTCTGTTACTCAAACATTAAAATTTCAAAAAATTTAATACTTTAAATAAATTATATTAGCAGGATAAAACATCTATATCCATGCATATAATTTCCGAAGAGTCCGGCCGTCTGTCCGTCCGTCCCCCCCTTTATTTCAGAAACGGTTTGACTTAGAGATTCGAAACAAACTGCATTGTGTTTCTACGAGTTAGAAACCCCTATGAAAGATATTCCCATTGCTGAGAAGGCTCGGGTTCGAACCCAGGAGTCCATAATATGGTTCCATAAGGAGTACACGTAAACTTCTCTTTTATCGGTTGCAGGGCTTATTTCTTATGCAAAATTAAATTAGAAGCAATCGTTGTTAAAAGTCGAGAGTACCATATAAAGAAGGAAAATTAAATAAAGGTTCTTATGTTAGTCATGCAATAACGATTTCGATTAGAAATTGCAAGTATTTTGATAGAATAGAAGAGATTTTGGTTAAACTGCACTATACGTGTCCACCCTTTGTTTTCGAAATTCGCCTCTAGATGGCAGCAGCACCAGCAACAAACCTAACATTTGCATTTCTACGGAACTCGCACACCCATCTCCACTACAACTCGTGAGGGTGACATCCCTGTTTAAACGAACCCCGCAGGAGTGAGACAGGTCCCCGAGATTCCGAAGGATCGAAGGAGACCACCAAGAACCCAAACACAACCTCCAATAGTAGGAATGTCGACATCCCAGTCCTTTGAAAAGGTGATATAGTCATAGAGATATTGCCATCTAATTTCGAAAAAAAGGGTGGGCACGTAAAGTTCAGTTTTACCTAAATTTTTGAGGTTATAAACAAGTCCGTTCCCATTAACGACGAATGCGGTTGTTGAATTATCTCATTAAAACATATCGATAATTTAGGCCCGTATTGGCGTCATGATTGTTTATAGCAACGTAACTATTTAAGATGATTGCGCGGATTTGGTGTTAGCGTGTCAACTAAATTACCTTCTGTGAAATCTATAGATTATTTGTATACTACCAGGTAAGTTGGAGATATTTTTAATGTTATATTCTGACTTAAATTATGAAGCATATCTATATCTATATATCAGAAGATAAAGCTAACTTACTTAACGGGCACTACTATAAATGCTTCACTGTAGACAATGGTCAAGTTAAGGATTTTACCTCGCGCATTGATTCAGAGATGTGTCCAATCCAGATATCTATTGATGGAATTGGGAAGTTATTGCGAGAGATTGATAGAAAAAAAGGCGCCATGGCCCGAAGGCATTCCCGCTGTTGTAATAAAAACTTTAGAGGGCTCCCGGATATTCATGTGGACAGAGCGTTTGCCTTTGGTGAAAGCGGTCCCGGGTTCGAATCCCGGTGGGAGCCAATATGCAAAATGACCTAAGCGGTTGAAGCACTTTTAACAATACTACTACTACTACTACCAAAAACTTTAGACGATGAAATTGCTCCGCTTCTACAGAGTTTCTATTATAAATCATTGGATGAGGGAACCGTCCCAATGTCGTGGAAAAAAGCTAATGTCACTCCGGTTACTAAGAAGGGGCGTGCGTTAAAACCAGACGATTATAGGCCTATTTCATTTACTTTAATCTTTTGCAAAATAATGGAGCATATTATAGCGATCTCTATCATGCGCTTTCTTTCCGAAAAGGGAGCAATCAGTTAGAGCCAGCACGGATTCCGTAAAGGTAGGTTTTGTGAGACCTAGTTAGCGCTTTTTATAAATGGTGTATCTAAAGCAGCAGACGGCGGAAAATAGATCTCAGCTAGTTGCGTTAGACGGAATTTTATCCGACGAAATAAGTATCTCATCAGGAGTTCCACAGGGAAGTGTTCTTGGTCCGATTTTATTTCTAATTTGCATTAACGACCTCGTAGATAACGTAAAGAGTAAGGTTAGATTATTTGCCGATGATACCCTGATATACATAGAGATTTTGGCAGAAAACGATTGTAATGTACTTTAAAACGACCTGGACGTAATATCGGGATGGTGTAAAGATTGGTAGCTGGATTTAAATATAAATAAATGCTTTGCCATGAGTTTTACGCGCTCCACAAACATAATTCCCGCGCAGTACCTAATCTCAGGGCATCCATTAGAGTTAGTGCACGACAACAAATACCTAGGAGTCACGTTTAGCAGTAACTTATCTTTTAAAGAACATATTCGAGATGCGATAGGAAAAGCGAATAGAATGCAAAGATTAACTGGCAGAACGTTGAGAGGATGCTCATCGAGAGTCAAAGAAATAGCTTACTTTTCTCTTATTCGTCCGAGTCTAGAATACTGCTGTCCTGTTTGGAACCCACACGAAGTAGGTTTAGTCTCAGATTTAGAGATGGTCCAGCGTAGAGCATCCCGATTCGTCTGCGGGGATTTCAGGTTTGATAGCAGCGTTACGGCAATGATAGATTCCCTCGGTTGGAATTCACTACAGATGAGAAGATCTGAATATCGTCGGAAACTTTTCGAAAAGTTCATTCGTTCAGAATGTATAGACGAAGTAAGTGAAATTTTAGTGCCAGTAAGGAGCGAACGCGATCTCCGAGAGGCATCGACGAAGCGTTATAGGGAAGTAATCGCAATATTTAATTTCGGTCGTTTTTTTCCCAGGCTATTAGAGATGCTAATAGGGAGGAATGAATGGTGGTGGTGTATTACCCCCCCTGCCATACGCCTCTGGCGGCTCGCGAGGTATATATCTAAATCTAACTCTATTCACAACATCGTATTTCCGCTATCAACGAAAATGATTAACCTGATTAAGTAAGTGAACGTTTTTTGTTATGGATTTGTTCTCTTTGAAGTGTTGAAATAAAAGTCATGAAGAAGCAGCATATTGAATATTTCATACCTGACAGAAAAGGAAAGGCTTAAATATGTTTCATTTTTTGTAGAATTAAAATAATTAAAAATATATCAGTGCGATAATAATTATAACTTATTGTCACTATCAATTACATAGCATGGAATCATGTACAATTTAAAACTGATTTTCCAAACTTAGGTCCGGTATTATAACATATATTTAGAGTCGACCTTGACTGAAATCTTCACTTAAACTCTAAAAAAACGTATTATAGTCGATATTTAAGCCTTCGTTGATATTTAACTCTTAAAAATAACATTAACCGCAATACATCATGGGGAAATTTTTAGAGCTAGCCTCTCGCCTCAGTTGGTTTATCGCTAAAAATAAGTGTATTTAGTGGTATTTTCGGTTGAAAATCCTCAAAATATTTTAAATAAATTGGTTTGTTTCCTTTACACAGATATTTCTCGTGACATTGCCATTTACTCTTTGTAAATCATAGCACATACGTTCGGTCCTGTGAAGTATTTTTTATGCTTCAGAAACTTTATAATTGTTATAATTCGTTATAAATTGGAAGTGAAATGAATTTATTAAGGTTATTAAAATGACTAATTTAATTTTTTCATTTATTAATGATAAAGTATAAGTAGAACTCCGTTTCTAGGTCAACATAGACGAATATGATAGGGTTACTAACATACATATGAGCTAACTTAACCCAAAGCATTTATCCTGTAACGAATTTAGACTAAAAAGCATAGCACTACCACCTGTTTCCAAGGCACATATAAGAGTTAGAGATTTTCCAAAATGACCCTAGATTCGCGCACAGGAGATTTAAACTCCAGTGGATTTAAATTTTGTCTCGTAAGTAATGTACGGTATTGGTAGAATGGGAGAAATGAGAGACATGTAGTGTTGGAATCTATCAGTAAAGGTTTGCTTGAGGCCAATTTGGGTCTGTAAAGCTTCTTGGCTTTCTAAAATCGTGCAAGAGCCATTTAAACCGTACAATTAATAATATTAAATCTATACTAATGAAATAGCTACAAGTATATATATATACTTATTTACTATCCCAACATCATGAATTTCGTTCTTAATCCATTTTCCTAGATAAAATCTTTAATGCGTACCAATATACAAACCATAAAGTCATCTACCTAAAGGCTAAGAGGGTCCTCTACTCATCCACCATGCTGTTAAAATCTTTGGAGAGGATAACTTCATTTACGTTTGCTCATTGTCTTCGTTGAATTTCAACAGGCCCTTCCACTAGTCTGTAATTAAATCGATATGTTTACACCTAGGCCGCAATTCTCAAAAAAAAGTAATTGATAGTGGAAAAAGAAGAGAAAGTAAAGAAAGAAGATATCAGATGAGATAAGTGGTGGTAAGATAACAAAATACGAAGAATGGTACTGAATGTGGATTATTAAAGCAATAGAACCTATCAGAATGTAGAACAATTATGGACGTACGAAATTCTGAAAGCTACAATCCTATGAATTTGGAAAGGTTTGAACTTCCCACGGGCAATAAAGGGTTAAAGTATTAAACATCAAAACCATACGTGTAATTGATCATAATAAAATATCAACACTTTTTTCAGTTAGAAAGCGTCTAATCATATTTCAATTTTAAATTAGACTTCTAAGAATAACTTTCCTCCATGAGAATGCCTTCCTCTAGGTCAGTAGGCTTTGCCCATTTAACCCTTAGTCCCGTACAGACCATAGCCCAAGAAAGGCCAAATGCTTCATTTGCATACTTAGGGACATCAAAGCGCCACTTGAGCTTATCAATATCTCCTTGATCTTCTTACCGCTTTCCATCCTCATTTAATAGGCCAATGGTGCGAAAGAATTCCAGGCTCCCAAGTAACAGCCACAGGCCCGGAAGCAACTTCCTTAAAACAACCCCTTGACACATATCTCCATAAAGGCAACCCTTTTCCAACCAACCAACAGACTTACGAGAAAATGGTTATTCAGAATGAGTATTATACTGTCTAATGGGGTTTCTCTGCATCGTTGAGGCAGAAATAGCTGACTACAGTCGTAAATATAAAATGCTAAACTGAGAAGGGTGGCCGAGGAATGCAGGGTCGGAAGCAAACCCCTTTGTAAAACCTTAAAACCTTTCTTAAAACCTTACTCTGGTGACAGAAAATTAGAGAAGGGCAAATGATATAATGTTAGGCTTAAGAGTTTTGCCAGGTTAGATATAAACCCATATCCCCGTTCTGAAGGAAAATTTACGTTTATGGGACGCAAAATTGCATTAAATAGTCTTCAAGTACCTCAAAGTTGCCATTATTTTGTTTCGTAACTGTTAATTATTCTATGAATATACCTTTGAATGCAATTTGTGATGACATTAATCCCAATTGACGTAGTGGAATAAGTAAGAAAAGATGGGGAAAGATTTAGATTTTTATTTCTTTATTAAATTCCGATTCCCCACAAAAAAATCATTTATTTGACAGTTGCTGTGGGAGACGTAAACAATAACTTAGGACGACATCACGCATCCAATCCATATAGAGATATGAACCTCAGATGGAAAATACGATAGATTAAGGTTGAAGTGTTATAATGAGGTCCTTCAGGAATAAAATAATAATTCGTCAAAAATAAGCTGATCTGGATAATATGAAATTCTGCTTCACTCTAATTTGTATTCGTAATTACCCTTACTCTTTAGATCTCCGTCGATGACGCTACAAACTACACCCACTCTTACGCACATATTCCTATAAAATCTTTTTCTTATGTGAATGATTTCTCATGATCTTTAAATCACCCTAATAGTCAATGGAAACAATTTATTTTTTAAATTTCTTCTTACTTGAACATAAAGCAACACGTACTGCTGATGTTTAAAAATGGTTCGTTATCAATTTTCTATAGATTCTAAGGTTCTTAAACCATAAAGCTTATGATTATATTCATCTCTACAATTTAGTTATCCGCAAAAATATTAATACCAAGAAATGAAATATTCATAACTTCATTCTGTAATTTATTTTGTTATATTATTTGTACACTATCATAACACTACGATAGCTACGGTTGTCAGTTTACTACCGAAGATATAATCTCGTATATCTTTACTGAACTGAATAAGCAATGTTCCATGATGACCTCTTTTTATCTTCGCCCCAATAAATGCATTCCCCATGCACAGTAGAAATAGCTACATCACTGACTTTACCTTTATTTTCGACCATAAAAGAACTTAATTTGTTCGCTGTCTCGCTCTAGTCCTTGGAGCTCTAAGTAATCTTTACATTCTCACAAATTTCCTAATTAGAGTCCTCTGCTAATTTAACATTCTCCTTTAAAGCGTCTTAATTTCCCGGAAACTTTCCTCGGTCGCTTTCTACTTTGCTTTGTGTTATAATTTACTTATTATATACCTTTAAGTGCAAAATTTTTTCCTGTACAAGAACTTAGCTTACTTTCTATTTTGAGTCTGATAACTCGTTACATAATGGAGGAAGCGAAATTAGATCACAAAATGTTATACACCGCCTATTTGTTTCCAACGTAAATCTATTCTTAATTTTCCCTAATCCTGAGCGTTTTTATTATTTTTAAAATCCCAAATACAATAGGAAACACAAAACTCTCAACTCCTGAAAGACTGCCATCACACGTCGTATGCCGAATTATATTTTATGAAAACAAGTAGCGAGATAAAAATTCTCCTAATTGAAAAATATCATTCAAATCAATCAAATATTCACAAAGGAATTTTCAATTGAGTGTAATGGAAAACTTAATTGAACCTTTGGAATGCATTAACGCTAACATGGCCACACTTAGGTCGTAATGTTATCAACTAATGCATGCAAGAAGACACAAATCATTAATTTGGAAGCTTTGCGGAGACTTCCCAATAATATTCTAGCTAGAAACGATTGAGATTGTGAATGAGATTGTTCACATGCTTTTGAATTTAGAGAAAGAAAAATATCTCCCATGATAGCATCAAAACATTTAACATAATCGCGTTATTTTTCTCTTTCATTTTTTCTCTGATATTGAAACTGATGAGATAAAATTAAAACTTAAACTTTATTTTATTTTTTATTTAATACGATAACTGAGCCATCCTGGTGAAATTGTAACATTTGAATGTGATAAAGATATTTAAACAAACATAGATTCAGTACATTCGATAGAGTTAAAAGGGTATAAGATTCCAATGGACTCACTGTCATATTTATACTTTATACATAACAAAGATAACTCTTTTTTCTGAACGTTTATATATGATATTTTTGACAATTTTATAAAATTTTAATATTCCAAAATGGATAATCTCACACACGCGTATTGAAATTTTGTGCCCAAAAAACGTAAGTCCAATTTAGCAGCATCATCCCGGGTGCAAGCATAGAGCAAAAAAATTCATTTGCACATAAAATGGTCATCTTGCTTTCTTTGTGACGAGAGGAACGACAAGGCTGAAAATAATTTGCTATGCCTTAAAATTTGTTGCTCACTCTTTGATTTAATTCTTCCCTCATAAATACCTCTTTTACAGGCATTTTCCTTTGAATTGTGGATCTGTCAAACGGTGATGAGAGCCATCAATATGCACCCAACCTAATAATATTCTTTAACATTTGGACAGCGATGATCATTTGGACAGCGATGATCATTTGGACACTTTTCGTCGTTTTACTTAAAAGAATTTTAAGATAAATATTTTCAAATTCTTTGAAACTCTTTGACTTTGTGTAATACCATCCTAAATTTTATTATGAACAAATTAAAGTTTTGCTAACACTAATGAGGTAATTTTACAACACGTTATACCTAGAAGGACGGTTGGTAATCATTTGACCACTTTTTCTTTTCAAGCCAGATATTTACCTTTTTCTCTGATTTTTCATATTTTCCTGCAGATAATAATATTTGAATCATATGAATTACTTTAATAACCATGTAAATTATGTTTCAATGAAACTTAAGAATTATTAATCAAAGCCTTATACATTGAAAATAATGAACTATTAAGCTAGTACTAATTAATTAATTAACTATTCGCTGTATCAATAAATTAGTTTACAAACTATCGATCGATGGATAACAGTAATTTAATGTTTCAATGAGTAAAAATATGCCTAAAATAAACAATAATGCTCCTCCAATATACAAGGAAGGAATAAATAGGTACTGAGAAGCGAAGTGGTGAACACTTCCCGTCCTTCTAGGTTGAGCGAATCTCCCATCCTTCTAGCGTTAATAGCCGTCTGTTCCCTTTATGATTAAATGATCATCTACTAATCCACTTCCAATCTCCGAATACAGATGCTTAACGGATTGGTGCGGGGAAAGATGCCTTCAACGGAAATTTAAATTAGCAGGTACATCGGCTCGAAGCTTCGACGACAGCCTTTCAAATACACAATGGCTACTGCAAACTTAGTTCGCAGAATTATTCATTAAGACGCATTCCCAACATATCAAGACGGACTTTCATTAAAGAGCAACAGAGTAAACTCAGTTGGCAACGAATATCCAACACAAAGTTCCCTTTAAATGCACGGCTTTTAATTGCAAATAATCATCTTGAAAAAAATTCAACGGAAATTTCCTCTACTAAATTTTGCAAGCAAGCAATAAAGATTTTGCATACAAAGCAGTGTAAATAAACTGGTAGAAGATACTGAAAATTTTCAAGGGTTACTGTTTGGTGACTTAGCAAGATTAGAGGGGCACTTGGGAAGACCTAAAATGAAAAAAAATATATATTACTAGACTTGTGCTCCGGTATCATAAGAATTTATGTCCGTTTTCCTTTGGGAATGGAATCTTTACTTTACAGAAAGCCTAAAGAACATGAGCGACTATAGCAAAAGATTTTACTTCCACACTAAACAGACGTTTGCAAAGATATAAGATGGTAATTGTTTACTTTGTGAATCTTAAAAATCAGTATCTCCAAATAGGTCAGAAAGTATTTTGTGCACCTAATAATTATTTTATAAGGCTTTGATAAGGTATGCGATAAATTTCCAAGAAAATTATTCCATCCTGAAGAGATACTAAATCTTAAATAAATATATAAAGTATGGGAAATCTTGTTCACAACTAAAAAACGACCTAGTTCGAAAACTATGGCAACGGTTACGTTACCCATCTTGACTCTTGCGAAAAGTTATGTGCTATGTAAATAGAGACAGGAAGACACGGTAATCCAGAAAATAAATTTCAAGAGCGACTTAGCTTAACTCGTATAAAATTTATAATGTCCTGAGAACTTCTTCCATTATTTATCCTCGTATGGTTTCTCATGTGAGTTCTTCATACGATCTGCGATATCTACTTACATGAAAAGTTTAGATGTAAATTCTACAGTTCAAAATATTGTCAGTGAAGATTATCTTGGATTATAAAAGTTATTTATAATTTCTAAAAATCATAACTATAACGTCCCAAAAGTGATATTGAGTTACTTGACCTTGGGCTTGTTGTTTATTTGAAGATTGATCCATATCCATTACTTTAACATCTGAGTGACACATAAAGACTATTAGAATAAAACTCTCTTTCATTCTCTTCATTCGCCTCTGCTATTTATTGTTAGACAGTTTTGTATTCCACGAATATCTTTCCATATTCAATCGTGATCAGCAAATGAAGAACCAGTATCCAGTTGAGTCAAAAAATGATTCTCAGAAATGAAATAAATATACATCATTATAAACCGGTAATCGGTGGAGAAAACAACGATAACTCTTAATACAAATTCTATTTAAAAGAATCAAACCCTTCCAAAAAAATATTTTACTTAGTGGTGATATAAGATGTGTTTGTGATACAAGTATTCAAATAAAACTAACTTCAAAATAGGTTTATTAATATTGGCTGAGAATGAATTCTGTGATATGATAAAAAGGAAATGGAATAATCTTAAATTTTTCTGTATAAAAAGCTTAGTGGAATAATTCTGAACAATATTTTGGGTATTCCCCTTATTCCTATGGTAAAAAAAACATCTAACGACACAAAACCTCTGTCTTTAAATTGAAGGTGGGCAAAGTTTATATTGACTGACTTTACGAAACCTTAAGTAGTGCTAATAGGAACCTCGTCCATTTAACCATATTTGATCAGAAATATCTCCAATTCTTCAAAATGTAAATTTACGACCATAAAACAATGCAAAATGCTTGTCGAGCTTATAAAAATCTGTGTATTCTGACTTAAACCCTAAAAAGGTGCCACGCTTTCAAGATAGAAGCAGTTGGTGCATTATGCTGCCCACAAATACTGCCAAATGTGCTGAATGTGGCGGAAAACTCGAAGAGAATCCCAAAATGAAAATTCCGAGGAATATTTTGTAATAATGGCGTACTCTACAACGCTTTAAAAGAAGCTCCTCCTATATTTACAAGAAGGTTAAGACGATGATCTCCGAGAGTCTCGAAAGTTCCCCCTGGAAACACAATGATTAATAGCTCTTCACATACGGGAAGTCCTACGGCTCTTTAATCATCGTCAAGTGTCATCTTCGAGAATGAGCAACTCGCATAAAAATGTTAAAGAGAGTTCTCACAAGATTCTTAATCGAATTATTCACCTCCTTAATTCACTTTCACAATTCACTTTCAGTGCTTTTCAATTCAAAAACGTTTTATTCTCGCGCAGCTTTGTGTCTCCGTATTCACGCTGAACTTGCGCTGAGAGAATTTTGCCATTGATAATTTTCTTTACTGTTAGAAAGAGAAGAGAATACTTGGTAAGTGCATTTTTATATGTGTTGAAAATTAATTGACCGGAGTATCTTTTAAATCAGTTCCATACAAGAATCAGTACAGACAGCATAAAAAAATTAAGAAATAGCACCCAAGATTACTACTGCCCTCCTTACACATCCATTTTATATGAGAAATAATTCTTAGTCTCCACTATAAAATTAGTGAATTCTCTGCCTCTTCCAATAAAAGCAAGAAAAAATGTAAATACATTCAAAACATTGCATCACAATTATGTAATGGAAAATGCATGAACTGGATATGAATTTTCAGTATTTCTATGTTTGTTTAATACTTTTGTAAAAGATCCAAAAACCCTATATTTGAAAAAATTGTATTTAATTTTGGTTTTGTATTATTATTATATTCGCTCACTGCGATTTATGTAAAACTGTCAAATCCGATTTTTTTTAGGTGGCTAGCCACAAAACAATAAACTTTATTATTATATTATTATTATATATTATATTATATCTTCTCAAATTCTGTCTAAAGTGGTCCGCTATCTTCCTGCGTATTTCTGATATTCATTCTCAGCAACAAATTGTCTTCTTCATGTTATAAATATCAATTGATATTTCGTTAGCAAAAACACTCTTTTATTAAACATAATACCTCTGTAAACACAGTATTTTTCAATCCTTATTATTTCAAAACACAACAGTTTTCAGTCTGTACGCCCAAGTTTAGAAAATATTTTATTTCAAGCACATTAACGCTCTCTGGTCTCTAAAAACCAAAATTATCTCCTTACTATTTTAAAACACAACAGTTTTCAATCTATTTGCCCAAGTTTAGAGGCTATTTATTTCAAGTTCATAAAATTTAATGGTCTCTAAAACCAAAAGTATCGAATGAATTTTTTTGTGCATTACTCCCAACTCCGGTTTAGTATGCATTTAATCGTGTGACCTGATTAAAAATCTAGTTTTGGGATATTATAGTAGATTTGGGAGCATTCATAATATTCGAGATATCCATGGGTTACGCTTCGAGAAATTCTATTTCTTTCCTTACGGAAAATCGCACTGCAATCGCAATATATCCCACAGCGTTTTCATTGAACTGGAACGGAAGTAGTTCTTCAGGTTTTTAAGATCGCGTACGACAGAAGATTTGCCTTGCGGTATTTTCTATCCTTTACTAACTCTTAAACTATGCACAGTGTGAGTTATGGCGTTTTACATGGCTATATTGATAAAAAATCACAGAATTTACAGCCGTATTCGATAATTTTACATTTAGTGGGTAAGATTAGATTTGTACTTACCATAATTAATTTGAAATAAGAGAATATTATGAGGAAAATTTTTCATTCCCTAAAGAAAGTTTTACAGAAAGACTATTTTTCATATATATGGGGTACATCTGGCCAGCGCTGTGCCTCATTAATTATTACCGGATTTTTATATTATTTTGGGTAAAAGCTAAATCTAACGCCACTCTTACCACAAAACTGGCTTCACTGGTAAATATTTTCGGTTAAATAGCGGTTCAGGAATAAATAAACAGCGGACGCGATTTTCGGAAAAGGTTTCCGTAGAGTTTGCGTATCGTTCACTTATTCATCGCCGAACATCACACCAACCGCAATTGCGAGGTTCGGGAGCCGCTCCAATGCTCTTCTGTGTGTTTCAAACCACCGCGGCATGCATGAGCAAACGAAACTCGCCTACTCACCAGATTGAGAAGAAAAACGTTGGTCACCGTCCTCATCCTCTTGTTCTGCGCCAAAGTGGCCAGCACCAGGCAATTCCCTCCCACGGAGAGGACGAATATTAGCACGTAGAGAGGCACAATGAGCCCCCCCTCGAACCCCGAGGGAGAAGGCGCCGCCGTGGAAGTCGGCAAAGCGGCGGTGGTCGTCCCCGAGGCAACGCCACCCTCCGATTCCCCGTTCCCGGAAGTTGGCTCCGTGACCGCCGTCAAGTTCCCGCTCATCTTCACCGCGCTCTCGGCCGACGCGCTTCTCAGGGATACGTGATTAGGAGCCGCGCCTCTGATGGAAGAGATCTGGTTAGCGTTGTGGTGCTGGTAATTGTGTTGAAGGTGTGGGCGGTAGAATGGGATGTATCCGAGAGAGTGGACAGGTTGGTTGTCGCTGGAATGTGCGATCAAAGCGCAGAGGAAAGCAGTGGCGATGCCGCGGAGGGCAAACATTGTGACTTGTCCGAATCAGCACCGCGGAACACTTGCTAACTTCCTACGGGTCCTTCGCTTGTATCATGTAGCATTTCACCTTAGGATGACCGTCCGAAAAGAGTCTTGTTGCTGTTTGAGCAAAGCATATTGTTTTTAACACAGATCTTCCCTTACATACGGAGGATTGGAAGCTATTCATGGTAGAAAAGTTTTTGAAATCGTCTTTAAACAGTTTCCTTCTGGTGGCTTTGTAAGTCATTGTCATTATTATAACACATCAAAGAGTAGCTTTCCTTTAAAACGATGACATTCGTCTAGAATTCACTTCCTACCGTCACCGAGAATAGCTAAGAAGAACTTCGGAACACGCTCCAACATTCAAAGTTCAAAACTTTATGACACTGCTTTCTCGTGGTATTTTAAATGTTATTTTTAAATGTATTATTTAATTATATTATCGACGAGTTCTCAAGGGGAATTAAGTCCCTTAAACTTCGTGGTAACATTATAATGCGATAAAGCTGTCCATATATTTTTGTCATCAAACAAAGGACCACAAAGCTATCTTTGAAATTTCAATATTGGTTCTCTCGATTTTAAATGAGTAGCTTAAACTAGCTCTGAGAAATAGTAAAACATATCTGAATCTTAAGTTGAAGGCCTACCCTAAATTTTTTATCGAGGATAAGACGATTACAATATAACAGCATACACGAAGACACTAAAACACTTCCACAAACGCACTAAGACACAGAAAACAACACTGTAGATGATAATCTTTTTTGACGGATTCATCAATGCGAAAGTCAATCTCCGATATTCCACAATGATGTCGTCGCAGGACCGCGGCCGATCACCGGATCCATCCCCGTAGAACTTTTCCCACGAGAGAGATTTCCAGTTAATTCATCATCTTCATTCTTCCGCGCGCTTCGCAAAAGGAAGGAGCCGTCCCCGCTCCTGTTTGCTTTCCTCTGTGCCGAAGAAAACTTATTCGGGTCACAAAAACCTCGGGGCAAAAGTGACGGGGACCGCTTTCGGGGTGGAATGGAACACGTACGGAGAGCCGCAGATGAACCCCGAATTCAAAGTCTATTTGCGCATGTGCCACTCGAAGTGTTCGAGGAGAAGTTGTAGAGAAGGGGAGAGAAAAAGAGAATCGGAAATAAAACGGTATCGGGATCGGGAGACTCACCCGGTTTTGAAGACGCAATAATTGGAGATAACGGGGACGAATCAAAGGAATCCTTTCAAGAAGGTCTCATTAACATGAGCGACTCGGTTCTTCCGAGTGATTGTTCGGCGAGGGATTTGAAGGCTGATGCGTCCGAGATCATGGTCGTGGGCGAGAACCAATATCCTCGTCTTTTGACGTTTCCCTACGCGACGGAGATCACGTTCTCCACTCGATGGAGATCGTCTGAATATTCGATCGGAAAGTTCTTCTCCACAAAAAGAGAGGGTGTCAAAATTATTGTCGCGCGTGCCCCGGAAACGTCGTGCTTTATTTTCCTCATTCGAATCACGTCCCGCTTTCCGCGTAGGGAAGTAAAAATTTCAAAGGGTTTTCCTTCGAGGAAATCTTAGCGATTTGTAAGTGCATTAAATGGATGAGTCAAGAAATGGGGTTGAAATCTGAATCTGTCATCATCAAATTGTGGATTTCAGCCATGAAGGCATATCAAAGAAACGAGCACACTTTAAGAGAAGAAATCTTGAAAGTATTTTTTAACAAGAGTAATGCGAGTATTCAACATCTTAGCGATGTGTAGAAGACGTGAACCTATAAAATTGACTATTCATAAACGTATGTTCCGAAAATTTTCAATGCGCATCAGCCAAAAGTACTTACGATGATAATTTTAGAAAAACCACGACAGACTTATTGATTCGATTCGTAAGAATGTTTATAAAATTCAACTATGTTCATAAAATTCACTTCTAAACACAGTTAAGGATCACGGATGTGTATTGTATTACAACATGAATCATAATTATGTCACGATATGAACCGGAATGTTGAAAACCTTTTTGAGCTTAGTTTACACAATTTTCTTTGCAGCCCTGAACGTCTTAGTGAAAAGTATATCAATAAAATTTTTGTTTTATTTACGTCTATGGTGACTATATCAACAACACCGTTTGCTAAAAATTAAATCATTAAAGAAATAACGGACCAAAAACCTATAAACGCGTTATTGAATTTTACGGAAGAAACGCGAGTAGAAACAGAATAAAACACCTTCACGAGCACAAAAAAAAATTCCTGAGAAGGCAAAGGAATGAATACTAAAAAACGGACAAAAAGTGATAAAACTCAGAAGTTCTTCCTAGCACTCCAACAAAAGGAAGCTATCCCTTCTGGATAGCCAAGTACTCTCCTTCTTCCTTGGAAATTCCCACCGGATTGTCCGAATAGAAAAGGAGCCGCTTTCTGATTTCCTCGGAATCGCCTATAACTCTCCCCTCCGCTGGTGCGTAAGTAAGGATAAAACTCGGAGCGCGTAAAGGACGGGCGCGGCGTTACACAAGGGGTTTGCGGGCGAAGCGCCGTGGCTCGCAACCGACGGTCGACTGGCTGAAAATTGGAAGCGAGCGGTCCGTGGCGGGGAGGGGAGAAGGGGAGCCAAGGAACGAGGGGAGAATGGATGACAGGACCGGCGCATACCTCGGCGTCGTTTTGCAGAAATTCTCACACTTGATTGTGCAGTTTAGGGTTGTGGTGAGATCGATCTCGATCACGCGAAAAGGAGATAATTGGGGAGACAGCGTTCTGTCACAGCTTTGCTTTGATATTTTTGTTTCGAAATCCGCAACTATTACCTACCCTTACACCTTAAACTCTAATATTTAGTTTCTGTATTCGTTAGGAAACATATAAATTCTTTTACAACGAAATCTTCGAAAGCAAATTTTTAAAAGGATCGATTCTTCGAATGACCAGTTCTTTCATAATGGACAACTCTTATGAATCTAAAGTTATCCAACATTTGTATTAAAGGGACTGATTCGACCCGTAAGGAGCAGAGTTGTAATGTATTCAGTAATGCATGCAGATGAACTTCCTTAAAGGTTGGGTTGGGTGTGGGCATTGCATGTGGCATTTTTATCGTGACATTTCTGGAGCATACAAATTCAAAGCAAGGAATTTCCTTGAAGATTAGTTTGATGTGAGAACTGCATGTGGAATTTATGGGAGCAAGTGGTATTTTTAGAAGAATTTGTCATTCTAAGAATTATATAAAAATATTTCTAAGAATTATATATAAAAATTCTAAGAATTGATAGTGCAGAGAATATGTTTTTGAAGAATTCGCTTCTAACATATTCTTTCACGATGCATTTTTGAATTTTACAGTAATGAAAATCTGCATCCATTCGTGTACATATATATACTATATATATTAATTTATATCACAGTCTATTTAAATTATCGCCACAGATGAAGGTATGGATTAAAAAAAATGAAATCTCTTAGAAAACATAGAAGGAGAATAATCAAATATGAATAGACTAGTCATCTCCAAAAATGTCAATGGGAAAACAGTCTCTGTTTGCCCTGCTTTGCCACGTCTGGAATACTACTAAATATGTCGATAAGAAAGATGTTTGGAAACCCTTGATTGTGTATTGTTTACTAAGGCAGAAGCAAAGTAAAGAAAAACAATTTTCAGACTCGGTAACCTAGTAAACAGAAGCTAGTTTCCCATAGAACATTAATAAGATAATGGGTGTCTCTAGGTTTAAAGATAAGTTGTTTTATGTTAACACGCATTTGATTGGTCTCCCTTCCCATGCCTCAAAATACTTCATTTATCTTGTTCTTCTTTTCTCCTCCTCGGCCGTGAACATAACTATTACATACTCTAGGGGTTATATATGTACTGTAAGATTTATAATTTCATTCCCTTTCTATCAGTAACGAGTTAGAATTCAATTGTCATTCTTAAATATCGAGTAAAAACAAGGACGAATAGAAAGTCGGCGGTGCAATAGAAAAAAAATTAAAGTAATGTGTAAGTCGCGGAATCCCTAAAGGATATGGTTTATCCAGCCGGAATTCACTGTGGCCCGTGCATCAACTCTGACATCACTGTATCGGCATTCTTATTCCCGATCCGCTACTTCTTTCAGGCAGCTGCAGCTAACCACAGTCATCACAATTCAACCGTTATCCCACAAGACCAACAACGGAAATTGCAATAGGGGCTGTCGACGATAGACGCGCCTCCCAACTGACTATTGGGTGCGGAGAACTATGCCACATAAATACAACAATAAAATACTTTTTATGAGAGAAACTAGACGAAATTTAAAATTAGGCGCACCAGTCGTTTTCTGAGGGCATAAATGTCATTATATTACCGCGTAGTAAGGAGCCTTTTATGGTACCAGTGGGTGGAGTATCGGCAACCTACCCCACCTCCGATTACCTCCACCTTTGGTATCCCTTTCCCCATTCTCATGCAGGGAAACTCTTCAATGAGCAGCAGTTTTGACAAATTTCCTAAATTCACATATTTCTTAGGCGTACGCACAGCATGCTTTGAAGAAAAACAAGAGAAAGATTAGCGATAGCTGGTAACCACGAACCACGAAGATCATATCGTGGAGTTTGTGAGGTATGAAGTTCGCCTGAGTGGGGGTATACTCCTACGATGAGGAGATGCACACAAATTTTCGCGCAGGCTCTCTACAATGCGGTACTATGAGGCCAATCAAACCTTTCTTGTTTTTCACAGAGCCTAATCTGTTCGCTTGGCCTCAAAGTAGTCTTTGCGCCTGGGGCCTCCATTCGTTAAATTTTCACCTGAATAATTTTACCAATCAAGTTTTCTCAGGACTTCTGATAGCCATTCATCGCTTAAACAGCGGTTCCCGGGATCCGCATCGTTCTCTACTGAGTAATTCTCTTCTCCAATTGCTCTTAGTCAACGGTAAGCTCTCTCATTCATTCGAAGTCAAACTACTCGGTTTAAAAGCATCCGTGTTATGGAGTCCATATCTAAAAATAACCCAAGGATTTGCTTACAATTCGAAGCACAACGCAGGACACAAATGTATATATTCACATAATTCCTCAGTAATCCTGTATCGAACGCCCTCATTTCGCGCCCATGCTTTCTATTATTAAGATAGCAGTTGAGTCCGACATGTCGAAATAATAGACCTAGTCTGTGACAAGCACCATTCACCCCATGAATGCTTACAATAGAATGAAAGGTATTTCTCCAAAAGTATGAAGCATTAGGAATATATTGTTAATATCAAAAAGCAATAAATTATTTCGAAATCTTTGAATATAATACTACTACATGTATTCATGAAATTTTATATAATGTTATGGTTCTCAATATTAATTTGTTTTGGTATACATTATGACATTTTACCTTTTAAAAATCCGCTAAATATTTTTTAATCTTCTTATATTTAACAACTTCAAGTGGTCAACTCATCTGGCTCGATACCAAGGTTTACATCTGCAAACAATTATTTAAATGCTCATCAAGTTCTTAAACGTTCATAGTAACTAATAAATTGAATAATAAATTAAGAGCTTGAATAACTTGAAACTTTAAAATGTATTGGAACTTGAAAAAAAAATTAACAAGAAAATAATAAATTAAATGAAAAAAATCAAGTAATTAAGTATTGAAAAAAGTCGTGTATTCTCTTTTAAGCATGTAAAATGCTTAGATGTTAAAAAACGGAATTAGTTACCCTTGGAGATATTGTTTTTGTTTTGTTCTTTCATCCTGAGTTACCACAAAGTATCTCATCATTCGGTTAATTTTATAATAATTTAATGGAAAATAATAAATATATGGGGCCTTTTTATATAACACGCTGTAACTGAGATTCTTCCACAAATTTTGATACGAAAAATAAAAATGAACAGACGCATGATATAAAATTGTATTTAATTAAATAAATATATAAGTATCTAACAATCTATCCTCAAATACGAGTCAACTCATTCGTTTTAATTAATAACCACAGAAAAATGGAAGCCGATTAGCTCACACAAAATTCTGAAATTACCGCAATGAGATTGCAGTAATGAAAATCCCAATTTAACAAAATGAATTTGAGTCAACAACGGAAAAGGTCATGTGCACAATGATATGTTCTTAATATGTAATTCCAGTCAAAACTGTTAAGTCAAAACAAAACAGTCAAGCCTTCCACGAGTCTGAAATGTATAAGAGAAAAAGCTAGAACTACGCAATACCTTCATGCGGAATTTGCAGAGAATACGTTACGTTTTCGGAGAGAGAAATTTCAATTTATACCTGAATATTCCGTAGCCTGAGAGCAATTTTGAACTGAGTAGATCTGGAGGTAAGAAAGGTTTACAAAATAAGGCTGACTGGATTTCATTTCAGGTGGAGTTGGTCTCTCATAAATGACTCTCCAAACTGTATAAATAAACCTGGAGAAGATTGAACGCCACGAGAACAAATATAAGATTCCTGAAAAATAAAACATACAAATTAAAAAATGTGTGTATGGATCATACGTTTAACTACCAGGATATCTAACAACATCCCTAACATAGTCACACGTGCGGTTTTAAAGGATGATAGAAATAAATATTGCTTCGAGTCCTTATCTACACTGATACAAAGCTCATAGATAACAGGGATGAAAAATGTAGCTGAATGCGCAAAGCAGCCAAACTTTTCAGTATATTTCACCTTAAATTTCTTTGAAATTTTACCATATTTACTACAGCGATCGAAATTGATTAAACCATTACCACGTTACCAGATGTAAAGAAATAAAGTTGCAACACGGCTGTTAAGGAATTAGAGGTTTAAATCTCCAATAGCCGTTTTTGTCGGCGTTCCTCTTCTCATTCTCCGGTATTCTGAGAAAACAAGAAAAGACACCGCACTTTTTGAGAGCACTCAATACGTATTTCGATTGTGATGCATTCCACTTCAGAATAAATTAAATAAAGTAATATAGTCATTAGATACAGATGATTAGATATAGCAAATAGATAGTAATTAGATATCTACTTGCTTCTGAAGAAGAATAGATCGCATTCGAAATACGTATTGAGTGCTCTCAAAAACTGCGGTATCCTTCCTTGTTTTTTTCGGAATACTAGGGAATAATAAGAGGAACGCCGACAAAGACGGCTATTGAAGATTTTAAACCTCTGACGTTACCACATGACGAAAAAATATGACTGATATGTGAAAATTTCCCTTTAATGACTTATATTTTACTTTACCTGCGTTGTATCATAAATATGTTCCCAGATGAAATCTTTCCCTATCAGAAATATATGTTACTTCACCAGATATTATAACATGGATGGAACAAATACACAACATAAACTTTCTGACATAGGTGAAAATAATTCCAACGTAAATAAGTTACGGAAACCGTTTCTACCAAATATCCATAAACACAAAGGGGAAAGCATCAAATAAAGAAAAATGTCCACAATACCGAACATATAATTCATATCAGTGTATTATCATTAGTTGATAATTGCTTAATTTAAATGCAAATCATAATGTCAATTTTTCGTCATATTTTATGAGTTCTGATTTCCTTGAAAAGTTCATGCTTGTATGAGCATCACTCAACTCTAAAGATATAGTTCACTTAAAATTCTGAAGAGCCATATTTTGACTATTTAATTTTTCTCGGTATATTTATGACTCCAAATTCCAAAACTTCAGCTAGATTTATCTTCGAAAATTAAAAAAATGAAAGAAAACTTTACTAAACTTTACAGGTACAATATTTTATTAATAAGCGCAAAAACTGTGTAAAATTCCTTGAACTATAAATTAAAAAGACGATCACGTCAAGTCAATCGTTATTTAGGAGAAAGAAGGATGGAACAAAGGAAAATCAAACGCCGAGGCAACGTTCCCCGTAAGAACAGTCTAAAATTAAGATTGGAGGCGACTAGTACCCTTGCTTGAATTTTGGATCCTTGGTATCCCATTTCTGAATACATGGGAATTGAGTCTTCACTTATGTTGATCTACCCTCTGGGTTAAGCATGAATATCAGAATACCAGGAAACTTCTGAGCAGGTATCGTACGTATGTAACCTTTAGCAAATTTAATTATGTTTACCAATTGCTTAACCTCACCGACGGAAAGCTACGATTAGCATGGATGCGTGATTGTATCTCTGGAAATTAACCAGTCACCCACATCCAACTCTGCAAGTCTCTGCTAAAACCCTAAAGAGGTAATTTATTCAAAGTATAGAAGCTTTTCTGACCTAATATAAATAAAAACTAAAATATAAACCCAGCGTAACGATCACTTTAAGAAGCTGTCTTTATTAATATGTATTATTGTTACTGTTTTATTACATTTTTGCAATAATCAAATATAAAAACAATCAAATTAGCCTTCGAGAGATAAACTTTTCAGTAGAAGAAAAGCGAAAAATTTCAAAATTATATGAGAAATACAAAGATCTTAAGGCGGTCCATTAAAAGGGATCAATTTTGAAGCCCGAATTGATATGCCGAAACAATTCATATTGTTAAACTATATAATTTACATTCAATCTCACTCAAAACGCAATTAAATGTATTACTATAGATTGCTTTCAAGGTATGTGTGTATATGTTTGTCTGTCGAGAAATTTTAACATAACGTATATTGCGAAATGAGATACCTTTAATTTTCGGTAAAATTTCGGTAAGAGGAAATGTATTCTACCCCACGGTTCCTAATGAGGGATCCAGTTTTGCGACTTAAATAGTCTTAATGATGGAGCACTCTAACGATCCAGCCTTCTTATTCTTCTACCAACATGAAGGTTTTCATTACTAAAATAAATCACAATCACTATTAAAGTGCATTCCAAATCAAGAGATGCCTGTCGGCGCTCATCACCATCTGAAATTAATGCAATTTATTAATTAAATAAATAAAGAACTATCAATCACTCATCTTTTTAGTTTAATGAACGCCTGAAAATACTGCCATAGCCTATTGAAGCAACAAAGGAATGATGTCACAATGTAACACATACAGTATTACGACCGACGTCCAACCGCCAAATTACAGGACTATGGATAATTGCAGATGAATTCCAGTATTTTCCCATTCAAATCACCCTGTGTTTGTGAGTTTCCCAGAAAATGAATTGGTAGTAGTGGAATGTATTCCTGCTCACTTTCCATATAAATGACTTAATTTATCTTAATAGGTCAAGATAATTTTATTTAATAATTGTATTTAACGGAACTGTAATACTTCTAGGTTTTATTCCTACTTGTAAATTTTAGGCTCCAGTTAATTACTGTGAGATACTGCATTGACTGAATAATTCATGTTTCTCCAAAAATATGGATAATGCAAATACTCTCCATTGCTGCGATATTTAATTTGTTACACAGACACTCTACATAAGAATATGTTGCAACTCATTTAATTTCTAGTTTAATGCAATATCAACTAATTGAATTACTATGAAAAAAAAAACAAGAGAGAGGAAATTTTTTGCACTGATCGTACAGCTTTTGTGACAGGTTAACATGTATATCCAATGCTTAGTGACAAAATACTGCATCGCTGAATTGCATCTGAAAGAACTTGAATAATTTTACGATTTTATGTTTAATTATTAAAAATTGTGCTCTAATTAACTGGTCTTCGTTTCTCCTGATGAACTATTGGTGGCTAAGAAGGACCATAACGATAATTTTTCTTTATTGCAAATATTTCATCTCCAATTATTATCGAGTTTCAATTATTGTTTTTGTAATTACCGAGGAATTCTTGTGGAACAAGTAATAAAATTGTGAATTCATATTTTTAAAATAATTATTATTATTATGAATATAATAGTATCTGAAATCATTCGTAATAGGTCCTCCAAATTTATCCTCTTCCAATCCATCAAAATCGTAAAGGAGATATAATGCCAAGAAAGGAAGTTTCCCTTTATTCTATCGCATTAAAAAAAACGAAAAACTCGGGCTATTTTTAGCTCGATAAAGGTCTTACTTGCTGATCCTGAAAACTTAATCACCGCATACCCAAGGACATTCTGGTTGATACGTGGGAGCTGAAGCATTCCCCAGGGACACCAATCCGGTAGATGTCTCCGATACCAGCTGCAATGATGATTGATGTTAGAACTTCTCAAGCTCTCTTCGCAATCAATATCTCTCCGAAAACGAAACGCAGCGAGACTTTTATACCGACATATCCATTCAAAAATCATCGTTGCTGATGGTAAGGAAATTTAAGCATAGTTTACAGAAAGTTCCCTCTTGTTTTATTGATGCCTTCATATGCACACTGTATCCTATTTAAATTCTACGGTAAAAATCTTAGAATAGTATATAATATAACATTTAAAAAGTATTACGCCTATTATACTGGTACCTTTTACTAAATTTAAATTAAAATTATACTTCCACTGCTTCTTGCCGACTACATTATAACATGATAATCATCGATTTTCTAATATTAGTAAGGTAAATGGCGCTTCAACAGTTACGTTATTTGTAACAACTGCAATTCAAATATTGGCTGTGATTAAACACTTTTCATTCGCTAGAAGAGTTCCAAGTCATTCAAAGGACAGCTCGGATCATATGTAAAAAGATAAAATAAATAAATAGTTAAATAAATAAGATATGAAACTACGAGAGATCAAACAAAATCCTTTCCTATGACAGTTTTATATGCATTCTATGTTACTAGTAATAACTCAAAAATTAATGGTAAATTTCCTTTATCGGCTTTAATAACCCTATAAAATGAATAATTGTTCAATTGATGTAACTTTCAATCTCAATCCAAAGGAATATATATCACCATACTCCCCGATTTAAACTCGTAGATACACTTGGCTTATATTGCAAAAGATTTAAAGTGAATAGGGCTGTATCCAACTGAGGGATGTGACCAGCCAGATGGCAATATCCGTAGGTGAAACGTGGTCAGCGTATCGACCCCCTTACCGACGTATTTGGCTATTCCAGACCGGATCCCGTTGCCTATTAACTCAGGTTGTATTCATCATGATGCTCGGTACATACTCCGATAAACGTTGGCTGAAACCGGGAATCAAACCGGGGCCTAAGGTGAGCGCACAATTCGTTAGGTCACCCGGGGACAGTTAAGAAATGTGCAATCTCTATATTGTTATAACACCGTCTTCTTCTAATATCGGATGGTTCCTGTTAAAAATGAGAAGAGGTAATCAGTATAAGCAAGTAATTTGAGGTTACCCAAGACGGCGTAAGATTGCATGAACACGCCCTCTGAATATTGCGTTATACTCTGATACGCAAGACGATGAAAGATGCATCGGTTACCTTTTTAAAGAAAGGGCTTCAAAGTGCAAAGTAGTGAAATTAAAAATAGAACGTTGGAAATTTTGATAATACAATGAGGTGGTTAGTCTAGATGTTTTTTTGAAACGGTGATTTATAACATAATGCTTGGAATGAAAAACAATGAGCAACCTACACTTATATTTAAGCTAATGAGTTAGTTAATTATCGATATTCAGTAAATAAATTAATAACTGAATGAAATATAAAAAATTTATATACATATTTATGAAACCTTCTCTACTGGGTATCCTGATAGATATGCATGCGCTATGCACATATGTTGAGTGAGCTGCATAACCACCAGGATGTATATGCCGAACTTGAAAACTTGTAGGTACGTCCTATTCACGAACTTAGAAAGTCCTATTTTCATCAAGATTAATATTCAACCGCGGACCTAAGTATAATTATATTACAAAAACTTGAATAAGAACCTACTTTGGGGATTATCAGATAATTATTTTTCAAAATTCACTGATTCAAAACGCAACTCTGGTAAATATCTCAATACTTCATGTTCTGCAGAAAACTTTCTGCCCAATATGGTGTATAAAATATCTTCAATGATAATAAATTAAAATAATGATAACATATTTAGCAAGTATAATTGGCTGAAAAGTAAATTTCAACAAAAATCAATGATGGCAAGTTAGAGGTGTCTGAATTTTACTAAACCAGGAAAGTTTCCTTTTTTCTGTTTTTAATCTAAATGTAACCAAAAATATAATATCTTCTATCATTTATAAAAGCAATTATATTGGTTTAATGAATCTATGTTTTATTAATCTCTTTAGAATTCAATTCACATTAACAAAATCCTCGTATAAAATACATAAAAATTCTGCAAAGGATATCGCTAATGAAAATCTTCCATTAGCAGCTAACAACTTGACCCGCACTACGAAATTATCTTATGCTTAAATGCATACTTTGATGACTTCTAATTTGGTCATAATTACCTAAGTGCTTCATTGGAAACCTTTAATATTTTACTGGCCGTTAAAATAACCTAATATAATTCATTTATTAATTCAAATTATATATGAACGAACTTTTCAATGAATCAACGAAGGTTTCCAATATATGAGAGTAATTTCTACTGTGAAATAAGGGTCATAAATAAAAACTATTCCTCTCGTAACATGCATAATGGGAAAGAAATTCAACTCTTAGAAACTTCCATAAATATCCTCTAAGCAATGGCGATATTCTATTCTACATAGATATGTGAAAACTAGGAAATCAAGCGGCACTAATATCATTGATGTGACGATGCTGCATTTGCAACTACATTCCAACATCTCTTAGATAATTACACTTTAGATTTAGTTGCATATTTCACTCTAGTAAATTAGATAGCAAATACCTTTGCTCGTATATGAAAACTTATGAGATAAGGGTTACGAATGTGAAGAGAATGATTAGTATATTTGTGATATTACCTCATAAAGTGGCATTATTTTGACAGTACCATTCAAATTGAGCGACAATTACTTCAGAACAATCCCTGCAGCTAACAAGGCCACTGTCGCTTATATCATATTTAGTTATACGGAGATTCATGTTCTGAATAGATATTACAAAATCCTTTGCTATTAAAACCAATTTATTCTTAAAAGTTCCTCTCAAATAACTCCACTTAGATGTTTTACTGGATTTTCATTACTAAGTAACAGTAGTAAATCTTCAACTTCAGAATTAATAAAATACTTTAAATAATGAACTCGAAAACCTTTGAAAATGCTATCTTAAATCATTTAAATATAATTGCATAGGAAAAGGGTTAAAAGCAGCCTCCCGGATGGAGGAAGATCACAGGTTCGATTCCCGGCCACGTCAGACTTTTGTCAAGTCCGTTTTTCCTTTGGTATAATTGTATAATTTAATAGAGTTATAGTTGTGAAATTTGAGACTGTTGGAGAATATTTGTAAACATTACTTTATCCACTGCATTCGGATTAATCTTAATTTTACATTTTTCTTCCTCTCTCAGGTACATAAGAAGCCAAAACAGTTTTTATAATATAACCCTTAAATATAAATTATAATAAATTATGTATTTGGTATTGAAGAAATACAACAACTTGGAACAAAGAATCAAGAAATGATCAATATATACTAATAATCTAATTCAGTTTTATTAGTTTCACATCCAATTGCACCGCAAAATTCTTTCATCAAATGGATATAAATTATTATCATGGATAATAGTTTAAATTGTATGAATATTAAACTACTTCTAATGTGTAATAGTTTTATATCATAATGGAAAAAGTAATAATCACAAAAATAATCGCAATAAACACTAATACCACCATAAAAAATCTCTTAATTAGAAATTAACAGAGTGGAAACTTGATAAACAAACGGCGCTTCTGAGCAAATACCGTCTCAGATGACAAACATTGAATTGAGTAACGAACCCGTATGTATGTAACAAAGGTCTTCGGCAATGTTTGTGTGTAAGTGGTAAAGTAATATTCATTACTCGATATATACATTTATAATTATATTTCAACGAACAATGTCTAAGTTGGGGAATAAAAAGTATTGACGACTTATATTCAATTTGCAGAGGAGAAGAGATATTGCCCAAGAGGAGTATCGGTGTGGTGGTGTGGGTTTTTTGATGAATCCTGTGCACCAATTAACACCGCAAAAAGTTAAATGAACAATTGTTTTAGGTTTGGACATTAACTGACCTACTTTACATTGATTCCTGTGGCAAAAACAGGTCTAGTTTACGTAGATTTCCAACGACGAACGTCCTTCAGGAAAGAATTAAATTCGTGAACCAAGGTTTGACTGTGCTTCAATACAGCTGAGTAAACTCAGCCAGGAAGACACTATGTGACGCGGAATATAATAACAATGAATGTATCACTACTTTCATATTGGGAAATGAATTGGAAAAAGAACATTTTTATGTGCTTACCCCCAACTGTTTGCTCCCTTAAACTTACAGAAAAGATCCAGTCGGGTCATTACGTCCCGTTATTTTCACGATACCATTACACGATTAAGTTTACTTAGTTTAATTAATGAACTCCCTAATATTAGATTTATAAATGTTTATTAAAAAATACTACTTTTCATACACAAACTTTTATGCATAACAGTAATTTTCTATCACGTTTTTCCTTACTCTGGAAACCTAATATAACACCACCAGGAATTGCCTTTGTAAATATTAAATGAAATTTATACCTTTATCCCAGTTGATGAGAAAGATCAACCAAGTATGGGGCCAAAGGCGAGAAAAACTTATGGATGCGTCGGGTCAAAACGTTTGTTTATGAGACAAAAAGTATCATTCCATCAATCAATCGTTACTTAATGACATAAAGAGCAAAAAATAAGAGACTGGAGAGAAGAATGACTGAAGAAAAAAACAATTCTATTGCAAAAATTACGGAAGCAAAACAGGTCGGGTCAATATGACTCGACGCGGCCAATTAAGGATTAAAATCACCGATATCCTTGTTCATTGAAATTGTTATTTACATATCAAGGACAAAATGATGACAAAGAGTTCAAAAGAACTTATGAAAACATGCTTCAAACACAGCTCACACGGACATTATTCTCAAAGGGCTGCTAGCGGAAAACAGGTGCCCCAATCATGGTGCATGAGCGGTTTTAGCTCCTCTGTGACAGTGTGCTTACTTGTTTCTATTTTTAAGGTAAATCACCAGTGACACGCGTTTACAGAATACACGGTTAATCTACTGGAGCACTTAGGCTCGGTTAAAAATTGTATTCAGGCGAATCTCCTGAGATTTGAGCCACTCTCGCCCTGCATCAGAGACCCTAAACGGAAGGAATACCCTGTGGAGCACTGAAAGATAATCCAAAAACCGTATACAAAGGAAAAGAGCGATCCATTTCCGCTGATCCCATTCTCCATTCCGACTGAAAAGAAAATTAAAAACAAGCTGATTCTTTGGTGAAATCCATCATTGACGAGGATTTGGAGCTCCGTAAAAAAGAGAAAATACCCGATTAACTTCCGCACTCGTAATTTCTGGCATATTCCGAATCGATTTCACGAAGGTATTGAGTGACGTTTTAATCTTTTACCCCTTATTATCTTTGGCTTTTAATGAGAGGATTTTGATGCGAGTTTTTCCTGCTGATCAAAATCAACTACAGGTTAAATTCAACGGTGAGCACGATTCCTTTCAATTAAATCCTCGAGAGATCGCGTGATGTTTTTCTTTGTACACAAGAAGCTTCTATACATAAGAATTTCAAAGTTCATGCACCTTATCAATTTAGTATTACATATCTGACGTACATCATTTAAACTTCTTTCTTTTTAAGGGTTAAATTTAATTATATTTACATCCTCTTACTCTCTTAAACGTCATGTGACAGCTAAATTTCCAGTAGGTAGCATTTTTGGAATTTTAATTTTCCTTTCTCATTAGTTGTTGACAAATCAGATTAATCAATTTTGATAATATCAATTATTCATTCAACATTACTGTATGAAAGCTCACAAAGCCATTGTTTGCAAGTTTTATAGCTTTCAAACTAATGTAAGACCAGAAAAGTGTCCCTATTCTCCTGTTTAAATATTATTTATTTCAACTAAATATTAACATTATCTGTTTAGCTAAAAATGCTTTGACCAAGTTAAAATTAATATTTTACGATTGTCATTTTTCACGTTTTCGTATTTATCTTTTCGTTTTAATATCTGTATGCCACTATACAACTAACTGTCATGTTATTTGTTAACATACATGTATGTACAAGAAAGTAGATTTTCTAGGTGCATTTCTGAATATGTTTGCAGTCTACTTGAAACACATCAACTGTAAGCGGAGATTTCGGTAAGTGTTATCGCATTTCTTCGTATATCCAAAATTCATGGCGAACTATCAGTACAAATTGTTCACCGGTCAAAGAATGAAAGCTGAAATACCAATTCCCTACTCTTATTTTTAATAAACATCTAAGAGATCCCCGCGAAACATTGTAAAATGCTCATTTTTTAACTTCTAATGATATAGGACAGATATTTATTTTAACCACGAATATTTACGAATAAATACTTTCAAATGCGCTGCATAACTGCCGGTTTTCTACTGGTCATTGAAAATACTATTTAATCTAAAGCTTCTATGTAGTTAGTGCAAACTTAAAAACTTCGTTAGTTGATGCAGGATCACTCGTGAATTTATCTTACAATTAGACAGTGGCCGTAGAAGACTCGACCTGGTGAAATTAAAATAATATTGGTTGATCATTTACAATCTTATAAATTTATTCTTATTCTAATATTCTTATAATTTAATTAAGTACTAATTTTAGTTACGAATGGATTGATCTAATGAGAAAACTTTGTATCTGCTCATGGCATTTTATTGACGTCTTCAGATTCAGAAATGGGAGGAGATGATGTTGAATACGAAGAGAAAGACTGCGGAGCAACTTTAGAGTGCAGCTTCTGAATACGACAGTGAGAAAGAGTGAGTCAAGATAAAGTTAGCAGGTAAAACTTTGTTTTGGGAAGAAATATTATTACGAAGAGGGAATTGAAGGAATCAATCAGAAACGTTAGAACTCGCTCTCACAATACATAGACAGAAAATCGCGGAGGGAAAGAAGGGCAAATTGTGCTGAAAATCTGCTCATATCTTCGAGAAATCTTTTAGGTGCCGGTTCTTACAGCCCATTTTAGAAAATACTAATTAATTCTCAGCTCCTATGAATGTTAAATATGTGGTAGAGAAAGGGACCGTAAAAAAACAGACATTAGTAAATTTAGATCAAAAATTGTACACCTTTATATAGTCGTTGACCTTAGAAACAGTAAAATAAATACAATTGATTTTTGGTTCTCTGATATAACTAGGATTCAAAAATAACTTGATGCTTCTTAAAGTTTAAAAATGTATTTCTTTTGGAACAATTCTCATTGTGCAATAGTCAATGAATAATCTCAATGGTATATATTATTTTAATTGGTATTGATTTTTATCAAAATCAAGCGAATGGCTTCAATGTAATGGCACGCGACCTCCGGAGGGTTAAAAGCACAATAAGTAATGCACTTATATGAATGAAAATATTGGTATAGAAAAGCACCCTCAAAGGTTTAGAAATACAACTTTTCTTATTTTTCATCACCTGCTAGTTCTCCAAGGATAAAATGTGGCATTTACCCTCAAGGTACATGAACTTCCGAGATTTTCCTTACGAGAAATTTCTGAGTGAATGCTTTGAGCAATTGAGCTACCACGCCAATGTTTGAGTACCCCCTACAGGATGCTAATAAATTAAAATCGTGAAGGAAGAAGTGGTTACGAATTTGTAACATAATTCACAGCCACGGTTTTCCTTTTGAAATATTTCAATTAAAGCAACAAGAAAAAAAATCTATTAATTTTCGATGGAGTCTACTTTTACCATAACGACCTCTTTTCTTTCTTATCCTTGATTACTTCTCTACAGAAAAAACTCCACGTGCTCTCGCGCGAAAAATAGGAACGCAATCCACAACAGCTCAAATTCGTTTTAGTATTTTCTACATATTTTTGGAATTTTTTTTGTTTTTCTATAACATAAAAGTTAGAATCATAAAACATTTATTAATATTCTTTCATTCGTATCTATTGACACACGCAGGCAACTATAAAACCGAACTCAATCTCTTCCCTATCTCATCCATGCCCTGCATCTTCGCCATATTCAATCTTTTTAATTTAAATATTCCATTTCAATCATTAATTAATTTTCTGTATTAAGTTTTAGAACGAAAATATTTGCACTACACTAAAGGATACAAGACTTACATTTTAGACGCAAATCTCATAGGTCTATTATTAAACCATGACACAAGAGCCTATTATAGGGCCAATCAGCTTTCGCAGTGGGTAATTCGTGGTTAGCTCGTGGTCTCTCACACCACCTAATTGGCTTTCCATGGCTGATACCTGGAGAGTTATATTCCTAATGTTTTACCCGGTACCCAACGAGAATCGAGTCCGGGTTCTCATTTAAAGGCACTACCCTATCCGATTACCGACTTCAGTATTCTTCTGAATATTTTATTCTTAAATTGCATTCCCTGAATATTGCTAATATATATTTTATCATAAGAACCAATTACACAGAAACATTTACAGCCCTCATAATATAAAAATTATATACGGAATTGCTAACCTTCTTAAATTAATACTTCAAACCTTTGTTAAATACTTTTCTAATATTTATTATATACAATATACAATTCCATTTAAGCACTACCATTGTCTATCTCCTTTTGTGATAGTACCTGTGTAAAATAACGGCAAAACTCTCGTCCAAATAAAGATAAACTATTCTTCCTTACGCAAGATACACTAAATTAGAGTTGAATAAGCAATATTTATTTGAATATGAGAATGACATATTACACAAGAGTAATATCAATTTTATATTCATTTTTAACGTCCTTGAAATCTGCATTCTGTTTTGTTTTTTGCCTTAAATTATTTATCTTATAATATTTTTATGCCTTTTTATCATTAAATGCCATGAGCAAATTGTGGCTGTTTTTGAATCATTGTGATAAAATAATAAAGAGGAAATTAATTTTATCGAAGCAAAGGTATGCAGCTTCCTTCTCGTACATTGATGTTGCCGGGCTTCATTTACAATATAATATTACCCACTTTTTCCCTCAAAATTTCAATGTGTTAAATACCGTAAATTAAATCAATTGAATTTTTAACGGAAGAGAAAGTTTTTGCACTCGCGGCTGCATATATCTCCGAGCGTGGTATCCGAACTATCACATTCCCTTAAGGGTCGATTCAGCTATAAAAACAAGGCAGTTAAACAGCGGATGCTAAGAAGCTCGAGACAATAAAAGTTAAAGACCGACGTCAAATATCTTTTGGAAACACCAGTGTTGAATGAAATGGTAAGACGTAAGCGGTTTTGCCGTTCACAATTCAGTATAATAGTACTTTTATAGGTAACTTTTTGGCCACCTGTGCTATATTGAATTACGCTGCCAAAATTAAAAAGAAAAACACAGAAAAATTTGTTGTTTTCATTGTGACTGTGACTCGTGAACATTATAATATTTATTTATTATTGTTAATGATTACAATTAGGCACCAGATCAGGTGGTAGTCATTCTTGTGGGGAAAAATAAAATACTATGCCTGATATTCACCCTAGTCGGGGAGATTCCCCCCCCAAAGAAACCTCCCCGAGGCAGTAAGCCTCATATGTAATTACAAAATTTACAAAAAATTTAAAATTTACAGCAATCATGCAATATTTCAAAATTTGCAAAAATATTATAATAGTATAAAGAAACTCTTTTAATTCTATTGATGAAGAGAGTTCTAAAGGGAGGAAAATGTTAGAAAAACTTTCCAGGTAAATTGCTCCATTCTAATGCTTCCCGATTAAAAAATGAACACTTGCAAACAAGTTATGTTCGCATCATTAAGAGAAGCGACTTTATAATTGCGTCGATACTCTTAGAAAGCAGAGAACAGGTATATATAATATGAAATATTACTAAATAAAATGCATTAAATAGAATAAAATTAGGTGTACATATAATCTTATTTTATTATCGAGAGAGCGACAAACCGGTAATCGGGAGATCCAGGTTCTAGTCCCGGTTTTGCCACACTGTTTTCATGACATTTCTTCCTTAGGGTTTTCCTAGGTGCACGACCTTTTCGTACAAAGTCATCTTTCATCTTTCCTTATTATTGGTATATGATCATGTACTATATTCAGCCAATTTAGTACATGATAATATAAAATGATATGCAACACGCTTCATGATATTTCGGAATACCATTCGAAAAATAGTGACATATGAGATTTATTCGAGTTATTTTTTCTTGACCTGGTAATTTAGACTTTGATCAACCAATTGGGTATATATCTATACCGAGCACGTGCCAAAAATAAGGAAAATTACTCCAATCACTGAAGTAAATCTGAACCACTGCAAAGCAGCAACTAATTATAGGTGGGTGGACCTTCACTATTAAAAACCTCTAATTGAAGTTAGTTATCGATTACTCATTAAAAGTAGTTAAGTAGTCTATCTGCCCATTAACCCTTCCGACCGCCTTTTGGGGAGTGGTAGGGGACGCGCTCACCACGCAGTGCCTTTATCCACTTGATGCTGCTTTCAACTTAAACCCGTCAAGTAAATTAAATTTTAAATAGTCCTGGCATGAATTTTCATGCTAATAGAGTTCTTGACCTTCCTCCTCATCGTTATTATTTTGATAAAATTACTTTTTCAAACCGGACTCAATCTGACTTTGAAAATTACCACACCAATGTGCCAATTAATTAAATAATGTGTGAATAAAAATATTTTCTATTCAATTAATAATTATTTTCACCACCATTTGAAACGATTACTAATTAATGAATCGGTCCCGAAATGAATTACAACTACGTTGAAAATAGTTTTCAATTCCGCAAAAAAATAAAGGCTTAAGTTTGAGAGAAAAAAATGAAATTGAATTGAATTGAATTGATTTTATTAACGGGCATAAGATTGCCCTTTTTCATTTAAACATGATTATACATCAAAATACATATATTATGTCTAATACAAGATATATAAATTAAAATATGAACATTACAACATATCTTTATATAAAGATATAAAGAAATTAATAGACTTTATACAAACATGAGGAAATCAGAATATTGCAAACAAATATTAAATCATTTTAATACAAAACATAATTGAAAGAAAAAAAAGCAAAAATTTAAACACAGAAAACAAGAATAAACTGTAATTACATCTTACATGAACAAACAAAAACAGGAATTAAATAATAGCATAATATTACAAATTTTTTAATGTAGACTTTATTTGTATAATATTTGCATAAAATATATCCACAGACTGAGCTCCAAAGCATTCATTACCTAATTGTTGAATTCTTGTGATAGGTGAGTTGCATAAGAAGTTCCTAGTATATTTTTCTACAACAAAAGTATCAAATGATCTCGTCATATGTTTAGGGACTCTTAGTTGAATGAGTGATACTAATTTTATGCAGTCAATTTTGCCATTCATCAATTTATACAAAAAGATTATGTCTGAAAGGTTTCTTCGGGTGTACAGTTCTTCTAGTTCTATACATTCAGACAATGGAATATTGTGCTGATGCATAGTATTACTATTTATTCTGTAGTTTAAGAATTTTAAGAATTTGTGCTGGATCTTTTCTAATCGATTTATGTGAATACTGTAGTATGGAGACCAAACAATTGATGCATATTCCAAGGCTGGTCTCACTAGTGAGCAATACAGCACCTTGAATGTCTTTGGTTTCTTAAAATTTACTGTGTTTCTGATTATACAACCTAACAATTTTAAAGCTTTACTACTAATGTTTTGTATATGAGGAATAAAAGACATTGATGAATCAAACATAATCCCTAGGTCACTAATTCTGTCAACTCTCCTTATTTCATTATCATTAATGCTATAATTGTACAAAATTGGCTTTTTCTTGTGATGAAAGGTTATTGCATTGCATTTAGATATATTTAATTCCATTTTGTTTGTTTTACACCACTCAAGCAACTGTTTAACTGAATTTTGTAGCATATGACAATCAGAGACAGTATGTATACACTTATAAACTTTCAGGTCATCGGCAAAAAGCAAAAAATCAAAATTATTGAGAACAGAATTAATATCATTACATGCGATACGTTTTGACGAATTTATCCTAAAGAGGCTATGGTTTGAGTGAATTGTATCGCTTTTGTAAAATAAAGCTTTAGATGGAAGTAAATAATTTATATAACAAAAAGGAAAATATATCTCAATGGAATGGTGTCGAATATATTGGTATGCTACACTGTAAAAAAGATTTGTAAAAATACAATAAGTTTCACTGGAAAAACTGGTATGCTTGGATTTCTACAGTAATTATTATGGGAAATTCCGTCTCCGGCTAGCACGTTAAATATAATTGTATTTTTCCAACAAATTTTAAAGTAAGAGTGAGGCCTTCTCTTACCCCCGCTGAACAATCATTAGATTCGCAGTGGCGGTTTTGGGATTTCGATGTTGTTCATGTCTATGCTAATGGATTTTTCTTAGAAGCAAGGGCTTCTTCTTGAGGTTGGCCTTTAAAAAATCGCTCCTAATGTCCGTAAAAGGAAGTCCATCGAGTTTGGGAAGCTAATGCTTCATGGGTCCACCGATTTTGACGAAATAGAATTCATCAGTGCCTTCGCATATCGAGTATATTGCATTGAAAAGAAGTTTTTGATTGTTTTACTATCGTTTAATTCTAGAATGTTATGTGTAGTAATATAAGACTTTATACAGTAAACTATATATGTGTTATTATATTTGTGCCGTTTATATATGATTTATCTCTAATATGTGCTTTCTATTAATTGCAGCATTTTAGCTGTGATTATTATCTCCCCTCAATAGTGATAAGTCTGCGGTGTTTCGAAATTTATCTGTACTGCAAACATTGCAAATAAACATGAAGTTAACATTTGAGCTTATTCAACCAATTTTATTTGATTCGTTTTAAATTAAATAAGTCCTACCATTGTCCCATTGTCGTCAATCTTACCCTAACCATTTAGCTATTAAGAATCATTATTTGAAATTGTATTCTGACGAAGTACTTACTTTAAATTCAAGCATCAGGTCTAAATTAATTTTTCGGATATGCCATGAACAATTATCTCCTGAAAGACTGAAAATCCTTCGTGATATTTGTGCTCATATGAATATTGGAGTTGAAACTTTGTCCCATGCGGGATGCAGTAAACTTTTCAAAAATGTTAATTCCTTTAGGCGTCATATAGCGTATAGGAAGTATAATGCCTGGTCAAAGTGCAATTTGAAAACTGATTACATCCATATTGAGCCACAAGGTGGCTTATTAATTAGGAATGGAATAATAGAATGGAAAAGCAGAACTTCAGGATTTCCTTGTTTATACCTCATCCACCAGCCTACCCTATTTTCATTATCCACACATCTCTATAAGCTTTATTATACCGGCTGTGGCGGCAGATAGGTTAGCATGCCTTCCTGTTAACGCTCTATTACCAATATGCCTGGTACGAACCCAAAGCTGTTCGGTTTTTTTCCACTTATTGGAATTTTACAATAAGATTCATTGTAATTTTACAGTAAGATTTATCGTTAAATTTTATTGTGCTTTAACAACGAATGTTCGTATATTATTGGATTAAAACAATAAAAATTGTTGGCAATTTTAGTGGCAATGATTGTTATTGTATTTATCCAATTCTATTTTTACAGTGTATCCTTATAACTTCAATCTTTCAGCTGTTACGTACCATTTCCCTTGAAATTAAATGAAATTACAAAATTATTCCGGATATAAATTACAAATTTGTTGCAATTGTTTACATTTCTAAAATAAATATTTCAGTTTGAGATAAAAAATAAAATGTAACAACATGCTCATGAGATAAATTTTGAAGAATTTACCCTAAAAAATTGCTTGATCTTGATAACATTTTATAACATCACAAATAAAAGTAGTTGAGGCAGAATTAATTAACCAATATAAGAAGAAGATAAATAGAAGATTTTTCAATGACATATGGTCGAATAGGTAAGTAAAATTCTATAACTTCAATCCTTGAGATGTTTCGTATCATTTCCGACTCTATCTCATAAGATACGAGAGCTTTTATTGTCCTTGAAAACAGTCCCATTCCTTAAGTTTATTAGAGATACGGAATGAAATGTCTTCGCCTACTTCATGCTGAGTATTACTTTTGATGGCTTTCCCCTAATCATATCTTTTACGCTCTTTCCAGATGGGCAATGCAACCCTTAACGAACCACCCACGCTGCACTCGGTTGTTAAGTTTTCGAACGTGAGCGGAATCTTTTACATCTTCGCAATCATCGCGTGGGTGTGGGAAGATAATAAAAAACACAGGGACACGATTTAATTAACCAAGGAATTTTCCCAATCAAACTCCCGATTGTTAATTTTGGAGCCGAATGCTTAATAATTTTGTTAATTTAGTAGGCTAATATTCTATATCTGTCTCTACTTGAAGCTGCTGAACTCGATAAAACAGCTACTAAATACAACTTTATCCACCAACGAGAAAAATTCTTACTATATACAGACGATACATGAAATATATTAATATAAGATACATATATATATAAATAACAAATATATACATATGAGGTATTTGAAAGGGAATGGATTTTAATTACAAAAGCCCCCTATTGTAGGTAAACGCAATATATTCCCTTTATTTTGATAAAATATTAATTCAGATAGCAATATCAATTTCCCCCAATATTCTATTTTTTTTCAGTACAATACAGATAGCAATAACAATTTTCAATCATTTTTTTAGCATAGTATGTGCATACGATCCACTTCTTGCAGGATATCATGAGTTTCTGAATGTATACCCATACATGTGTACCCTTCTCGGCTTTAGTGTTCGATATGAAGTGCATGCACCATTATTCGATCTCTACCATTCTACAACAACAACATTATACAAATTTTGTCAAAATAAATTAATATCAAACGCAGTTTCAACAACATTCAACTAACTTAAAGGGGATAGATTAACATCTAAAGAGTCTATTACATTGATATACATCACATTACCTAATCGGTATACTTAGCACGGCAGACGAATTTAATCTACTACGTATTCCGAGAAAGTTTTACCATTGAATTCATCAAGTGTAATTTAACCTAAACTGACCTCCTTCCTCGTAACGACTCCCGTTAAGAAGCTTTTTGGAAACGCTTACCAATTTATCAGCGAAATTTAGTAGTAGTATTGTTAAAAGTGCTTCGACAGCTTAGGTCATTTCGCACATTGGCTCCGACCGGGATTCGAACCCGGGATCGCTTTCACCAAAGGCAAACGCGCTGTCCACATGACTATCCGGGAGCCATCAGCGCAATTTGTGACAGCTCTTAGCTTCACCCGCGGTAACGTCTCTAATTTATCGCACATCTTACCCAAATTTATGAACAAAGGCGAAGGCGATATTTTCCTGCCCTACTAGCTTTCCGAATTTGCCTGTCGTTTACATATCTCTACCAAAAAATGCATTAATTTTCCGAAATGCGAAATTTAGAATTTTTAACGATGCGGTGTATGTAATTTTTGTAGATTCTTATGAAAACCTAGGCTGAATCGAACATTATTGTAGTTTTAATTTTTAAATGAAGAACATTGATACTGTTTGAATTGATCTTGGTATAGGTTAAGGTCGTCACCTTTCCTTGCGACTAACTACGGCGGTATATGTAATAAATAATTAAATAAATGAACTCAAGAAATTAATTAATACTTTTAAGTATGGTTGAGTTCAAACCGAGACAAAATAGTTAACATAGTTTTCTTCATCCTTAATTTCTTCTCCATAAAAATCTATTATCATTTCAGGCGGTGTGACTGGCATGAGTCAAATTGAGCAGAACAAGAATGAAATAATGAAAAGCGGCCGTTGGCGCAGCAGGTAGATATCTCGCAGAGATAAATATTCCAAAGCATACGCCAAGTGCTGCATTGTCGCATCTCATAAACTATAATATTGAGGGAACAAGTACCGAACTTCAAATAGGAGTTAGGAGAAGGAGAAAGGAGGACAATGAAATGCCTACTTCGTATCCAAAAGTAGGAGCAAGGTCTGCCCTTGAGCGAAATGGTAACGATACATCAGCGACGGCAGAAAGAGATGTGTCTTAGCGAAGTGTTTTAAGACATATGCATGAATAAAATGCGAAAGAAATCAAAATATTTAGTAGACGGGTGATTCATTTATACATTCATAAAATTTTAAGGAATTTTCGTCGAAACTATTAGAGAGTAGGAGCAGAAAAGAATTCGCCCAAGGAAAAATAAATAAAAGTAAAACAATTGTCATAACAAAATTAAAACAATTTATTTAAATAACTGATCGATAAACCACTAGTTATATCAGATTACATAGATAATTTCAATCAGAATGAAACGTACTATGTGAGCCACGAGATGTAGACTTGTGACAGGGAAAGAAATTCGCCAATACACGGAAAAAAGAAAATAATGAAAATAGGCAGGATATATCGACAAAATATATTTGGGTACTACAACTCTAGGGCGTAACTACGGCGTAACACATGATGGCATGAAATACAAATAATCCACATGTAGTAGAAAATGAGTAAGAGAAAAAAAATTAAATTGATACCCTTTAAATAATATCGATGGCAATATCTTTGAAAATCGATTAATTATGATAAAATGATGGCAGCAAAGTAGCCTCCTGTAAAAAAACTAAACAATGGAAGGTAAACGTTAATATGAGAGAAACTAGGATTTAGGTAACCTACCAACATATAATCTCGAGCAAAAATAAAAGTGGAAGCTCTAACCTATACGTAATGTTAAGAGTACGTTGGAAAAAGGGCAAAAATTTCCACGAAGTTCATATCAATTAAAATTAGGAAACGTAAGATCAATAATTATTCTTATAAGTAATAAAAAAGTAAAAGAAAAGATATTTACTGAAACACTAAATAAGGTGATGAGAATTTACAGGAAATCAGAAGTCGGATTTTAAAAAAATGCAATCATTTAGCCTTCACGGCCAGGAGAAATGCTTGTGAAGTTGAAAGAATGCAAAAAATAACACTTTCTGAAGATTAATAGTAAAAGTGATTAACGTGAAAATATTTCCGAAGAATGAAAACAAATTCACTACGAAAAATATAAATGAATTTTATCAATCCTGCAAGTTTGCTATCGATCACTATGGAGATAAGAGTTTATCTCCTTTTGTCTCTGAGTTAGCAAATTTGTATTTCGGATGTAGGTTGCAATGAAAGACGACTATTTCGATTGACTGATGAAATAACACCCTAGATTAAAATATTTCCACATGGGTTTTATTGTAATTTGTGATTATTATTATTATGCATATAAGTTGCTAATAGGTAAAGGCCATGTGGCAACAAGAAAAGATTTACATCATTATTTTATTATTATCATAATTTAATCTTTGAATGTACAAATGTGATGGTTCATGAATCAGTATACTAATGAAAATCCTTTTCAATAATAATGATGTTCAAATTGTATCTTAAAAAACTCATTCACATTGAGTATGTCTATTTATTATGAGGTGATATTAAAAATGCGTTGACCCATTTCATTTACACAAAGCTGAAATGAGTTTCAGTATTCAAAACAATGCATGTCGTTCCTTAAATTTGAAAATGAGGCCGAGAGAATGTTAGCACCGTGTGGTGCTGTCACCTGCACAGTAAAAGCCCAAACCAATACTTGACGTAAGAGGGCTAGGGAACCGTGACAATGTTTGTCTTACTTCTCGCATTCAACTTGCGGTTGCTCGCGCCTGGGCTTCACGGACTGTGTCGCTGCGAAAAGAATTAGAGCGTATCCTCGAACGTAAAATATCTCTCTCGGGGGAACCCGAAAACCTGACACTTTAAGGTCGACTGTAAAAAGGATAGCATTACCTGAAAAAGGTTTCGTTCTATGCAGGGAAGAAAAGATATATATTCACGAATGGTATTTTTGGGTCAAATGGGTTCTACCAGATAAGATCGGTTTAGTATGATTTGAACGGATCAGTTTAAAATGGCACATTCAAATTAAGCTAAACGTTGTTATTAAGGTACAAGAGAGAAATAAATTATATAAGAATTTAATTTTAAAAGCTCTACCAATTGAAAATATAACTGTATTACAAGAAATATCGGTTTATGCACATACATTTGTATAGATCATGTTATATTTTGGCCAAGAGTAAGTGTTCAATACAAGGCAAAATAAACAAGGTACATCAATATAACTCAAATGATATCTCTATTCATGAGATTCATCTAATTCATGCCCTTTATAGTGTAAAGTTTACATTGTTCACATCAAACTAACAGTGTGCTTCAATGTATTTCACTGTTTGCATAATTACCCTGGAATACAAAACTTCTGAGTAAGCCAAACTATCCACATTCAAATAAATCTGAAGTCTATGGTTAACAGATTTCCTTCGTGGAAAGGGAGTTATTATAAGAGTTTTTCGTCTAAAGGTTCTTATAGACTTAATAGGTAGTACGCATTAAAAAGGCATAGACAAACGAGCAGTGTTCTTTCACATACAACCCACATCCGAGAAGTTTCTCTCTCAAAATGTTTTAGCAAATTTTCTGCGACCTATAATGCTCTTTTCTGTAGGTTTAGTAAGACAAAGTCGTAAGAGTAAGAAGTATTCTAAACCTTCCAGTTCGCCAGCTTTTGAAAGCAGGATAGCGTTTTCTTAGCGGGAATTCATGATGGGAACCAATTAAGGAAGCCCAATTTTCACTGCTTTCTGACTCTCTGTAGCATTTACTTGCAACAGTTTGGACGAATCCGAGATGTTCCCCTTTGAAACACTACTAAAGTGGGTGCCCTACTTTTAGCTTCCTACAAATGAAATGCTGAGATAGTCGACAGTAATAACGGCAGATAAACGTTTATGACAAGCCCCAGGGTATCCTACACTGTCGCAAGGCACCAACAAATATTGAAAAATGAATATTTTCATCTAATATCTACATATGACTAGTAAATAAAACTAATCTACTAGTAAAGAAAACAAAAAAGGGCAATACCAACGAGCTTTAGGTGTACGAAAGCTTCTCCCCGCTGAGAATCAACAGGTAAATAAAGACTGTAATCAGCAAATACTAAAATCCTAAAGAATTACTTAATAATAACAAAAAAAATATTATATTAACCCAGTCATAGGTAACAAATTGTATTTTACTGGAGTTTCAAGAAAACAATTGACAAGCAAAGTAACTAATGATGTGAATGAACTATCTACCCTATGAGAAGAAAATTTTGCCACTTCATCATTTTGAGAAAATGTCAAAGGATGATGATGGCCGAAACCGGCCGGTAATTAAACATATTGTGGAACTTAAAAAGATTAGTTTTCTTTACTAGATATAATGGTGTTCCACGAAGTACAGCCTTCACATATCAGCTGCATCTAGAGATGAACTAAAATATAATAATTCGGATAATTCATTTGATTCTACACGCGCATGGATAATTTTCCTCTTCTAGCAATAAATGATAAGATAGTCATCGTCTTTAAAAATTTCACCTATTACTTCGTGATTTTCTGCAGTCATGAGTAAATGCCTTTTAGGCAGGTTAGATAATATATATGGCTCTTAAGTGTTTACGTCAAATGATGCGACGCGTGTTAATTAATATTACCGGGGAACCCTGAAAATCTTGCATGACAATGATTTTTATTATCATAACTGTATGTATCAAAAATTGTAAATTAAATTTAACTGTGATGTGAGTATAATTGAAATAATGTCGTGTCATAATTACGCCGCCACCACACATGTCTAACTGCGGCGGAAATTCCAATAAATAATTATATTGGTTAAAAGTGCTTCAACATCTTAGGTAATTTCATACATAGGTTCCTATTGGGGTGTAAATTAAATTGTGTAAATCATATAATACAATAATAGTGTGAAAGGCAAACTTTTTTTCTGAAACGTATCTATGAAACGCCCAGTTATCTCTAAAATGTAGAAGTTACAGGGCTTTCGAACTTTTTACATAACTAAATATGCTCCCCTACACCAACATCAAGTCTAAGTTTGGTAACATCGTCTTTTACAAAAGCTGCCGGAAGAATTGCTGGTAAACTTCAGATTTGTAACTTGTTACAGTTCTTTTGTAATGCTAACTTACGAAAGTTAGTCCCCACGAACTTTATATTACCATCTTAAGGAGAGTACATCAATTACGATACTAAGATCTGGCGACGCTTATGCTTTTTCTATTTTTATTGGGAGAGATTCGATATAACTCAAAAATTTCCTTAATATTTAGCGCTGATAATGAATCACAGAGAGAGATTACAAAGAACCCATAGGGAAATAAAATTTATCACCTGAATATTATCATTTATGGACATGTTTTGATTAAATGGTCCTGCATGTTCTATAATAGACTTGAAACTACGAACTTTCTGCGTGATGGGATTCTTGAAATACAATAATATGTAAATGCATGGCCAAACATTAAATAAATTTTCAAGAAATTGGTTTTTTCGGCAATTAAAGGTGACACTAACACCTTCAAAACTAGGTACTATTTTTAAAATTTTCAATCTATATGCATGTCTTTATATCTATCACCGTATCAGACAAAAATTGCCCAGTATATTTTGATGACATTTACAATATGATAATGTATGTCGTGGATTGACATTCTTGATACTTTTCATCCCTGCTAAAATAACGACTTATTTCGAAATCAGTTCGGTTCCGGTTCGATACTTTAACATTATCTCCAAATAATGAAGCTGCAAATTTTTCTTTTCGTTGAGAAAATAGATTTCCAAAACATCACTACTTATTTTGCGTATCTATTTTTTCTTGAGAGTCCAGAAAATGACAATCATTCAACTTTGACTAGGTTAATATCATCAATATTTTACTATTATTGAAGTAGATCTTTTAATTGATTTTTAATTTAAATTAATCAATTTAATTTTTTAATATCTGTTAATTACAATGTTTATTTTCCCGTTGATTCACAGCGGAGGGAAGTCAACACCAAGCAAGCATTAGCCAACTAACCATAGTACACCGAAAGTCCTCCGGTTTAACCCCAGACAAGTAAACACGTACTCATTAAAAATAAAGTAAATTTAACTTCCATAGCTTGCTTCGTTTTATTTCTTTAGCAAAATAAAATTTAATAAATAGTCGTACGAAGCAGAGACGATTTTATATAAGAAATTCAATGGATGTTCTTCTTTCAGTAGTCAAATAATTGTTTTGATTCAAAATTTGGAGAATTTTACTAAATTACATCAATATGATACGAAATTTTGGGATTTCAAACTACTCGTCAACCCTGACGACAACTCACAGTTGAATTCGAGATGATTTATTTTCTTCCCATTACCACACATAGGGAGTCAGGGCCAAATAGGAATAATTGTAGGTACTGAAGATTTATTTCAGGAAGAGAATACATTTTCCAAAGATTTGTGCCTTTGGGATAATAAATCGTAGGATCAAATTTACGACCATGTAGGAGCGTTTCTCAAGCAGCCTAATTTTTCCCAATCGACTATCATTTGTTTTTTTAGTGGCACTAATAGACGCAATAAATGTAGAACACTTATCCCCAAGCGAAAAATAGAAAAGGTACTGAGAAAAGCAGCAAGATTCGTCTAATGCAGATATGCAAGGCTTGATAGCGTTACTCTGATGCTAAAAGAATTAGGCTGGGAAAGTTTAGAGGAGCGGAGATCAAAGAAAAGGTTAGCTTTATTTTTTAATTATGCAAAGGAGTTAAATCGTTAGAGTAATTATCTAACAAAGTCACTACGGTAAAATTTTATGGCAGAAAAGATCATAGACATAAAGTTAAATTAATAAAACAGAGACCCTAACAATAGTAAATTCTCCTTTCTAAATCCTGCTATTACAGATTGGAATAATTTGATTGCAGGAGTCTTGGAGCCCTTCCCAAAACATCATAGGGAGTTTGTAAAAAGATTGGATAAAAATATTAAGGACGAGTGAGCTTGACGTTGACGAGTACAGATGAAGTATGGGATTGCCTGGTAGGGTGATGTATGGTGCTGTACCCGGGACCACTACGGTAGCCATGACCCTGCTGGGAACCCTGAAAAAAACTTGTAGATAGGAAGTTCTCTCTAAGCTGGAAGATGTATATTAAAACTCGGTTTAAGAAAAACATTTTAATAAGACCATAGTCTTCTTGGGTTCGATGCCAGAGCACATTAAAATTACTCTCATAAGGAATATATGTGAAGAGCAGGACGCCGTTATAGGCAGTTGCAGCCAATATTTCTGCTTGAATTCTCACACATAGTTAGAGATGGCGATCTCCTATTGTGCTGCATAGTAAGTAAGACCAGGAAGACCCGGGTTCGATGCCGAACGGTAAATATATCTCCCTTATAAAACACATTGGGGTAGTTTTTCATTATTTTTTGATGCACTTATCGAAATGATAGGAAGTTCTCTCTTTGCAGGAAGATTAAAACTCGGTTTAAGAAAACATTTTTAATAAGACCATAGTCTTCTTGGGTTCGATGCCAGAGCACATTACAATTTCTCACATAAGTAATATATATGAAAATTAGGCCGTCGTCTGAGGCAGTTGTAGCAAATATTTCTGCTCGAATTTTCACACATAGTTAGAGATGGTGATCTTCTATTGAGCTGCATAGGAAATATCGCCAAGAAGATCTGGGTTCAATGCCGGGCGGTAAATATATCTCCCATATAAAATACATTGGGTATTTTTTCATTATTTTATTCATGCACTTATCGAAATGATAGGAAGTTCTTGCTTAGATAGAAGTTGTATATTAAAACTCGGTTTAAGAAAAAAATAGGTAAGACCATGCTGTGCCTGGGTTCGATGCCAGAGTACATTAATGCAGATAAAGAATATAAGGGAATACATTAATGCACATAATACAGAAATAATTAATGCACATAAAGAATATAAGGGAAAAGTAGGACATCGTTTGAGGCAGTTGCAGCAAATATTTTTGCTTGAGTTTTCATACATAGTTAGAGATGGTGATCTTCTGTTGATTAGTATTGGGGTAAAAGTCAGCACTATAATACACTTACTTTCTGCAAAGAATGTTCTTCGTTGGTTTTGAGTGATATATTTATGTAGAATATATTTCTCTAATTTGTGTTTAATCATCGTTTCCGAGAACCATTTTTCCCTTTCAGAAAATGTCTCATAAAAGGTGGTGCTGCTTATCCTAATGTGATCATCGAATATATTTTAGAATCTTTATATGATTTTTGTCTTCATCGAAGAAAGTGTTTATTCAAAGGATATGAGATTAAATCTTTAGGTGACTTTGTAGACTTAATTATAATGTTATTTTCTTTGTTCATTGGTTTGGAAAAAATTATAGCCTTTTTATTAGCTATCTAGCAAAAATGATGAGGCATGTGTTACGATCAAGACTGTACCAAGAGTAATTATCAATCTCGATTTACCCGTTGAGAATCAACGGGCACTTCTGCTAGTATTTGATAAATTTTTGATTATGTAAATTTTTGTATTTAAAAAATGTACAGATAGGATATATATCTGTATAATAAATGTAATATGTGTTGCCACCGGACGATGTGGCATTTTTGTAATAATAATATATCATCCATGTAAGAATCAACGGGCAGTTCAGTCAGTATGTATATACAGTGTATCCACTAACTCAGTTTCTTATTCGTAGATATATATAATACTAGTAAATGGGTGCTTGCAGACTGCAAGCAAAGAAAATAATTAAGGGATACTATCCTGAGTTATCGGTCTATATGCTATATTTATTTTCCTTTTTAATTATGCCATTGTCTTTAGTATAAATAATTTTAAATCTAAGATCGATATTCATCAAATAATATAATAATAGAATAAGTACTTCGAAGGCCTTTCACGTTCATTTTATACGGGAGTTTTGGAGTTGAGTCCTTAATGAATACACATTCGTTAAGTTAAATAAAGGGAATAAGCCAAAGTAAAATTAGAATAAAAATCTGCATAAAATAAAAATGCGAGAAATCGATCGACGATTCGTTACCTGTGGTACGTACTCGGTTTAGTGCAAAACATACTCCAATTGAATCCTATGGCCGCGGTGCCTGCTTCTGGGCAGATCTTCATATGATGATGAGGACAATATTGACGGCGTGCTGAATATTATCAAATATCCTTTCCGGCGAAACTAACACCCTGATATTTTCTGAGGAACGTACTCTTCCTAGCGTGACATAAAGCTGGCAATGTGAAAACACTTCGCTTCTCAAATCAATTCCTACCTTACTTAGTTTTGGATTATTAGTCCTCAATGAATATATAAGGTCGAAGGTTTCGGCGGCGATCGGCTGATTCCGTGGTATCTCTTTCGGGATCCCACAACGATAAATGTAGCAGCAGCGACGACGACGTTTTAATGTGCATTCGTAAAAGTAAATTAAAGAAATAAGCTTAAGAATGTTAAGTTAGAATAAAAATCTGCATAAGATAAAAATGTCGAAAATAAATAGACGATTACCTGTGTAGTATTCGGTTCAGTGCAAGACATACTGCAATTGAATCCTATGTTCATTAAATGGCGTCTACCACAACAATGAGCTCCGTTTCTAATTAGATAAACAAATAGACAATAGGCAACGTAATTGTGTAAATAGCTTTAAAGAACGCAGAAAAAGAACTTTATTCTAAAGCCCATTTGGTGAAGATGGGAAAATAATATTCATACAATGGTACATGCAAAAATTGTTTTAGCTAACCAAGAATTATCCAGCGAACACGAGGAACAACGTAATAAGAATGTCGTTCAAGGAAATCAGTGTATTTTATGTGTAGATTTTTGTTTTTTTATTTTGATGAAAGATGAATTACGTAATATACCACGTACTAATTGTGTACTACATATTATTAAAAAATCATAGAAAAAGAACTTAACTTTAAATTCTCTTTGGAGAGGAAGACAGAATAATTATATCTAATTAAAATAGAAAAGAAGAAAAATAATAGGTATATGATAATATGCACAGAACTCACACATGAAAAGCAATCTACCATATACGAAGAACAACGATATCCTAATATCGATCAATGATACCATGTATTTCCTGAATAGATATTTGTTGTTCACTAAGTTGAAAGTTACAATTTCTTGATATTCAATGATAACATGGTCCTTCAAGAAAGGCGTGCAGCAATGGGTTTAGTTGCCGTTTTGAGCTTTTCGGTGACAATATATCACAATGTATATAGTACGACAGTGAAACATACATGGAACTTTTTTGTCTGAGTTCAGTATACGATAAATATATTTGGTTAAGTGAGCTATGAAATATAATATATTAATAAATTATAGTGTTCGCGAAACTGATGATTCGTAATGCTTACAGTTATGTTATTTCTAAAGACTGTTGTTAAACCTTTTAATTTACAATAATATCCCTATTTATTAATTTATATTAATATCTATGTACTTCATTCTAGAATAATCTCACTACTTACATGACTTTTACGATTATCTTCGTTGTTAATGGTCTCGTATTCTCTACATAAACTTATGTTATCACAGCATGCATTCGCGATTGATTCATTGACCGTGCAGATATCCACTGTCTATTTTGATGAAATTTACATTTTTCAGCATTCATTTATGACATATATCGAAAGAAACATTTAAAATAATTAAAATTGCATCAAACCTTTATCATGGCGTATGAAAATAGGATCGTAAACAAACTTGTTTTCGATTCAAACAATGGTTGTTGCCATAGATTTAATTTTCAAAATGAGGAGAAAAAAAAAACGAAAAAAATTGGCGATCAAATTAAAATTCTGCAAATTTCGTGCAGGAATGTTAAAATCGGCCGCAAGAAAAGTAAACTTTAATCTTTCAGACGTAATACAGACCAAGTTCAACTGCTTTACGATTACTTTTTCATATTTTAATTAACGAAAGAAATTTTCTCTGCATGGCCATTTTTCGTTTTCCCCGTTTAAATACATTGAAAAATATAATCGTCTCTGGCCTCAATCCTAGGTCAAAATCTGAGAATTTTCGATTTTTTCCCAACTCGACTGTTAATTATATATCTCTCCTGAAAATTTCAGCCTTCTAACTCGATTAAAAAAGCCCAGGAATTTGTGTCAATGAGTCGGATTTGCAGCTTTATATATAGTAATAATCACATCAGCGAAATTGATGCTGGCAGCCCTTGTGTTGAGAAGAAGAGAAAACCAATAATTGGCAATCGATATGGATGTGGATGGATTAAGAGGAAAACCTCAAGACAGATGAAGTAAAAATATCAACAAGAACCTGGGCGTAGCCTAGCAACGAGAAGATCAATACCTAAACAAGAGGACGCTTGAGACGTAAATCCAACCTCGGAGAGAAAACAGTAAATCATGAGCCTTTAAATTCACACAGATTTCCTGAAGATGATAGCACTTCTAATGAAACGTACATTTGGTGTTACCTAGAAGGCCGTTAGTCCGGGTCTTTCTATTGCTTCCGAAAATGGTGGTAACGAAGTGTGGCGCGTTGGCAAAGACGACTACCGAGATTTTTAAACGTATGAAACATATAAGGGAAGAAAAAGTGAGAATATTAACCCTTAAAGTAATTCTATTTATCAAAGATTCAGAATTTTTTTAAAACGTTAGCTATTAAAATATTTGTTGGCTTATAAGTATAAATTAGCAGATTTATCAGCAGATAGATAGAAAGCAGCTCGTAGATTTTAAATGGGGATATAAAAACTGATAACTACCTTCTGATTGTGACGTTGATGTTGATTTGAGTCGCTCTTAATTTATTTTCTTATGGATATATATATATATATATATATATATATATATATGTATGTATAGTTAGTTAATTTTTCCTAATTACTATTGTTACTGCTTTAATGTTTTTATAAGGTATATATTTTATTTTATTGTAAGTTTTAGGAAAACTAAGTAAGGGAGGTTTTCCGAGGAGTTTCTTTCCCTTTTAGGGCAAATTCCAGACAGATGAGTGTTTGTTCCCCTCAATACACAATTTTCTTTGTAATTTTTGTTTAATTTTCACAGTTTACAACGTATATTTTATTTCATTTTTGTATTATAATCCACTACCACCAGGTCCTCCACCAACTTGTACTTGTATATAATAATAATAATAAAATAGATTACTGAGAATTTGATTGCATACCTATTTAAACGAGAAGTTAGAATAAGTTATATTGCAAGATTTAAGCAAACAAAAACTTATAAAGGGATTTTTTCAGTAGCTATATTGATCCGTGTTATGCTTAGGGAGTTCGCATATTCAAATACTTCTAATGTATAGTATACCTATCATGAGGCACTACACAAATGCCGTACTTCCCTCTAATAAATTTAAAAGGAAATACGGGATTACCCCATGCCCCGGATAATACATGCACAAATATCAGAGTTAAAGAATAGCCATGCATAAGCAGAAGAAAACGAGGAGCATGCTTAATACTTAAATCAACCGTTGTTTTGTTGATCATAAGTTTACCATTTAAGGAAGTTCGAAAACAAAATCTCAGTGTCAACCCCAGGTGAATCGCATTTCCGCAAAGAAAAATTTCATCGCTCTTTGGTGACCTTTTTTTCCTTGGCTGAAAAAAAACTTTGAGATCAAAGGCGTGATTTTAAGAGTAGTCATTTCCAGGAAAACAAAAGAAATCGATGGGTTTCCGCTTTATTTTCCCACCCCACAACTGAGAAGAAAAGGCCATTCCCATGCCTAAAGCCAAGCAGCTGCGTCTCAATTATTGTAAAACATGATACTTCTAGAATCCATGCACATTAGACAGATTCTTAAATGTGTCTGATTCTCCGTAAAATAGTTGATAATTCTAACTACCATGAGTTTGAACTCACAACTTCGCTTATAGAATAAATCAGATTTACGTTCTCAAATCAAATATTTTTACATATCTAACATATGATTTAATGGTTTTTCTGTCAAAATTACTTTTAAAGCATCAAAACAAACTACTTCGAAAAGTGAGTTTTTTTAGCGATATATTGCAATACATTCGTTAATATTGGCCTAACTAAATCATCATAATAATAAATTTATCGGCATATATTCAATTGAAATGACAGAATTTCACAATTAGATCTCATTAGTTAAATATCCGAACAAATATCAACATTCTCTTGAGGTTATATTTCGGAAAATACAGGAAACTCTAAAATTAACACCTACCCCGTGAAACGAGCATAATAGATGGGCTGAAATATAGGGAATGGATTCGATTGTAGTAATTTTAAACCAAAGATAGTTAAAAATTATTTGTATAAAGAAATTTTAAAGAAATTAAAGCAAACCAGAAAGCAAATTTGAAGACTTTCTTATTAAATATGATTGCGCAATTTATTATAGGCTTTATAAATATTATTTAATCTAATATAATAATCGAAAAGAATCGCCAGAAATTTCGTGGAATGTAATGTACAGTCCTGGCCAAAATTAACGCAGCACCGGCCGTAAGGATCGCTAGGGAGGTGCTGCGTTAATTTTGGCCAGGAGTGTACATCAAATAATACTCATACAGAATAAAGGAAAAATACAAAAAATATTCTTTTAAATCATTGCATAATTAAGAGTAGATTCAAATAGGTTGAAATTATCAGAATAGAATTAAAAATTTAAATGTATTCCAAAGAGAAAAACAGTACGATCTCTGATAATTTTGTTTGAATTTTAGTGGCCGATGATTAATCGATTGCCAATTATGATACTCGTAGAGAAAGCATTAAAGAGTACTTGAGCTTATAGCCTACTCACAAAACACATCATGCCATTAGAATGATGGAATTAACGTTCCTATGTTCTCGTAATAGAGTCTACTTTATTTTCGAAAGTACTCAAATCAATAACTGAAAATGACAGATTTCATTTAATCTGAGCTCAACGAGGTCTAAACAGGTTGAATTGGCGGTCAAGTGTTAACCACTTGACCGTTTATTCTTCGAGTCCATTAGTGCACAGAGATTCTTCTGTACTTGTGAGATTGAAAGAATTTGCGTGCAAGGACTCGCTTTGGCAATTAACGATTCAATAAGCCACTAGCCTGAAAATGAGGTAACCAGAGAACTGATAATATTCCCTATTTAATTCTTTTCTTTCCTATTTCCATCAAAAACCACTCATACGAAAATTACGGGAGAAGCGTGGACAGTAATAATTAGATGAACGCAAACGGTAATCCTCATTGAGTAAAATCCGATTATTTAGAGCTCGAATAGGTACAGAGAAGGAACTTCCAATGTCAAGGTCAAGGTAAACTTGGGACCATGGCATTGGAAGGCTAGTAAGCTTGCAAGTGTATTTTTCATTTCATAAGTAATTTACATAATTTATATTTCATTTCTCAAAAAATCGAATGTTGCACCTGTTTGGATTTAAGGAAGAATAGATACATAGAGGATGATCACGAAAGCTACATGGTAAAACATCCAATAACAGCAAAGCAGATAAAAGGCATCCGTCAGTCGTATCTATGATAGATTACTCCAATGTATCTGTCTGTGACCTCATCCTTTGTCAGCTAAGAGACTTGTAACAATGCGAAATGTTCGAGATTTGAAATAAGCGGTAAATTACGAAGCTTGTCATTAGCGATAATTGACCAAGGTCTATGACGGAATCTATTTGCATTTGCTCCTCTCTAGGTGACTTTAACGACAAATACTCCGGCGCACATAATTAACAAGCTGGGGATGTCACTGCCTGTAATTGAATTTCAGTTATCATCGCAAGACTGGATTGGCGACAAGTCTTCTCCATTTGAAATTACTTGACTAATGACCAACGTTTTGCGGAAATTAAATTACCATGACACTTACCATTACAGTTTAAGCTACCTATATAATTTTGCAACATGAAGTTAATATATGGAAAACTGATAACTATGAGAGAAGTATTTTATAGTAGTAACTTAATAGGAAAGAGGAAGCCTCTGTCTATGATTGATCTCTATCCTGACTACAAAAATATTTTTATTTATAGAATAAGAGAATGTATGGGTAGAAAAAAATTACTATAAGGAGCTATACTGTAGGAAAATGTTCATAAGGATCACGTTAAAGATGACTCCTATATATTTCCATGTGTTTGTATTTTAACAGTTGTTTATGTTAGGATTATATTATATACTTTAATATTTGCAAGTTATATTATATACTTTAATATTTGCATATGTTTTATAATAACTTTTGTATATGATTGATTTTAATATTTTGAACTGTTGACTGTGGTAATCCCGTTGCTATGACAATGAGCATGGCCAGGTTGAAGCATCTCTGTCATGGCTAAAAATAAAAATGCCTACAGGGAGATATTTCGGTCCGAAAACGATTCGTCGAAGCCTTTTAAGCCCATCAATTTTCCGCTCCGTAATCCTCAGTTCGAAAAATATTTTATGACACGAGGAACTTTTCAAAAGGGATTTCAGATTTATTCCAAGCTAATTATGACAAACTGCATGCTTTCCATGGAGTATCGGATAGCGAATTTCCGAAGAATTAATTTCAAAGATAGCCTCTAACTAGAGGTCTGCATGGGCCGAAAATTTCAGCCCAAGCCCGGCCCGGCCCATTCGTCGTTGAGCCCGAGCCCGACCCGGTCCGAACGTTGATACTAATTTTCGTTCTCAAGCCCGATCCGAGCCCGAACTTTCCATAAATCGCCCTGTAATAAATTTTTTGTGAACAAATACATTTTTTTAACCAATCACGAAGACCGAGCATTTTGTTTAAGCATTGCGTTACAACTTTAAGAGGCTTTTGCCACTATGCAAGAAACTAACGTTCTTTAAGAACGAATAATTCTCTTCTTCCCGAATTTTCTATGAGCCCAAGCCCGGCCCGAGCCCGATAGACTGCCTGCTTACCCGGCCCGAGTAGGGCCCACGGGCCTATGCATACCTCTACCTTAAACACAAATAATCAAATAAAAGCAAAAAATTTAACTTATCGACCGTACTGTATATTGCATCTGGATCATGCATACAGTAAATCTCAATTTTTGTCATTATTATACGTCGCTGCAGGGATCCAACATATTTATTCTCCGATAAAATAATTTTTTTAGCAAATACGATACTGTACGATACGAAAAGCATGCTCGTATAAAATAATCCTGGATAACTCTTTTGTCGTACCCAAGAAAATATTTTTCCATCGTTTACAGGAACGTTGCTCTTAAATCTCTACCATGTCATACATAATAGCAGTTGAATCCAGCGTTAAATTCACCACTTATGACCAAATTTTTATACTTTATCTTCCATTGAAGAAATTTAATTATTATGCAATTTATATTTTCCTTATAATTTTCAATTTCAACTGATAATTTTCTTGATATCGTGGCTTAGATAAAGTAGACACAGACGGAAAAATTCCAAAGTTGAAATACATTTCCGTTATAGCGACCAATAACAAAATAATAATAATCCAATCACAATACCTAAAATTTATTAAACAATAAGAAAAATCAATATACATCATTACCTATATCAAAATAATGTGTGGTAAAATTTGTAATGAATTACCTTATAATTTACATTACTTTAAACAAACATCCTTAAATACATAATTATAATCATATTTTTAACTTATTTTTATAAGTTTGTTTCTCGTATTATTTTTTTCCCGAACATTTCTGTGAGTAATCTTAAGGAGTTGAGAATCGTGTGGTAAAATTTTTTAACGGTTAGTAAAATATTATATTCGAATTCTTTCGCATAATATGTTGCATAGGTACTAAGTGGCACGAAATAGCGGTATAGTCTGAAGTATATTGAAAAACGAGCTTAATGCATACTCAAAATAATGATAAATCATTACATTCATTCAAAGAATACGAGCGATTCCCATACACACAATTTTTTGTTTGCCGTATTCATAGAGATCAATCAAAAATTTTACGTATAAGTCTTAATATGAGGGCTCCCAGATGGCCAAGTGGGTAGAGCAGTTTAAAGAGGTCACAGATTCGATTAACGGCAAGATGCAAAATTTATCATAGTTTAAGCATTATTAAACCAACCTGCAGTCGTACCATGCAATAAATTTATTTCTATTTATTTAATTGTACTTTTCTTGTGTTTAATTGGAAATGTAGGAAGATAATATATAGGAAGATATGTAGGAAGATAATATATGTTCGGCTTTCGCGCAATGATGGGAGGGAAACCTCTCAGAAAACCTGTGGTCAGTACACATCCTAACAATAAGTACAATTAGTACAATAAGACAACGAACATACAAATATACAAAAACCTCCACGAAACACAGATACAGTCGATTAAAATAATTTATTATACATAACTTAATACATTGTAATACCTAGAAAATATTATCATAAACTAAAGATTATAAGGCTATTTAAAACTAGAATCATTAATATAAACAATTTAAATATTATAATCGTTTAGGCTTGATTTAAATATTTTTAACTTTCTCCGGCATTGGAATGAGAATTTCTCTAGGTAATGCATTCCATTCCTTATGCCTCTATTGGCAAATCGATATTTCTCCCCCCCTCGCGATTCGCCCCCCTGCCATACGCCTCTGACGGCTCGCACGGTATATATCTAAAAAATCTAAAATCTCTTTTCGGCTCACGTCCATTTATTTTTAATCTGTGATCGCCGCGTACATACAAATGATAAATGAGTTAGTCTTAACTCATATAACATAATGCAATGATAAAGGGACTAACATTTCCGATATCAACATGAAAACGGTCAATGCCATGAATAGCCTGGTAAACAATGGAAACAATTATATTCAAAATATTTTTTTTATGTGAACCGTCAAAGTCGGTTGGGCAAATTCAAGAATTCAATCCCTCGAAGGAATTCGAAAACAAAAGGGTACGAGGCCTCTTGCAAAAGTGAGTAATCCGTGTTGGAATCAAGTCTAAGGTACGTTTGCGAAGGTCGAATGGAAGCAAGCATCGGCCGGATGCGGTGAAAACCCAATAGAATTGGGAGCTTTCTTTTCCCCATTCACGGTGAAAAGGGCAAGATCGATGCCACTGACCTTGGAACTAATACTCCGTTGGACCATTTTTTCAAACTTGACCAAACTTTACGGCTTCCGATAAAACCTTTAAGATTTTATGAAATTGATATGAAAGATACATAAATGGTTCACAAATTATACTTTATGAAGAAGTGATAAGATCGATTATTTATTAACATTCACTACTTCCCTGAAATCTTGTAAATGAGAATATTTTTAGATCGTAATTTTATGCTGCTATAGAATTAAAGTTATTATCCGATTATCTTCAAGAACAAATTTTGTTTTGAGTATACTGCATCAAATATTGGAATGTAACTATTATTCGCATCATGCTTAATACGACAGCAAATCTACTGATTTTTTTACTAATTCCGCGTACTTCTAGAATAGTAAATAAATATCGTTTTGAGTAAGATGCATGGAATATTTTATTGAAAATTATTACTCGTATCCTACCAAAGAGGACTGTAAATCACCTGAATTTATTTTAATAATTTTGCGCCTTCTAGAATAGTTTTTTCTTCGTGACTAATAATTACTATACTTTAAAAATCTATTTTCGTAATAAGGCAAGTCATTTGAGTCTTATGCTATTTATGAGGTGCAGACATTCACCTAGACAAACCACGAAAAATATGGGTACAGGAGGAATAAAATAAATAAATGATTTCAAATAAGAGAACATTAACAAATTTCTGTTGATATGATTTAGATAAATCGTATCTGCTTCTGATTTTAATCGAGGTGATTGGGCTATAAAACTGTTAATCTGACAGCCTAATGGTAAATGCGGGTAGTACAGAGAACAATCGTCAAAAATTGATTCGGGGATTCTCTAATGATCCTTTGACAACGTGGCATATATAATAACTTTAACTTTATGGGGCTAATTCAACTCGGAAAACAAATTATACGAACAGAAAGCTCAGGCTTTCCTCGACTGAATATTTAAAGAGAGACGCTGCTTTCCGACTGAATGAAATCTCCCATGGAATTTTTTAAGCCGATAAAGTAGAAAAAATGCAAAGTTCTAACTCGGTTTTGTAAAAATTGATAGTAAATTAATGGATAGCTTGGCGTACTGGATTACTCTGAAGTACAAAATCTGCCTTAATATTCTAATATTCATTTACAATATGTATACCTGTTAATTAACTTCAATTAAATTATTTTAACTTTAAATAAATGTTATCAACTCTGTGATTCTTTGTCTTTCAGTGTACTTGAATTTAATACTTCATTAGCTAAGAAAATGTTTACAAAATCTAAAATAAGAGGTTAATATCATTTTTTTATTTGCAGCAAATATTTACGCTAAAAATTAATTACTTATATACTCGTTCAAATTTTTTCCTATATTAATTAAGATGAAATACTACTTTAGAAGAATACTTCATAAATCATTGAATTTAGTCACTGATTTAGGAAAATGAACCGTTTAATTTATATTCGACCTTGTTGGAAGGAACAAGACTTACGAATTTTAAGAGGTTCATAAAAAGCCGGATGTGTTTCTTTTGCATTGATTTTTAACATTTAATCCGAGGACTACCAGGAATGCAAAATATGGGTAAATTTTTAAATACCATCCCTGCAAACTTAACGATGAGCCTACCTAAGAAGCTAATGGAGAAGTTTGAGAAAAGACAAGTACAAGTAAAAATAAAATACGCCTTTCATGAAATATATAGGAATAATGTATTTCTATGAGTTTCTCCTCAAACTTTTGAAATGTTAAATTTCTCTTCTATACTGCTATAAGAGATCTCGAAAGATATTCAATTAAAAAGATGACGACTCCTAGAGAAAAAGATATTATCTTAAATGAAGCACGAAATTCTTATTTCAAATTTGCAGAAAGATTCCATTCTTACTTTGGATACTATATTGTCTCATAACCTTACTATACGTATACAAAGCATAATTTTCCTCAGTCTATACTCCTAGCTATTACAGTACCGAGTAGTACAGTGGCTTTTGCGGTACCAATAGGCGGACCTCGAGAACTCACCCCACCTCCGAATACCTCCACCTTTCGTATCCCTTCCCCCATTCTCCTGCAGAGAGTCTTTTCTATGCACAGCAGTGTTGTCAAATTCTCTCAATTCACAAACTCCTTAGGGGGGCACACGCCATATTTTGAAGAAAAACAAGAGAACGATTAGCAATAGCTGGAAATCACGAGGAAGTGAAGGTCGTTCCGTAGATTACGCGGGTTAAGAAGTTCGTATGGGATTCGTTAGCATTTGGCAATTGCTCTACAAACGAACTCGAGACACATGGTGTGAAATCCTCAACCCTCATTCGGGCGCGCCGCACACCTCCAGGCAAAAATTGCACGAGCTTTTATGAATGTGACGGTAAACTACCGTCCACGCGCCCGGATCAAGGTTAAATAAAACCAATAAACTTACAAATGTTTTCCTACTGCTGATGATATCTGAGAACAGATGAGGTATTTAAGCTCTAGTCTCTGGCTTCTTTTATAAAACCTCACGGTCATGAATGCTTTAATTAAGGGAACCTCCATCTCACCACTTTTCTTCCCGTTATAGAATTTCCTATTAGATTACGATTTCTTAATGGGGCTATAATATCCTCAGCGTACAATGCAGCGGATTTTTCAATATGATCGATGATGAAAGGATGAAGGAGATATATAAGTCAATTTACTTACGTTTTCCAGGCAAGCGAACCAAGTCATACAGTCAGTCTCACTAAAAAACCCACCGAGGAGGAAGAAGGTAGAGTCGTTAGATGGTGCATTTCACAAGTCGATCACAGCTTCATTTGACGTCTTCAAATGCAAAAAATGATTCGCGAGCACGTGTATTCATCTCCTATCGTATTAATGTACGAAATAATTCTAAAACATCTTCCAAGGCAAAAAACACATATACGCAGCAAAATAGATAACGGGAAATCCTCCTTCAAAGGAATATTTCCATTATGCTATCACTCAAGAAGGGGTAGAAGGAGGTGAGGTACCGTAAGCGACCCCTATACAGTTGATTGTCTTGTATCATTAAAAGTCTACAAAGGGAAACTGATCTTTTAAATGTTAGCACTTAAAGGTTGCCCGTTAGAACTTCATTAACGTACCGAACGCCTTTGGCGTAGGAACCGAATGGATTCTCAGAATGTCATTTGCGTCATGACCGCTAGAAGCCGTGCAGAAGCTGCGTAAAACAAAAAAACAACGCGCCTTCGTAGACCCACGCGCAACCTTGGTAATGACCCTTCGAAGTCGAAGGGTAAGAGAGTCGAAAATCCTTCCTGTCCTCTTCGAACGTTAAGGACTGTCATATGCTCCAAACCTGAAAGTGATTTATAGACTATTGCAGACACCTTGAGCCATACCACAGAGGACAGGAAGGATATGAAATAATGCACCGCAGCGAAACATGGAATGGAAACATTCCGCTTTTCAACGAACACTTAAACGGTTAGTGACAGCATAACATAGTGAATTTGCAGTAAAGTGGTATTTCCAGAAAAAGTCTTACAGATACCTGATTTTCCTCTCAAGCATGTTTACCTTCATCTATAATGTTTACTATCCCTCTTTGGTAGCAGCGACGTAGCGTCTATCCTACAGCTACTCTGCGATAATTAACTTCCTTGTAAATATGCTATCACACGCGAGCATTTATTATACTTTCTAATAAACCACAAAACGTACAACGATATTTATTTTACGCCATAGTCTATTCAGTTATGATGATGGCGTGATTTGCACCAAAACCGGTCAACTTGTGTGCATTTGTATTGTAGAATTTGTGCAAGCTTCATTAGTAAATACTCTTTTTTAAATGATTTTTCACCAAGAATCGCGGAATTTTATTGATTGTAACAAACATTCAAGGCAATTTTAAGCGGCCTGCTTAAATTCAACTTTTAATTTATATTATAGAGGGATTGTATTCATCAGAAACCTTCCAGTACATTTATGTTTTCTAAATTTTTCTACGATATAAAATGCTAAAAATATTAACGAAACCAAAATTTAAATTAGGTTATAAAATAAAGGGATGTAAGACGAAAAGTAAAGTGGGGTCGAGAGATTTTGCGCGTACACAGAGCAGTTTTGTAATAGTAAAAAGATAACAAAACTTTTAAATATTGCGAGATTGAGATAAATGGCTACTCTTACTTCCTTAGATATTCAATAACAGTCCAAATAATCGTCGTGCTTTGCCATCCACAGCAAAACACCACTTATAACATAACTTTTGCCGATGCCAACCGAATTATTCCCCATTAAACTACTTAATACCGCGATGTTTTTCATTTTCTCATTGGGATATGTAATCAATCCCATAGCGAGGTTGTGCTGGTAACGAGCTTGCGACTTAAACGTTTTCTCGCTACAACAATTATAATAACAACTCAATTCCCTTCGGTAATTTCGGAAATATGAGAAAGCAGTAACTCAATCTTTATATTATGGTATTGTTGCATTTTGAACTTAAATTTTACAAAATGTTCTCATTTTCTACGTTTTACCTTCTAGCTTTTAGCTTGATAAATATATTTCATTTTTCTCTAGGGACAGGATATATATTTATTTCTGACTAAGTCTTATCCATTGCTGTGATAATAAGAGATATGAATAACTACATTAAACTTCATCATACCTCATTGGAGGTCATGGGAGGAGATATTCACAGCGTTATTCTTCTATTTTAATAAGTTGAGTTTTTTTAAATGTAACGACATACGAGGTTAGGTGGAAGAGAGGCCCACCTGGGCCTAACCTCGCCAATAAAGGGTCAAACTAACTAACTAACTAACTATTATATTATTGAAGTGATTATATTTTCTGGATCATTGGGGTTAGCAACGGCTTACCATCTCATTTCTCACCACCCATGGTCGCTTTATTCCCTCTCAAAAGTTTTACGCAGCTAATGACGAAGGAGTTAAGAATCCAAACTACCTTTCCAATGATGAATAAACAGATAATACTGATTACATTACTACTAATTGGTTATTTAGTTATCAATTAACTCCCGCAGTTTGAAAAGAAATCAAATCCTATAGAGTGGAATAATTATCGGTTTTTTACCGAGTAAAAAACGAAACCGCAAGTACTAGTACTGCATTAAAGCAATTATTTTCGCGTTCACCCGCATGTTAACGTAAGATTGCTGCAGAATACATCCGTAGCAGTGGTTTCCCGCGTGGGCAATTCCGCACCCTTAAGGGTAATTTTAATTTTAATTTATATTATTTATAAGGAATTTTAAACCTTGCCAGTTGACTTTCACGCCCAATCTAATAGTAGTAGTTATGTATTTTATGAAGGTGCCTCGACAGTAAAGGTCATTTTGCCCCATCTCAGTATCCCAATTATTAGAAACTGTTAAGTCCACACTTTACCATAATTTTCAAGAAGAAATTTTAGCGGATTCCAGAAATAATAAAAAATCAGAAAATTTCCATATATCGATTTGGTGGATGTCTTTATAGTAGCAGATACTCCTTTCCTTTTCAACATTTTCCAGATTTTGGAGGTGATGATTTTTATTCATTATTTTAGGGGAACAATGGTGTGGAAACAAAGGAACAGTGGAGTGTAAAAATTTTTGAAAACATTGATCTAGAGGAACGGTAGGAGGGGAGGAGGATAAGAATGGTGTACCTCTACCAACGCAATCCAGGGGCTTTTGTCTTCTTGGAACATCTTAATAAGCCCAACCGCAGCAGCGATTACCAACCGTGACTTCCAGGAAGAGACTGAGGTTGGATCTTCGACGCTTTTGAAGCTAGCAAGATTACGAACAAAAAAAATAATCTCACTAAAGATAATCTCCTCCCTTCTCATCCTATGTGGAACTATGATACCCTCTTTGACCATTGTAGTACCCAGTTTTATCCTTTTCCGTAAGAAAACCTTCCTGAGGCGCATATTTCTACAGCTGACAATAATATAGGGTGTCCGGGTTAAACATATAATAATACAAAATGTAATAACTTGAGAAGTAATTGAGATATTCATTAGCAGTTTACTTCTACAAGTTTTGGTAACTCAAGATGTTTTCTATGTTAGCTTGATGATAATGCACCATGCCATTATGCAGTAATTGTGAGGGGTTTCTTGGATAATGAGTACCTTGATCGCTGGATTGGGAGAGGTAGTCCATCGATTGATTGGACCCCTAGAAACCCAGACATGAGGCCACTTGATTAATATCTGTGGGTTTTTATCAATAATCAAGCGTAACAGACACCAGTTAGTGATCTACCAGAACTGCGCCATCGAATTCCGCAGTTATTGCTAACGTTACACATGCAATGCTGAAAAACACTTGAAGATAGTAAAATACTGATTAGACGTATTTATGCCACTAATGGTGCACATATCAAAGTGTATTAACTGTGTAAAAAACATTTTGAGTTACCATAGTTGCAGAAGCAAACCGCCAATAAATATCTTAATTGACTCTCAAGTTATAACATTTTGTATTATTATACGTTTAACCCGGACACCCTGTATTTATAAACAGTAGGTTAGTTGAAATTATATGAATAATTTAACTTGGGGCAATCATATTCTAAACAAATAAGTACGGTCACTTACGAAAGAACTTTGGGAGAAACGAATAATAACTTCCTTTAAGGCTTTACTTTAAGCTAGTTATACTCTACATTGAATATGAATGCATTGTTATGAATTGAATTCTATGCAGACTATCGACAAATCTTGCGTTTGAGAATTATATTATATAGAGGTAAAAACTACAAAATTTTCTACAATTTTAGAAACAATCGATAACCGTTGCCAAAGTGCTTCATGAGGCGAAACATTTTGAGGTTAAGTTTACACCTTGGTTGATGCGGTACATTTTTGGAGAACGTAGATTTTATGCTGCCTCAATGAACCTGCCAATGAATCGATCTGATGCTACGAGTTATTAGGATTAGTCGTTAGAAAAATTCAATGTTTCTACTAACGATACGCTAAAGGAACCGATTAACGAAATAGACAACGGTACATGCACCCCTAATGGTACATACATACTACTACAAAAGGCAGCTTCCCGGGTACATATCTGCATTTATGTTTCCATCTTTTCTATCTGTTGTTACTTTTGCTTTCTTTAGATGCCTTTCTTTCTTCCTTCCCCTTAGGATGTTAAGCTTTAAATGGAACTAGTCGTTATAAATTTCTGAGAATAAGTAAGAAATTGTCTTCTCAGATAAAGTAAGGGAAAAAATGTATAAGTTCTACAAGGAGGATTATGGAAAGGAGATAATTGTTTGCTTTTGATAAGCATTCATCAAATATAGCCTAGTTGCTGAAAACGATTCGTTTAAAGATGGCTAAGACTAGATTAATTCCTTTGTCGGATTTTTAAAGGAAGACAAGGAAGAGAACAGTCTATTCATTAGAGATTCCAACAACAAAGAAGATGGATATTATAACTTTTGAGACATTCATGGATTATTCCTCCATCAAAGGCAGTCAAACGATGTCATATAATTTGATGTATCCCTACTGAAGAATATTCGGATATCTGCCATCTCTCTCTTGCCACTATCCACTGATTCCTCTGAAATGATGCACTAAATGAAAGACAGTTTCGTCTGTCTTCGAAGTATTTTGGTTGTTTAAGTTAATATTACCCTCTCCTATGTCGCTTGACTCTTAACTTCAAAGCCTTTTTTTTAAAGAGAAAGAGCCTTACATTCTCGTCTGTTACCGAAAATTATTTTTGATATAGAGGTGGAGATATTACTGATAATTGTCTTCCATAAATCGGTGAAGAATAATTCGTCACTTTGCTCATATAGGTGACTTCATGTGTAATAAAGCATGTGTTTCACATTCCTAGATGGACAAATCTTTATTATATAATGGGTTAAAGCTAATAAAGATGTTGGATTGTCTTCAAGACACACTGGTTTACAATTTACCCTCTTATCTTCTCTAATACCCTATAATAAAAGTATGTAAGTCAATCGCAACATACTCGTAAATTCAATCAGGCGCTCTCAAGTGCGGATTCTCTATGATATTAGGCTATAGTCTTTCCCAGCAATGATATCTAAAAGGAGAAGTAATAAGTATTATTAGTAATGATAAGAATACAAGCTATACTCGATGGAGATTATATCAGTAAATAATTATTTTTCAGTGTCAACTTCCGTGATAAAATCTACATTTTCGGCACCCCTCACACAGGGCGAATAAACCCATTTTTTCTCTTTCTTGAATTATAAACGTTTCCTGGCATGTCCCTTGAGATTCCTTTTATTTCCTTTCGGCATTAAAAGTTTACGCTTGACTTTACTTGACCCTTCGTAAATTCAAATCGTCCCATTTAAATTCCACCCCAGTGCAAGGCGTTAATTTATTTTTGATGCTCTATGACGGTGAATGCCATGAATGGTTAACGAAGAGAAAGGACACAGATACTTTTAAGCTCAAAATAATTTCAAGCAAAAATAAAATATGACTTCAACACCGTGTGAATACAGAATTCATTCGGCCGAAGCAAAGGAATCTCTTTAAGTGAGGACCATTAAACTTGTATCTATTACGGCAAAGTGATGTCGTCATTTTGAAATATTATTATTTTAGCTCATTTTCAAGCATCCTAATTTGAACGATCTGTTAAAAGGAGCCGCATAAAAATATCTCATACGTATTGAGGGTTTAAATATTTTATACATCCTACTACGTTCTTTCCATCAGTTTATTCTATCAGCAGTTCTATCAGTTAGAAAAAATATTTTATATGAATTACTAAGATAATGAGAAAATCAAAAATAGCTGCTTCCATTTCAGCTCCTCTATAGTTTAAAACTATAGTATAATCTATATAACTAAGTATAGTCTATATGTGTTAAAAGGGTATATACCATAAAACATTCAAATGTAGGTAGCTAAATATAGATGAATGAATCCCATTTATGCATAGGAATCATGTCATATAATAGGTAGTAGGCAGAGCTTTCGAAATTGCTATTATCTACCACTGCCACGTTTTAGACTCGATTGGACTAAATTTAGCGCCAAACTAAACAATAGCATTGATTCCATCTAGATTTTTATATAGAGAAAGAATGTAAGAGTAAGGCGGGTAAGTAATACAATACCTTAAATCCTTTAATAAGAACATCCATTAAACAAAATTATCTGACAAAATTAAGCTCATGCAAATATAAAATCCGGGAAGTATATTACTGTAATTGCAAAAGATGACCAGGCAAATCGGAAGCAAGGACGTTTTTCGAAATAAGGAATCAAAAGAATTACAAGATATGCAAGCCAAGACCATCAAATCATTTTGGTGCAAAAGGAAAATGTCTTCGATTTAAGAAATTTCTCTTTCCATAAATGTGTTCATTAACGAGAAGAGTCTAAAGAAAAGCCGTTAAGCGAATAGAAGCAAAAATATTGTGGTGGCGAAATAATAGCAAATGCTATAAAGAGAAGGGAAAACATACACATATTGGAATAAGAGATATAAAAATTAATAATGACTATTTTGTGAGAAGAAAATGAGTAATAACGGAGGAAAGATAAAGAGGAACGGAAACCAGGGTGGTGAGGAGTTTATAAAGAAGATCCTGATCGAAGGAAATCTTGAAGAAGAATATGGGAGACGGCGAACCAACAGAAATTCCACAAACGTAAAGAAAGAAGAAGATGAACAAACATTGAAACAATCTTCCAAGCTCTCTAAGCCATCCGCGTTCAGATAACTTTCCTGAACTGCTAATCAAACACGCTCTACATTTAACACTGAAGATTACGAAAAAATCACTGATATAGTGGTGACGAGTAGTAAAGAGCCCTTTTTCGGTACCGGTTGATACAGCATCGACAACCACCTCACCTCCTAATACCTCCACCTTTGATATCCCTTCGCCCCATTCTCATGCAGTGAGTCTTCTATGCACAGAAGTATTGCCAGTTTCTCTTACTGAAGTAGATTATGATGAACTGGCCATTTCGGAATAACTGCACAACCAATGCAATAATCAAAATCAAATTCCGAAAAGATTGTTCTTTACAGAACAGAAAGTTAAAGCACGTGTAAAGAAATACAAGAGAACGATTCGCGATAACTGGCAATCACGAGGGAATGAAGGTCGTATGATGGAGTCCATAAAGAGTTCACGTAAGTATACCCTTCCTAGGATGGAATATGCAAAAATTTGTAGCCTCCGAGGGGTAAACCTAATGACAGTAGAATCGGTAAAGTATCTTGTAGTAACTCTCACGAATAATCTATCATGGAGTGCCCACATCCGAAATATATGTGAAAAGCACTTAAGAAACTCGGCTTCGTTAAAATAATAGTCGGTAAAAGCGAAGAAAAAGTTCGCGAGCGATGTTATTTAGCGTTAGTTAGGCCTCACCTTGAGTATGCATGTATGTGTAAGGGACCCCGCCGAGAAATGTCATATTCGGGATTTAAAAAAATTACAACGAAAGAAGATACGATTTTTAAAGAATTGCTACGATAAAACAGCGAGTGTCACTCAGATGTTACAGGACGCGGGATGAGAATCATTAGAAGATAGAAGAAAAATTCAAAGAATAAATTTATTAAATAAGTTCAGAGAAATTAGGTTTTCAGATGATGTAACCGATATAATGCGACCCCCTGTTATATGGGCAGTTCTGATACTGCCAGAAAGATTAGGGAAATAGATGCTCGAACAAATCGTTTCAAAAATTCATTTTTTCCGCGAAGTATACGCAAAAGTAACCGTTTAGGAAGATAGAGTCAAGGTGTTTGCACCCCCTGCGACACGCCGAAAGGCGGCTTGCAGGGTTCTTACATAGACATAGACAATTTCCGAGGTTCTAGACTATGCTTGATTCCACCCTAGGCAGGAAAAGGATATTTAACGCTACAGTTACTCCAGTTGAGTTCTAACCAACGTTTTATGAGACAATAGTTACAATTTTTATCTCCGCTGGGAAATGTTCCTTCGCCTCGTTTGCAACGGTCTACAAGTATCCTCTGGAAATCTTAAATCTTAAGTGGAAGACCTTCCTTGGTAGGCATTCCAATAAAGAACAGTAAGAAATCTTTTAGAAAAGAATTTTCGGAATTCATCTTAAAATGTTACATCAGAAAAATGGAATTTGAACGAGAGGAAATGTCAAAAATAAAAGCAAACCACTATTTTATACGTAAACAAAATTCGGCAATTTCACACGCATTTTCAAAACCTAACTATCAGTCAACCAGCCAAATATAAGGAAATTATTTTCTATATAAACAACACAAGCTAAGGCTTCACTTTGTGGTATTCAGTTACACAAAACTGCTTCATGACAAATCTATTTATTTATATAGTCCTTCTCATGTCCTATTCTAAGACACCAAGAAAATCTCCTTTGCTGCTGTTACTACGGTCGAATAGCGGCTTCAATTCAAGAGCCAATGCTAGCAAATATTCAGCTGGAATTTCTCGTCCTCTCAATATAACGTTGAAATTCCTCCGTAATCATTTGAAGAATGTATTCCATGGTTGGAACTACAGCACACAAACTGCAAATATATACATCAATAACAAATCAGTGAAAACTTCCAGCCAAATAAATGAAGTTTATTTTATTGTAGAAATTTTAATTCTTAAAATACTTCAACAACGCATCAGAGTTTATTTTCAATATAACTGTGTTTTCAAAATATATTTCTCGTTAAAAAATCAAGAATACGCATATGCCCACATACACACAAATAGCACGCTTAAATTAGAGTGCGAAAATGAGTGGTAAAAAAGGAATTCTTTCTCAATCCAGCATACTTTAGCATAGCTTACATCAAATCAAATTTCCAGTCAATCAAAAGTCACACAACAAGAATACATTTAAATACCTGTTTGTTTTACATTGGTTTCTAATAACATGAGCACTATACATAGGCAATTAAATTTCTATTTATTCCATTGCGATTCGATATTTTATATAGATAGGAACATCTCTCAAAAAGGTCTTAGTAATAACAATTTTGGAATGTAGGCCAAATGAAGCATGAATTTCCCTCTTATATTAAGGGTTAACTTGTGTTAAATTTACCTTTTGGATTAAATATTCACATCACATATAGTATCACTTACATACAACTGAATTAATACATCATTTAAATTATATAAAAATGATGTAAAATACATTCATTTACTCTGCGAAACGGGTATCTCTTCGTTATGACCTTGTAAGACCTGAAAATTTTATAATTCACTTTTTCGATTCCACAAGTTAGGGGCTTCCTTGGCGGTATTTCAGAATTGGTCGGAAGAAGAAGTCTTGAGTAATGTATTTTAAAGCTTCTTTAAGGAACTCTCCAGTAGTAGTAAAATCTAAGTATCTCAGAAATAGGCGCTTGCGTAAAAGAAAATTTGAAAAGCATGTTACCCTCAGAGAATGCGCCGCAAAGCAAGAGCTTTCACACGGCTCATGAATGTGTTACGACACACTGGTCGAGAATCATTCATAAGAGGAATGAATGCCGCTCCATCAGTGTAACATCGCAACGTTAGACTAAAAAACGATAAAATAGCTTCCGTATGAATAAGAAGAAACTTGCTTATCGTGACCGGTACTTGAAGGGTAGTCCGGAAGACCATGCTGTACATTAGAGGTTTGAAATCTCCATAAGCCGTCTTTGTCGGCGCTCCGAGTCTTACTTCCCGGTAGTCCAAGAAAGCAAGAAAGGAATGCCGCACTTATATTTCTTGCTTTCTCGGAGTACCGGGAAGTAATACTCGGAGCGCCGACAAAGACGGCTTTTGGAGATTTCAAACCTCTAATTCATTAACAGCCGTGCTCCAAATTTTGTTTCTTTGTGCTCTAAGTGTAGAACCACCCGAACCACTTGCAAATTACTGTTTGCTATTCTCAGTTCGATGTGGTCTACAAAACGATATTCGATTCATTTGAATGGAGGAGTGAATATCCAATTTAATCTTCTTTCCTTAATGCTATGTAAGTAACAAAATACAAAATAATTGTCTAGATCTTTCGCATATATCGAATAACTCGAGAGTTTAAGAAAGATGCAATAGAAAATGACAGATCTAATTCCGACCCTTTCATTTTCATGAATTTTCAAGTAAAAGATCCTAAAGGAAAGAAACGTTAAAGTCTCATTTATTATTGTTTATAGTAGTATCTTATACATAAAACCAACAGCAAATTCCAATAAATTGGTGGGTAAACCTTCAACAACTTTAAATTAATTCATAGTCAACAATCGATAATAACGTTTGCATTTTACAATTCATGAAAATATGATTTAAATTAAATTTTTCCATAAATTCAAATATGTTGAAATAAATTCAAGGTAATACTCATTTTTTGCATTATTTCTTGTATTTTCCTCAGGATAAGACTTTTCGTGTATTGATCACTGAATAATATTCTGATAACTCGAACAGTAGAAGTTTGTTTTCCTTTCTACTAATTCAGAATGTAAAAGCACAGTAAGATTCTGTTCGTTTACATCAATCTAATTATTCAGAGAACTTTTTAGATACGTAATTGATAAGTTTTGATAAGTAGTTGACGCCCATTTTATCAACACGGATGCGCCGAAGATATTCTAAATAGAAAATATATAAATTTAATAATTATAAAGAAAATTAGCATTCCAGACCGAAAAAGAAGTCACATATGTAACTTTTAGGTACTATGGAAAACAGGGTGAGGTGTGATCATGCTTTTATCTTTTACCAAAAACTGGCTACGATTAAGTATGAAATAAGGCGGCTTTCTCCATATTATGTTCTACCTTAAATGAGCCTCGATTTATGCCCTATCTTCTCATACGGGTACGAAACTCCTTCTATTAATTTACCTCCCCTTGTCATCACCCCTAAGCATAGCCTCCATAACAAACAAATCTCCAGTTCTTTGATCCCTTCTTCTCAACTAAGGTTCACATTCTCCATTTTCACATCCCTCACAAGGCCATACAATTGCGAAATCGGCCCTTCCGTTTCTCTATCCCATCTCCCATCCCTTCCTCATCAACTTTCTTCTTCTCCGAACACGCTCTTTTCGACCCAATTCACGCGTATTTACATGATTTCCAAGATAGCCACCTTTCAAGGCACAAAAAGGCATTTCCTACTCTTCTGAATATAAAGTTGATTGTCACGTCACATTCTTCCACAAAAAACGTATCTACATATTTATTTCGAGATTCAACTGGGTACGGATTTTTAGGAGCTTTTTTCTATTAACAGGTGTCGCATTTTTTAGAATTTTCTCTTCTTCTTACTCTTTACTCCTCTGTTCCTTAAACAGAGAAAGATTGAGACTTTAAATTAGCTCGAATTAATTCATAACCTTCATAAAATTTCGAAAAAAATGTAACAACTTAAAGTAGTTATTATTAAAACTGATAACTGGTTAAATCGGAGAGAATACTTAAAGAATAAATTACACCCTGAATAAAGACGTTACTTATATATATTGTACAGGGTTGGGCAAATGGAAATAAATAAACGAGGAAACCTTGAGGATGTAGGGAAGGTGAGAGTTTTGATTTAAGTAATAAAGTGATCATGTAATTAAAGTTGTTTACTCCTAGTCGTTATGCAACCGGGATAGTTAGAAAGAAATTCAGACCGATTAAAGAAGTTAAGTAACCTGTGACCAGATGACTAAAGAGCAATTTCCATCCGAGTAAATACCAAGTGTAAAAACTGGGTTTAAGCCAAAGGCTTCGAGTGAGAGGCCAACAGAAATTGGAATGGTTGGGTGGTCAAGGAATGAAGAAATGTAAAATCACAAATTTCTAAAAACAACCGCAGAAATTCAGAACAAAAAATGTGCAAACAAAGATTTTTTAAGTAAACTTGGTATTTACTCGGGTGATAGTTGCCCTTTAGTCATCCGGTCACAGGTGACTAAACTTCTATAATCGGGTAATCGAACTTTGTTCCCCAATTGTTCTGATTGCAGTATGGCTAGTAGTATACCTTAGGTTTTTAAACCCGGAACATAGTTTTCTTCTGAGTACTCTTTTTCAAAGCTTTTCCTTTCTTTAAAGTTTATATGATGAAGAGGATAGGATTAAGAGACATATAAGTCTCGATTTCGCCTTAATAAAATACGTTTATCATTATTATATCATAAAGAGCCATGATTATAGCATCAAAATGCTGCCGCGTTCCTTTCCATTATAACAGTTAATCAAGTTATGGGAGAGAAATTGTCAAATATTACAAGGAGAGAAAACAGTAAAAAATAATTAAAGGTCGGATGCAAGAAAAAAAGATAGAGGAGGATAAGAAGGCAAATGGAGTTAGAGATTTAAGGGGCGACAGAGGTTATCAGGAACAATTGTAGAGGGAGTCAATTAGGAAATTAGGGCACATAAACCTTCCTTCGGATGGAATGCTATAAAGATCAACATTTTTTTTAATATCTACTTATTGGTAAAGCTTCAACATCCCGTTATTTGTAAATATTACAAGAGAAAGTAGAAGAACGTAGAAAATCGATCTCACGAAGAAAATTTATATGCAATAATTACATCTTTATTAATACTCTACAAGCCGCCTTTCAGTGTGTGGCAGGAGGCACCTGGGTACAAAGACCGGAAGGAGATAATACAAGGTAGAATTCATGGAGGAGGTCGTAACTTAGTGAAATTTTGCCAAAACTCCAATTGTTAAATAAAAGAGTTTTATTAAACAACACAAATAAATTTTACTAATCCACATGCGTAACGTTTCGTAGGCGACTAGTAGACTAATGATAGTCATCTTCAAGCCAAGGGCATTAGATCTAGGATCAAGGACATATGTGAGGATTAGTAAAATTATTCGTATTTTTTAAAACTTTTTTGTATTTAACAATTGGAGATAATTACAAGGCTCATTGGACTGCTTTATCAACTTAAGCATTAATTCTCAGATTAAATAAAAAAGGTGTGCATTCTTAATTCTCTATGATTATATTTGAGGAAAATCAGCCCCAAGTATATACACAAATACGCCACAAGGATGAGGAAAAGACGGATTTCAGCGACGTCCGATATCTTTCCCCGAAGCGTTGAGATGGTTCCCTTTAATTTCTCTGCCTTTTGCCGTTTACGAAACTCAAGTGCGATTCTCATCTCTTGCTCTCTAAGGTCCAAAAACAATCCGATGACGATTTCCAGAGATCGATACGGAAGCTCTGTAAAGACGCGGCAACTGAAAATTAGGGTACATGCTCACAAAGGAGTTCCTCCATGTTATCACCTTTTTCCCTTTTCATTTATCAAGCCCTGGGAAGATAACTAGAAAAATATAATTTCCATGAAAACTCAAAGCGTACTTATTTTCGCTTCCACATTTAAAGGATTTATTAAATTATTGCTCGTAATATCCCCCTCTAGTATTAGCTCTCGATAACTAGTAGAAGGGAATGAAGCTTACTTCACAAGATGAATGAAGAAGAGGTATTTCCCTTGCTTCAACTTCAAGATGAATGAGGTATTTCCCTTGCTTTCCTTGCCAAACCAGAAAACTGTAAGTGGGATATTTTCTTGAGAATGAAGTACAACGATTCGGTGATACACACTTTTATTAGCAATCCATAAGAAGGGACCAGGTAGAGTCACTATTCAGCAAACTCATACCTAAGTACCCTTCGTATCATCACAGCCATGATCAGGACTAGGACAAAATTAAATTGAAGATACATCTTGGGCACGTTTTCAAATTCATCGATGGATCCATCTATGGCATCGGAAATTCATCAATCCGTGTTTTAGTTCTTCGATAGATCCATTAAACCGTTTTTCATTCACCGATGGATTTATGATGCTTTCCATCGCTTCCATCTAAATTAATTCCGGATGAAGAGCCGACGGTTCTGATGACAGTAGCGGGTCATTCAAATGTTAATATCAATAACCTCATAAAAAGCCAGTAAATGGCTACTTACAATGGGAAATATAACGTATTTGTAATGCAACAATCGACGAACACAAACGATGCAATGAATTACGTTTCAACAGAATTTAAAAAATTATTGAGATAGAAAAAGTTGTAAATTCAACAGTAGCCATCTTGTCAAACAGCAGAAAAACCAACGAACTGTTCTTAAATTCATCAAGAATCGATAATCCATCGAAGTAATCAGACAAACAACGATGCAATCCATCGCTCATCAGATTGATGAATTTAAAAACGTGCCCCTTTCGCTATCCAACTCAAAAGCAAATTAAATAAACTCCACTCATTATTAATCTGGAAGTAGGAACGATAATAGACTTTATTCGTACTCTGTATACGGTATAATTTTACTTAATATCAACTTTAAATTAGTATTGGTAATTGCTTAGCTTTTATTAGCAATTTTGATTGTCCTTTTAAATTTCTAAATTGAGAATATTTAAATATGCGCAATAAATTTGAATTACTTGGAAAATAAAAAAAATATTTATTTCTAATATATATCCCTAACTCTTGGATTAAACCTGAACTAGTACATTTTTTGAACTCCCTGTATTAAATTGAGGGAAAAACTGCCTTTAGTTTAGCATAGAGTTAATTCAAATCTACTAATAGCATGAATAAATATTTCGTTAATAACGATACACAGTAAAAAATTAATTATTTTTCCATATTCCTTTTCGAAGTAACGCGATTTCCATTAATCTGATTGAAAAATAAGCATAGATAATGTAAAACATGCTATGACATTTTAATTAAATTTGCGATGAAAATGTCTTGATCATCGAACCTCTTACTTCATCGCTCATAAAATTTTCAATCTTTAATGCGGGTATAAGGTTTTAAAATTACGGGATAACTTAACAGATGATACATTCCGAAACTCTTATTTAAGAGATTACTGAAAGTGTGAGGTAAATCACTTGCTCGTATTACTGTAATCGGCCACGATCTCCCAAACAATAAATTCACAATTTCAGCAAGTACGCCAGCTAGGGTAAAAGAGAGATAATTCGTAACACTGGCCACTCGCCAGTATACTTCACGGCCAGGGGTGAACGTACTGTAGATCAATACGTACGTTCCTTTCCCGTTTATTGTTCAAACGAGGCAGCTAATCATTTAATGAATGGGCATTCCTACGTCAAATTCAGGATATAAATAATGCATGCCTAAGTAATTGTGCCTTCATCACACTCTGCAACTTTCTCTTCCATAATTCCCTTCCCATAACCCTAACTCTGCCTTAACGCGAACCGACTTTCCCACGCGCAGTAACTCGTAACTTTTCCCCGTCTGGATTGCTACAATTTTGCCCGCGCTATTTCTCCACGTAATTCATATCTTGCGCGTTCCTCTCGGAATCGAAACCTCTTTCCCCTTTTTACCATTAAATCTTATAAGAATTCCCTTCCTCCGCCTTTTCTCTATCGCCTAAATCCGGCCAAACTGTCCTTTCTTCCCACCTTTTATATTCATCCCTCATAATCCACTTTATCGGAAAGCCTTAATTCCATATCTTATCCCCACCTGCCTTTTAAGCGGCTTCCATTCTACCGAATCCTACTCCAATTATCTTCCGTCTTCACAAATTCTTCAACATCGTTTTCTCACCTATTTCTTCGGTCCTTTTCTCCTTTTCCTAATTCCTTTCCATTCCCTTTCTCTTCTTTCTTCCCCACTTGTTTCTGACGCAACTCTCAAGGATTGTTCTCATTTCAGCTACTAATTGAATTATTCGGCACTTTAGGAAGAAAGGACGATTTTTTTGCTTACGAACTTCCATTTCTGTCCTGCGGCTGTTTTCTTTCGTTTTCAAATATGAACGATTCATTTTTGTTAGTATAAGAAACCACTAATCCGATAGCTATTTATTTAAGCTTGAATTTTTGTTGCTATGAAAATCAAAGTAATACAATGTCACAATCTATGAATGTAAAAGTCACAAAGTCAAATTAAGGACAACTGATTTACAACCATACCAACTTATTATATTAGCATGTATTAGCAGCCTAATCACGGATAAAGTAGAGCGTCAGAATAATAAATATAAATGTAAAACTAGTAATTCATACTTATGGAGTATGATTTATTGCAATCGATTGTATCTGTGCTTGGCAGAGGTGTTTATATATTTGTATGTTAGTTAACTCATTGTACTAATAGAACTTATTGCCAAGATTTTTACTGTCCTTGGGAGGTTTTTGGAGGGGTTTCCCTCCCGTCGTTTGGCAAATGCGCCTAATATCGCCTAATAAAGGTTCATTTAATAATGATGTCAGAAAATTGTATTGTTTTCTTATTACATCCCCCTCCGCTTTTTGTACCTAGTACATCTACCAAATTGCAGCGATTTACAAACCTATATATACAAAGCAGAAATTCTGTGGGTGTGTTTGTTTGTTTGTCTTGGATTGGAGTCCACACCGTTTGCCGATTTGTCTCAGACTTTGCATACGTGTCCTCGGACATCAGGAAGGAAGTACTGTTGCATTTTTATTCAAGAATTTTGCTGGGTTCGAACCAAGATCGCTTAGATAGATTTTCATAAGGAATACACGTAAGCTTCACTTTTATCGGTTGCAGGCTTTATTTCTTTTGAGGAATTAAATTAGAAGACATAGTTGCACAGAGTCGAGACGAACACCGAAAGAAAGAAAATTGAATGAAGATTCTTATTTTGGTCGTAAAATATCGTTTTCGAATCAAAATTTCTAGAGCTTTGACAAAATACGCGAAAAATTTCTAAACATTTTGATGTTATAAACAACCCGTCCCCCTGACGACCAATGCGATTGTAGAATCTGAGCTCATACATTTTCACATTAGAATGCATTGAGAATTCAGGCATATTTAAAAGTAAAGGTCTGTGTTAATTATAAACTATGTGAAGAAGAGGTAATTTTCTTAGATTTTAGCATTTGCAGTGTCAAATCGATGGAACAAACATACGACCATTCCGGATTTTTTCTCAAACACCACAGAATATCTACTTTATATACATAGAATAATGTATTCTTTGCTTGAACTCTAAGACTAATGATGGAAAAACTAAGAGAATGAGCGTAAGAAATAAATACATGTAATAAGAATTACACGTAAAGCTCATTTCAATGGTTTTCAGGTTCTAATTGTATTGTAAAGTTATATTAAAGAGAAACATTGTACAAACCTTAGGAAAACTTTCATGATAAAGTATTATTTGTATTGTTAACATCAGACTTACGCTCCAAGTTATGAGAATATTGAAAAGATGGAAAATTTTTGTTTTTGATAACCTGAACTATTGAACTAAGCTTAAATGAGAGATGTTACACTTTTTTCTGTAAAAATAGGGCAAATATATTTAATCCTCCTCCTACTAAATAGGGCAATATATTTAATACTTCTACTTCCCCCGTTGAGAATCAACGGGAACCTCAGCTAGTAAATAAATAATAACACCCTTACAACCCTTACAAAAATATTACTGAGTACCATAATTTCAGCAATTTTGGTCAATATCGTATTTCAACGGAATCAAGAACGATTGCAAATAAATATTTCTATTCAATACCAAGAATTTTATTCATCTATATATGAGCAACGTTAAATGATGTATTTATATTCCGAGTTGCTCATAAGATACATCCTACGTAATCTCATAAGCATTCGGCAAATCAGACGACAACCTCTGAATGACTTTCCAAAGTGTCAATTTTCACCAAAACGGAAGGAAATGTGGCGGCACAACATCCAAAATTTTAGCCTTGTACGATTTTCATAACCTTTGCGGAGAAACATTCAAATAAATACGCAGAAATCGCAAATAAAACGCGAAATAACTTACGCCCACCTGTTAATAGTCAATATTTGCACGGTTCTAATTTAGGTAGGGTTTTCGGATAATAGAGGCTCTGTAATGTCAATTTCCTTTTCGTAATCCTTTCTTCCTTTCGTTCTCCATCCCTTTGAGAAGGAATAGGTAGAATATATTCCAGGAAAAGCACCCGTTGTATTTCTGTCAAAGGCCCTGAGTGTAGGTAACTGAAATATTTAAGTCTTTCAGCGATAAACGGAAGTAACCCTTACCTTGGCTATTTTCGCACGCGTGAGACCTCTTAAAAGGCATCCGATGGATTCGCTGAATAATTAATGATAAACTGCATCAAAAGAGTAAACAAAGTCAAACTGAATTCACATGAAATTCCGAAGCATTAATTTTTGTTGAAATGGCCATCCTTTGAGTATTGACACAACTGTGAAATGAATTTGTCTAACTCTGTCGATAAATTAAATCGCAACTTAAATAAACACACAGCTCCCCTGTCTTATTGTTAGTTCATTTGTCAAAGGGTCCCGCGCAATCCATAGATTAATGACATACAAAAGATTATATCAACATAGTTAAAAATTCTAAGGAATTTTATTATGGTAGTAGTATTGTTAAAATTGCTTCGACGGCTTGGGTCATTTCACAAATTGGTTCCCACCGGGAATTGAACCCGGGACCGCTTTCACCAAAGACAAACGCACTGTCCACATGACTAACCGGGAGTCTAAATTTATTATGCAAAAGGGAGAAAAGTTCAACATAAATAATATCAAATAAAAAGAAACATGCATAATACAAATGGAAAAGACCTTTTAAAATGAGGAAAAATTCAAATTTTCGGCAAGGTATTAAGGTTAACTACTGAAATGATGAAAAACACCAGTAGTTCCATATATAACTATTTACATAATCATTAGAATTATATACATACAAATAACATACTTAGATATCATAAGTCGTGTTTATGATCTACCGGATCCCCAAATTGAGCTGTGACGATTCTTTTATTTTTATTTCCACTTACGATGTATTTGCAAACATTTAAGACAGTTATTCTTGCTGTTAAATGTCATGGGCACTGCAGCATTAAGTTTATTTCCACCATAATCATTAGCATACTTTGGTATATAGTACTTCTGAATGCGACTTTTCATGTTCTGATTACTAACCCAGACAGTAAAGTAATTGTTAATCCAGAATGTAAAAGTATAATTTATACATTATCTACAGCTTATTACGGAATGTTGATACTACAAAATCATTTTCATCACGATGATACGCATCCTAGGTAAATAGAATAGAAATATTTCGCGACGAAAGAATTTTTGGGGCATAATTTTAAAAAGTCATTCCAATTTACTTATAGAGTACATGCATCAAATTCCAAGAGAGATATTATAAAAATGATATGAAATTTAAATTGTATTTCATCGTTAATCAAAAATTAATTATTCTCGTCCAAAAGCAGTCGCGAGAGATTATTAAGAGGGGAAATATTTGAACCAAATAAAACTAAAGCTTCAGGAAAAATAAGTACGACCCTACCATAGACTACTTCCCCATTCAGTAACGAATGATTTTCCCAGGTTCTTTTTTTGGAGTTAAAACATATTCTTCTAGACTTCTGAGAAATGCAAGAATTTCCTCTTGTGGTTTATGCATAGGTTTTCTCTTATTCTATGTATTTATCCTAATTTACAAGCAAGAAATTCAAGAGAAATGGCTCCCTTCCTCAACAGTGAGTAAGAAGATCTAACTTATATAGCATTTCAAGGCGTTAGAATTTCAAGGTAATATAATTAAAGCCAAGGTGTTACATTCAATAAGAAATATTATCAAGAAATCAAGTTAAATAGAGTATGATATCCTTAAGTAGCAACATTATCTACTCACGTCTGTAGTAGTAGTCATTTCTCATAACATATTTCTATGGTTCTATATTTCTATGGAAATGGTTAAAGGTTCTTTGCACAGAAGGCCGGCAGCCTTTTTTACGTTTCAGTCCGTTTTTCCTTGGGAGCATTTATATTGTTTTCATAAGCCTTCTTCCGGCAAAGTTTAATGTTGATGGAAATCCCGAATATTCAGGAGCAGAAAGAGAACACTGTAGTATATGTAATAATTTAAAATGTATTTTTATATACAACAATCCGTTAAAAATCGTACGCCCATTCTTGAAAATTTCTAGCTCTTTTATTCGCCTAAGGATACAAATCTCTATGGCCATTACATGATTTGATCTTAAATAGATTTCTTAGAAATGCAAAACATGGCATCCGTAGCATCCGATCATTTGATTTTTCTTCGAACATAAAGTACATAATTCTTAATGTTACGCGTCCTTCCTCAAAAATAAAACTTATCTAAACACAAATTTACCCTTTCCAATTGAATGGTTACAATATGAAAAGGTATACACGGTAACCATTTCCTATCATAAAACACTTCTGCCATCAACATTTATATCCTCATGATATTAGCTTTTTTGAAAGGACATCATTGTCACATTTTTTAATGTGAGAAAGATTTCGATTATTTTGGCCATTGCACAATGCAGCAATGCCATTACAGACAAGATATTACATGCCACACATTTGCGTAACACAAACAAGCTAGGAGATTAGCATCGTATTAGAGATAGCGCATATTATAATTATAATTAATTTCAAGTCAAAATACATGAAAAATACGAAAAATTGCTTTTAACAAGTCACCTTTACTAGATATACTTTACTGCTGTCAGTAGGACTATTTTCCTCAGTCGTTCTCCTATAGCTTCCAAAACAAGGGTATCTCTGCAAACTATTTCCCCAGTTTCATGCGGGTAAATTTAATTTGTAACTCTTAGTCAATCAATCCAAAGGAGTTCCTTAATTACCCTCATTGATTTAACATTATCTTGGATTTTTTTACCATTTTAAATGGCGCTACATCATCAGGTTGACCTGATGACGTGATTTATGCTTAGATCGTTTGATGTTTTATGTGTGGTATACAAAACTGTTTCTCTCCTGGAGCTTTTTTGTGTGATAATCATCACCAAGTTAGAACTAATTCTGTGTTGTTTAACTTCGACGGTTTTCGCATTTTACTTAAATAATATTCTAAAATATTGATAACTCATATCGTTTCCACGTATCATGAAATTGGGGCAACTTCCACGAATGAAAAATATCCTGTAAAAATTAAACACGAATTCTCGGAATATGATGCAAGAAGAGTAAAATATTGCTTTAACTTCCTTATTTTTTATCAGGCTTATAATTTCATCTGAGGAAAACATAGAAAACTTCTCTTTCTGGAAAACCTAAAGGATGAGAATTTAAAAAAAAATCGAGTTTCGAAACTTTGCGTTTGCATTTCAACACGCCGAAAGGTGGCTTGGAGAATCTAAATTTCGATTAAATAAATACCAACAAGAGCAAGGATAAAAACATCCATGAATAGTATACCTGTATTGTATGTACGCCCCAAAAATTATGTTTACAATGTATACATACATTGTAAACATAATCCTCGGGGCGCAAACTTCCTTGGTACGCAAAATGTTTAGATGCAGTAGTCCTGATATACGTATAATCATGGGAATGTAAATGGCAGAGAAATGGATAGAGAAATTGGTAGTGACCAATGAAAGGGTCTAGGAAAAATTCCCTTTATTTTTTGCGGAATTTGTTTTCAAGAAATTAATGATCTATTTAGGAGAAGGATGATATCATAGTAAGGATATTGGCATAAAAATATTTTTCAACGCTTATTTTCAAACCTACAACAGGGATTGAAAAATCTGCTTCAATACCTACCACGAGTTCTCATTTCGCTCCGCTCCAAGTTCCCGTTCACCAACGAATATCTATCCCGGGTAGGAATATCGTATACATCCGCAGATAAGATACCTCAAAAATCATGGTGATTTGTAGTTTTCATTAAAATCATTAGTAACTACTTGAATTTAATACCATTTTCTGAAGTCAAATTTGACCTTAATAATACAATGAAATTTGCGTCATTGTCTATCTCCATACTGATAAAAAATCAATTTTAGATTTTACCTTTGTCTGATTGACGATTTAAATGGAAATAGGCATAATAATATTTTAAAACCTGATCATAATTAGCGCGAAGTTTGAAGTCCGTATCATACCGGGAAGGTCCTGAAATAAGACTCCATTATCCCCATCTGAAATGCATTGGGTAATGTAAATGGCTTTCTGGTATCGAACCTAGGACGATAAATGAAAGATAAAACACGTTTTTAAAATTTATCTATGATTTCTATCTATATGCCGAATTTCAAGTTTCTATATTATTGGGAAGGGGTTCAAAATAATTCTTAAAAATCTGATGTGGCCAGCACATGACTTTCTCCATATATAAGATGTAAATATTTATCTACGACAGTATTTTCGAACTCTATATTCCATCTAAACTTGGAAGATGAGTGATTAATTTATATCATATTATCTTTTATGTCACAAGCGTTATAAATAATGTTTTTCGGGACATGTTCAATGAAAAACGATGAAATGGCCTTTCGCCCCAGGCGCCCACAACGTACATAATCAGCAACTTCCGGTTTATCAGTATTTCACAAATAACTCCTACACAATCAGTGATACAAAAATATATTTCATACAAAAGTTCAGCTACCTTTTCTAAAACTTTTTTTAATATTTTATACCTAAATATAATATTAATGGAGATATTTTGAAAACCGGAAATGAGCTTTGAAAAATGAAGCTCAACTTCCGGAGAACCGATTTACTCCAAACACTAATCAACTCTAATAACACCAACCAAAATACTATATATGAAATTTGGCGTCAATCCGACTAATTGTTTTGTAGTTAGAGCGCCCACAAAGTACATAACAGCTACTTCCGGTTTATCGGTATTTCACGAATAACTCCTAATCAACCGGTGATACAAAAATATGATAAATACAAAAGTTATAGTAAATTACATTTTCTAAAACTTTTATAAGTAATACAATGTACGTATATATCATATTTATGGAGATATTTTGAAAACCGGAAATGAGCTTTGATGAATGAAGCTCGACTTCCGGTTAACTGATTTACTCCAAAAATTCAAATCAACTCTGACAGCACACACCACAGTACTATGTATGAATTTTGGTATTGATACTACTTATAGTTTTTACGTTAGAGTGCCCACAAGCACACTCACACATACACACACACACACACACATACACACAGACATCATTCCGAAAATGGTCAAAACGTGTTCTAGGGACCCCAAAACATGTATTTCTGTTCATATCTCGAAGTCGATTTTCTTCATGAAAACAATACTATACGCCGATGATCTACTAATATATCTATCGTCGGAACCGCAAAACTCTATTGAAGCCATCCACCTAATTAATAATGATATCACCCTCCTACACTCATGGCTTAACTCATTGGCGCTTAAAATCAATCCAAGTAAATCTCAGAGTATAATATTTTGTTATCCCAAGATACTGAGAAACATCAACACTCTTACACTACCCAAAGTAAAAATTGACAACATTGAAATCGATTTCAGCTCATCTGTAAATAATCTAGGAATACTTTTAGATCAATCCTTTACTTGGGTTCCTCAAGTAGCGGAATTCTGCAGGAAATCATATTCAACTCTTCAAAATATGAAACGATTGCAGTATATTTTACCATTTAAGCTGAAAAAATTACTTGTTCGAGCATAAATTTTTCCTATCTTTGATTATTGTGACACACTAATGAATGAAGCAAGCAAAACGGTCACCATTAAATTAGACAGAGCATTTAATCATGCGGTCAAATTTATCTTCAACGCCAAAAAATTTGATCATGTTTCCCCACTTTTAAAAGAATTAAAGTGGCTTCGTCCACAGTCAAGAAGAAAACTTCACACTCTTAATCTCGTGTATAAAGTTCTCAATGAATGTTGCCCCAGGTACCTCGATAATTACTTTACTAAACTGAACAACTCGCAAGGACTAGGAACTCGTCCCACTGGCAAACTCATGATACCAATTCATAGAACCGAAATTTGCAGTAAATCTCTCCTTGTCATCGGAGCAAAATACTGGAATGAAGTTGCTCAACCAAAATTAATACAATCATCTTTCTTTTCATTTAAACGTGACATCTTTGAAAAACTCTATCGGTCAGAACATCAAATACCTACTTAGCTCTTTCCATCATTCCTTCAAATCGTCGTTACACCCAATCAATACTCTTCCTTTGTGTTTTTTTCAAATCTGAATAGCTATGTATACATCTCATCTACCCTTTCTTTCTCTCTTCATTTTCAGGTTCATCTCACCCTCTTTCTGCTGAGATAAATTTGAAAAAGTGGACGGACGCCGCTGACTGACCTCTATTTATTTATTATTTTTTTTTCTTTGACGAATACTAATTAGTCGGAAATTAATAATATTTTTATTTTTTCTTTCTTCTGTAAATTCATTGATTTATGTATATTCTGTATGTAATTTTATTATTGTCTGTATTTAATTGTTACTTTTACTGTGTTTTCGCGGGTTTTTTCACCCCCCTTCTCTGTGGGTGTTTTCCCGCAACGTGGGTTTTTCTTTAGCAACCTTCAGTTGCAAAGATTCTTTTCCCACACTCTACTCTGTCTTTTTGTTTTAATTTAATTTGTAATTATTCATATTCTGACGACATACGAGGTTAGGTGGAAGAGAGGCCCACTTGGGCCTAACATCGCCAATAAAGGATCAAATAAATAAATATATGGAGAAAGTAAAAATAGGATCAGTTTTGATTGTAGAGACACCTGGTGTCGAACCCAGGACATATATGCATATTTGAATGCACAGTATGACTTGTTAGAACTTGATCTTATTTCATGCAAAGTTTGAAGTCGATATCATGCCGGGAAGTACCTAAAATTTGTTTCCGTTATCTCCATAAGAAATGCATTGAGGAAGGTAAATGGCGCTCTGGAATCGATCCAAGGACCATCATCGGAACGTTTAAAAGCGTGCATAAAATATATGAATGATCTCTATCCATAAGCCGAGTTTCAAGTTTCCATCTTATCGGGAAAGTGTTCAAAAGAATCTTAAAAATCGCCGCAATGTAATTTAAACGGCAGATATTTGCCCTGACCTAGCGTCGAACCAAGGATAATCTTCGAAGGTGTTTTTATGGTTTCCTTTTATATGCACAACTTCTAGCGATATCTCGAATTACAATTCTATGCATTGCCGGGAAGTGCCTCAAAAAAGTATTCGAAAATCCCCACCATGTATCTTTATGGGGAAAATCGTGACATTGGGGCCTTCTGGAATCGAACCCATGACTCTGAGGTTCATAGTCTGTTTTTTTTCTGGAGGTAACACGTTATGGCTACCACGTCGTAAAAATTTCAAGTCCGTGGCACTTGTGGATCATGGTTAGAATCTTGATCGCTTATATTTGTATAGGCATATCCAGAGAAACGTCTATATGCAATAGATATGAATGAATCCGGAGAAGGAATTATATATAAAAGATATCTTACAGCATTAATTATATCTGGGCATTCATTCTCCATGTCTTCATACGGAATTACGCATGAGCTCGAAATCAAGAATCGCGTTGATTGTAATGGGGATGGGTTGTTTACGATCTCAAAATTTCGATAAAATATTAACGTACTCTATCGAAATGTGCGCAATTTCGAATCGAAAATGATATTCCACGACCAAATTAAGAATTCTTATCTTTCTAGGACTATAATATCTAATTTAATTTTGAAAAAGAAATGAACCCTACTACAAAAAACTGACCTCTACGCGTTTTTCTTATGGAAACGTTTTGACCCCTCTGGGTTCGCACCGAGGACTTTAGGGAAATAAAAAGTAGCCTATACTCTGCGCGGGGTCAACTTTTAATATTGTAGAAAATTTATAAGTTTTGCGACTCTCGGTTCTCGAGTTTTTAGCGAACATACATACATACACAAACACCCACACACACCCACACACACACCCACACACACACACACCCACACACTATTTTATATTATAGATGTAATCATAGCATCGCGTTATATCAAATTAAAACTGCAAATAAAATCATATTTATCGAAATCTATATTTTTCTATTAACGAAATAATAAATTAAAATTTCATTTTTACCAGTTAAACTGTTTTTGAAAAGCTTGGATAACTCGATTATTCGTGTTTTATTTCAAAAATACCTTGCAGGCTGCCGCTTTTGAAAATTGATGACCTTCAGCAGTAATAGATGAAAATTCATAGCAGCAAATAGATTTCAGGAAAATGTTTTATTCACAATCCTTTCCGGGACATTACTTCCAATTTCATTTCAATGGTAATTTCTTGGTAAATTTCCTTCCTCTGTATATTTTTTACATGCCATTGATCCTTCCTCCAGTCTACTTACTATGAAACAACATTCGATGTCCTCGTACGTTTTTTTCAAAGCGTAAGCTAACTGTATACGAGATGAGTGCATTGCAGACGCTATAAGAAAAAGACCTCTCTGCCTTATCTTTGGAAAAGTACTCGTAAATATGCATACATTTGCAAAACATGACTTCCTTCCTCGAATCGGATGGCAAAAGCACAACCTTATTATAAATACGCGGAATTTGGTTATTGAGCCATACTTCTAGACTTGGGTGGATATTTTTATTCTCAGCTTTTACATACTTTTTATGTCCTTCTTAAGTCCCATCTAATATGTGTGAAATCGGGCGAAGAAAATAGCATATTATTAAGATTTCTAAAGCAATTGTATCATTTTTCCTCAAGGGAATGAACGCCAGTGAATAATTTAACGATCGAAGAAATATAATGTACTGAGTGACATTTACATTAGCTGTAATGTCTACCGTTATGCTCGTGGGAATTAAAATAAAATATTTGCTAAGTAAAATTTTGGTCTGCCTTTAAATATGCGTCAATTATTTCAGTTATCATTCTGTAATAATTTTTGTATATAACAGAAATAAATAAATAAAATCAAATGCACTTGTACAGCCTACGAAAGGTTTTAGGAGGGGTTTCCATCCAGTCTTTGGGCGAATGCCAGGATTAATTAATTTGTCATTTCTTAAAAAATTGCCACCTGGCCAGAAGGCCAACTTGCAGTGTAATAATTAATATATAAATAAAATATTAGCGCTAGACTGATCAATTTCAGCAACGGAGCAAAAATTGCTGCATAGAACATCGCTATAGGGATAAAAATTTATACTGAAAGAAAAATTCGGAGCCCCCCAAGAGTGGTGCCCGCCTGCATAGCACGTTCTAAGGCCCGCATCGTCCATAGTAAAGAGCTTTTGTGCAAATCATATTTGACAACCAACAAACGTTTTTAGTATGCTAATTGATTTTATTTTCCATCTTGTATAACGAAAACAAATTTTATAAAGCTGATCTTACTAATTTAATATTATACATGAGCTAGATTGTAGTAGAATTGAATCAGTTTCTTTAAAGTTTAAATTATCAAACTTTGGCTATTGCGACGGAAGCCTAACTGAGAATAGAATTCTAGAAATCCAGAATGAGTCATGTTTTCAGTCACACTGAATTATTCCGCCGTATTAAAATGGCATACAGATACCACATTCTACGTTGTGGTAAAAAAATGCTCAAGTGATTCAAATTTTAATGATGGTCGCACCCGCAACTTGGTTGAATCACGCTAAATAACGTACGTGAAAACGTTCCCCTTGAAAAACTGCGTCCTCAGTAATTGAATCGCGAAAAATTAACATCTAGATAGCGCTATTCCTTTATGTCACTTCTAAAATATGAAAGCTTTTTCCTCGTAACATGGAATATCATATTTATAGCGATTAATGATGCTTAATATGAGGTAATGAATCTTATTAGCTATTAAATTCTAAATATTCCAATGTTAGCTAAATTATTTAAAAATCCCATTTTTGCCTAGCTCGTGAATAGTCTTCAGTTTAAGCGATCTTAGGAGCTTAGGTAAAATTGGAAAAATATAAATACATAAAACTTTATAATTTAAAATTAAATTGAAAATAGTTGACGAGAGTATGAACTCCATCGGTATAGAATTAGTTTTATTCAAAAAAATAATTAAATACATTCCAAAGATTAATTCTTTTTCAGTTAGTACCGATGACCAAAGATTAAAAAATATAGCATTGAAACAATCTAGGAACAACCGCCGAGCATTGGTATTCTATATTGACAGCTATCAAACTATAACACATTTTAAGTATAAGTGAATCGCTGATTTTTATGGCTTATAATGAAATGAAACGTAAAATTAACAGAAACTCTCTAAAACTGCAAAGATCCAATGATACTTGCTGGAATTCCATCATATAAAATAGTTTATAGCAAAATATAGTTAGATGTGGAGTAAGAATAATTATTTTTATTTATTTCCTGATGCAATGTGTTATTTTTAACAACGATTTGAGCTCACTTGTACCGTGAATCTATTTCATATCACTATACGTTTTAATGCAACGAATAAAGGTCTTAAATTAAGCTCCGTAAATCTTCATTCGAATGGTTGATTCAAAAAACTATAATTTATCGATAGCAAATATTAGACAAAGGTTAAAAAAGGCTTATATTTTGAGGCTCGTTCAGGAAGTGAAAATACCCCAAATATTCTTTAGCAGTTAAGTTTTAAATGTATATCATTTTAGGGAGTAAAAATTCAGTTTAGAAACCGATTGTAGAAGACCTTTTTAGTGGCTGAACATAGATATGGTTAAAGATAATCATTCTTTGGCGATGAGATAGTACATAGTCAACAGCCTCTTAACTTCTTCAGTGTTTGAACTCCCTGTATTTGGTTATGAGAGAAGAGAGGGCTAGAATGAAAAATTCTATTAAAGCGCCACATTATTTTCTTTGCATTTGATGATGGTTTTAAGCTGTGTGGACCCAAAGGAGCTTTAATTCGAATTTAAACTCGTTAAAAGTCCTTTCGTTTAGAGAAAAACACATAAAAGCTCCTTGAGTAAGAGGGGTGAGTGAGGTGAGAATGTGAGGTTATTCATAACTTTATTTATTCATTTTCTTTAATTTTGGTTCCAAAGTGAAGCTATTTTTGAGACAAACCCTCAGTAAATAAAAGACGCCATCCTTTTTCAGCCACAAATAATCCGCAGAAAGTTTTATTTTTCAGAAAATAATTTAATCCTCTTTGTATGTTAAACATTTCCGGTTGAAATGCCTGAAGCTGAAATTTATTCCATCCCAAATTTTATGCACTTCAACTTTCAGCTAGTAAAGTTCTAAATCTTTGAGTTTATTCGCATCACCGATTGCTTTTACATTACGCCACCGAAACTGATTTAGAAAACAATTAGAATAGAAATTTTTGAGTGAATGCTAATTATAATAGGGTCAGCCAATAATTTACATTTTCTCATTTTTCTCATAGTGAGAATGATTTCCTTTTGTGAGAAAATCAAACGAGTTAGCTAATGAAAAGAACCTTTTTCGTATGGCTGTGTCAGTCCTATTTCTAGCACAAGACCATAAGATCGCTGACTTTAATTAGGTCTGAAATTAGTGACTTAATTACGAGTGACATTAATATGTTAGGTTTTGAATTGATCCAAGATGTTCATATCAAATTTTCGAATGTTAGGCAAGCATATTACTCTGATATGTATATCCTTATTTATTTTTTCTTTCTAATTTTTAATAAAACAATTTTTCAAGATCGTTCTGGCTGTTGGAAGTCTCAGGTTCAGTGCGTGGAAACTGAATTTATATAACAAGTGCTGTAATTTGACAAGTAAAGTAGATGCTGTTTCAAGGTTAAGTTAAATTGTATTAAAGTTTGTGACATTTTTTGTATTTATTTACATATATCAGTGTAATATTGTTTGAAATGATGGTTGAATGTTTTTTAAGTTAACGTCGCTACCTGTCCATGCGACTAACTACGGTGATTTTGTGTAACAATAAAAAGGACACGATAAGGGTAAAATATGCACCACTGAAAACTGCTCAAATTAAAAAATTACCCATCATTCAATTAACACATGGCAATTGCTAAAAAATAAAGTTTGTTAACTTTCAGATTCATGGCCTCTTCTGTCCAGCGTATCACATTTTGAGCATCATTTCCTTATAAGTACTATCGTATTTTTCCACTCAAATTGCAATTGATACTCACCTCTTTCCTCCCGAATAATTCATCTAATGCTCTGTTTCAATACGTCTTTGAAAGGGTAACCTGGATTTTAACGCTTTGTTAAAGCAGATAATTTTGAATATCCCGCCGTTTGAAGGCCGTGAAATAGACTTAGGTTTGTATTTCACTACGTACTTTTCCTCTGAGTACGCAAAGGGTTCCCTTCCTCGTCCGCGATCAGTCGGGCGGAAAGGCAGATAGAAGTAACCCTGACTGATCCTGTAAGGTGATTCCTATCGTATTGTTTAAATCCCCGATGGGGATAGCCGGAAACCGTTTTCTGTTTGGCGATTCTGATGTTTGACGCGGACGGATATTTGAACGGCAGATCAAAATGCGAGCCTTGAGGGCTCGTTAGAGGTCGGAAAGGGTTTTTCAGACAATAGCTCTTTTGATCATGGAATTCTCTTTCATTTGGGTACGTTTCGATTAGAGAAATGGGAGAGGGATATGAGGATACGGCTACCAACAGGAAATAAGTCTGCATTGAATGTTTAAAGGCGGACTCGTCTGTAAAGCTAGATTACGTGGGAGAACTCTTTGTGTGTCATTCTCTATGTTGTGTATAATTTAAGGATGGGCAAATTTAATTTCGACTCTCCTGAACAAATAAGGAAGCAATGCCCATTTCTCTAGAAATACCTACGGTTCATTTGATGGATTCTTTTGTGATGAGGTGATGCGAGACGACTCGAATTAAAAGACTTCGCTCGCTTATTTTAGACCTAGCTATTTATTAACTCATTAATACTTTTTTTCTCAAGCAGTAAAACACTCCCAATTCAAGCTACTAGCGATACAGAAATTTACTTTATGAAAAATCAAACTTTCTAAATTAAGTTACCAAGAAATAAAGCGGCAAAGAAATCACTCAGGTTTCCTGTTTTATTGTACACTACCGGTCAAAAGTTTGGGTCCACTTCAAAATGTTGATGAAATGTTCAAAAAACCATGGTTTTCTTCGTTCATTATTTTTTATTATCAATATTTATGAAAAAGTAATCATTGTTTATACAAAATATGTCAACTTACAAAGAAACCCGCAAGTTTTTATTTACATTTTTGATTCTTCGAAATATCCGCCTTTTGCTCGCATAACAGCAGCGCATATTCTAAGCATCCTTTCAATCAATTTATGCAATGATTCCGTCGTTATTTAATTCCAGCAATTCTGTAGGAACGTTCAAAGCTTTTTTGTATTAGTTGGTTGCAATTTTCTCACTTGTCTGTCCAACTCGTCCCAACAACTCGATTGGGTTACAATCCGGCGACTGAGGAGGCCATTCCATATATTTCAGTTCTTTCTGCTTCTCTTTGGCTGCGATTTAATCCCAGCAAAATTTAGAAGTGTGTTTAGGATCATTATCTTGCAAAAAAAACGAATCCGCGACCTACAATTCTTTTCCCACACGGAAAAGCGTGCCTTTGAAGAATGTTGTGGTAGACTTTTTTGTCCATGATACCCTCAATTTTCACAATGTCACCAACAATGTCCCCAGCAAAGCATCCCCAGACTAAAACTGACCCTCCACCATGCTTGACAGAGGGGATCACACATTGGTTAATCATGCGTTCGCCAATCAAACGACGAACATATTGTCGGCGTCGTTTGTTGAAAATTTCAAATTTTGATTCGTCCGTGAACAAGACTTTAGACCATTGTTCAGTTGTCCAATCTTTATGTTTTTTAACGATTTTTCTTGCTTACAACACAGAGGAACTTATCCTCTTGTTTTGACGTAGTTTTAGGCCTCCCAGAACGATGACGACTCTGATTACACCCTGTCTCGCTCTTTCTTTGTAAGGCTCTCATGACTGCATTTTTAGAAACATTACATTTAGAAGCAATTTTTCGCATTGATTAACCTTCTTAATGTAGTGCCACAATGACTGCTCGTGTCTCTACACTCAGCTCTGCTTTTCGACCCATTCCTCTACGAATATATATATATATATATATATATATATATCTATTATATATAGATGCTTCTCCGGATTCATTCATATATATATACGAGTAAAATGTTGCTTGCATACTGCAAGCAGATCGGCAACACTATTTTCATGTCGGCATCATATCCGGACGGCCATCAAAAGAAAAAAAAAGATTGAAATTTTTCCTAAAATTTGCCTAAATTCCATCGTCTGGCATCGAACCCGGGTCTTTACTGTGAACTTACTATGCAGCACAATAGAACATCACCATCTCTAACGATGTGTGAAAATTCAAGCAGAAATATGGGCTACAACTGCCTCAAAAGACGTTCTAATTTTCACGAATGTAAATGGCTCTCTGGATTCGAACCAAGGACGATCTTGGAAATCTAAAAAATGTTTCTGAAAGTTATTTATGATCTCTATCTATATGCCGAATTTCAAGTTTCTATATAATTGAGAAATGGTTCCAAAAAATTCTTAAAAATCGGATCATTTACTGATTGTAGAGACGCCTGGTGGTAAAACCAGGAAACATTGGTAGCTGTGAATTCACAGTTTGATTAGTAATGACTTGATCTTATCTTATGCAAAGTTTCAAGTAGATATAATATCGGGAAGCACCTAAAATGTGTTTCCGTAATCTCCATAAGAAATGCATTGAGGAATGTAAATGGCCCTCTGGGATCGAACCAAGGACCATAAGGGAATATTTAAAATTTGATTATGAAATATAATTATGATATCTAACGCCATGCCGAATTTCAAGTTTCTATGCCATCGGAAAAGGGTTCAAAAAAAAACTTAAAAATCGCTGCAATGCATTTTAAACGGCCGACTTTTGCCCCGTCCTAGCATCGAACCTAGGATAATATTCCTAGATATCTTTATGGTTTTCTTTTGATATGGGGGGCATCTAGCGATCCCTCGAGTTTCAACTCTCTCCTTTTCCGGGAAGTGCCTCAAATAAATTTTCGAGAATCCCCGCTATGTAATCTTATGGGGAAAATCGCGACTTTGGGGCCTTCTGGAATCGAACCCATGATACCGAGGATCAAAGTCAATGACGCCAGTAGTTTAGCCTGTGAATTAGTATCCTATCTGGGTATCTGGGTATATCATGAGTGAATCCGGAGAAGCATCTATATCTATTATATATAGATGCTTCTCCGGATTCATTCATATATCTTCTATTAAATATAGATGCTTCTCCGGATTCATTCAAGGATATAGATAGATAGATAGATAGATAGATAGATAGATAGGATACTAATTCACAGCCTAAACTAGAAGCGTCATCGACTTGAAATTTTTACGACATATTGGCCATAACGTGTAACCACCAGAAAAATTGCGGTTTTGAACCTCAGTGTCATGGGTTCGATTCCAGAAGGCCCCAAAGTCGCGATTTTCCCCATAAGATTACATGGCGGGGATTTTCGAAAAATTTTTTGAGGCACTTCCCGGAAAAGGAGAGAGTTGAAATTCAAGGGATCGCGAGATGCCGTGCATATCTAAAGGAAACCATAAAGACAACTTCGAATATGGTCCATGGTTCGATGCTAGGTCGGGGCAAATATCGGCCGTTTAAAATGCATTGTGGCGAATTTGAAGATTTTTTTTGGATCCTTTCCCGATAACATGGATACTTGAAACTCGGCACGTGGATATATATGTTGAATATATTTCATAATTGAATTTTACATGTTCGCTGATGGTCCTTGGTTCGATCCCAGTGGGCCATTTGCACTTCTCAATGTATTTCTTACGGAGATAACGGAAACAAAATTTAGGTCCTTCCCGGCATGCTATCGACTTCAAATTTTGCAAGATACAAGAACAAGTCTTTACAAATCAAACTGTTTATTCACAGCCTACGATATGCCCTTGATTCGACACCAGGCGTCTCTGCAATCAGAAGTTGATCCGATATTAAGGAATTATTTTGAAACCTTTCCCAATAATATAGACACTTGAAATTCGGCATATAGATAGAGATCATAAATAACTTTCAGAAACATATTTTAGATTTCCAAGATCGTCCTTGCTTCGAATCCAGAGTGCCATTTACATTCGTGAAAATTAGAACGTCTTTTGAGGCAGTTGTAGCCAATATTTCTACTTGAATTTTCATACATAGTTAGAGATGGTTATGTTCCATTGTGCTGCATAGTAAGTTCACAGTAATGACCCGGGTTCGATGCCAGACGATGGAATTTCAGCGAATTTTAAGAAAAATTTCAATCCATTTTTTTCTTTTGATGGCCGTCCCGATATAATGCCGACATGAAAATAGTGTTGTCGATCTGCTTGCAGTATGCAAGCAACATTTTACTCGTATACCTATATAGATAGATAGGATACAAATTCACAGCCTAAACTACAAGCGTCATTGATCTGAAATTTTTATGACATATTGGCCATAACGTGAAACCCCCAGGAAAAAAGAGACTTTGATCCTCAGTGTCATAGGTTCGATTCCAGAGGGCCCCAAAGTCCCGATTTTTCCCGTTTGAATGCATTGCCGTGATTTTCGGGAATTAAAAAAAAATACTTTCCGGATAGGTAGAGAAGTAAAACTCAAGGTGCCTATATTTATGGTCTTTCGAAAACATCAATGACTTTTACAAAAGTTATCCTGGGTTCGATGCTAGGACGATGCAAAGATCTGCCCTTTAAAATACATGGGAGCCGTTTTTCATTATTTTTTTAGATGCACTTATCGAAATGATAGGATGTTCGTGCTTGGCTGGAAGATGTATGGTACGAATAAGTTTTAGAAAAAAATTTTCATAAGACCGTACTGTTCCTGGGTTCGAAGCCAGAGCACAATAACGTTTCTCTCATAAGGAATATAAAGGAAAAGTAGGACTTCATTTGAGGCAGTTGTAACCAATATTTCTGCTTGAATTTGCATACGCGGTTAGAGATGGTGTTTTTCTGTTGTGCTGCATAGAAAGTATTGCCTGAAAGACCCGGGTTCGATGCCAGGCGGTAAAAATATCCCCCATATATAACACTATGGGGTATCTTTTCATAATTTTTTTATGCATTTATCGATATGTAAGGGAGCTCTTGCTTAGATGGAAGTAGTATATTAACACTTTGTTTATGAAAAAAAATAGATAAGACCATGCTGTTCCTGGGTTCGATGCCAGAGCACATTATAATTTCTCAAATAAGGAGTGTATGTGAATAGTAGGACGTCGTTTGAGGTAGTTGCACCTAATAGTTTTGCTTGAATTTTCACACATAGTTTGATATGGTAATCTTCTATTTTGCTGCATAGTAAGTACACCAGGAAGACCGGGGTTCGCTGCCAGGCGATTAAATTGCAGCGAATTCTACGAATATTTTGAATTTTTTTTTCTTTTGATGTCCGTCCCGATATGATGCCAATATGAAATTAGTGTTGTCGATCTGCTTGCAGTATGCAAGCAACATTTTACTCGTATAATAGATAGATAGATAGGTATATAGATAGGATACTAATTCACAGCCTAAACCACAAGTGTCATCGGCTTGAAATTTTTACGACGTATTGGCCATATCGTGTAACCACCAGAAAAATTGTGATTTTGAACCTCAGTGTCATGGGTTCGATTCCAGAGGGCCCCAAAGTCCCGATTTTTCCCGTTTAAATGTATTGCGTTGATTTTCGGGAAATTAAAAATAATACTTTCCGGATAGGTAGCGAATCAAAATTAAAGGAGCCTATATATATGGTCATGATCTATCTAAAACATAAATGAGTTTTACGGAAAATATCCTTGGTTCGATGCTAGGTCGGGGTAAAAATCGGCCGTTTAAATTGCATTGTGGCGATTTTTAAGATTTATTTTGGACCCTTTCCCGATGGCATGGAAACTTGAAATTCGGCATGGAGTTGGAGATCAATGATAAATTTCAGGATCAAATTTTATATATTCGCTGATGGTCCTTGGTTCGATCCCAGAGGGCCATTTAAATTCCTCAATGCATTTCTTACGGAGATAACGGAAACATATTATAGGTACTTCCCAGCACGGTAAAGACTTCAAACTTTGCACTAAGAAAGATTTAGTGTATACAAATCAAACTGTGCATTCCCAGCTGTCAATGTGTCCTGGGTTCGACACCAGGTGTCTCTACAATCAGTAAATGATCCGATTTTTAAGAATTTTTTGGAACCATTTCCCAATTATATAGAAACTTGAAATTCGGCATATAGATAGAGATCATAAATAACTTTCAAAATCATGTTTTAGATTTGCAAGTTCGTCCTTGGCTCGAATCCAGAGAGCAATTTAAATTCGTGAAAATTAGAACGTCTTTTGACGCAGTTGTAGCCCATATTTCTGCTTATATTTTCACACATAGTTAGAGATGGCGATGTTCTATTGTGCTGCATAGTAAGTTCAACAGTAAAGACCCGGGTTCGATGCCAGACGATGGAATTGCAGCGAATTTTAAGAAAAATTTTAATCCATTTTTTTCTTTTGATGGCCGTCCCGATATGATGCCGACATGAAAATAGTGTTGTCGATCTGCTTGCAGTATGCTAGCAACATTTAACTCGTATATATATATATATATATATATATATATATTCCTCATGAAATATATAGCTTTATTCACATTTCAATAATGAGATGATATTTTTCGAATAACGTTAATTTACATAAACATTTTGGTCGAGCACTTATGATTTTGAATACGAAAAATGATTTACTCACCTTTTTGCAAAGAAAAATTTAACAAACAATTGGAAATATAACTCTTGGAGTGGGTTTTTGCAGCACAAGGATGTTACGCGTAACAGACACTAGATGCATCGATAGAATACAAGAAGTCATAACACGTATATGCTCGATCTAAGCGTCTCCCATCTCCACTCTGACACCCTTCTACACTCTGACCAGTAGCAAGATGCACGTGCTTGACAAAATCCAATGAGTAGCTCACTTAATTCTATAGAATTCAAAAATAAAGCAAGTGGACCCAAACTTTTGACCGGTAGTGTAGCTATATGGATATTATTTAATGTATAATTATTGATAGAAAGATGAAATTTCAGAATCTATCAGAAATTTAAGACACTTACTTCACAATAATCGCTTAAATAGCGGGAGTCTTTTATGGTAATACTTTGGTAAGTTTGATTTTCAGCCGTATGCGAGGATTTGAAAGCATTCATATTTCTAGATTTTGGTTTAACGAAGTTTATAGACTTCCAGAAAACTCAGGTAAACTATAAGGTCTCTAATTTTAAAATTAAAATTGTATAAACCAGTAAAAAAAGAGTTACTAAGCTTCACTTATTGTATTGATAATCGGAGATTCAAAAAAAAAACAATTCTATTTTCATTATCCTGATATCAATTTCGTAAAATATTTTAAATAGGCTATCATTCAGTATCGACTAATGACAGTACTTTTCTCACTACTTGTATAGGTAATTAATTTATCATGTCTGATATAATTTTTACAAGAATGTTTGTTTTATATGGTCCTTCTAAACTAATTTTAATAAATTCAAGAAAATTAGATCTTGCTTGGTATTATTTGAGTTTTTTTATTTTAATATTAATAACCTTTAGATTCGACAGATATTCGTTCCACTCTAACTAGCTGTAAACATCGAATTCTATGAATTTCAAATAGCCAGTTAAAGGGTCAAAACAAAAAAAGTTCTTCAGCAATTGTACAGACGTGGGAATAATATCTTTATTCTAAATCATCCCATTTAAGCACGCTCACGCCTGTTTGGCAGTATATAAAAACAAACAGAAGGTCACTTTTCGCCTCGGAGCCAAGGTTAGTTCTAGGTACCTTTCTCTACACCTCACATCGTGAGTTTCGTTTGGTGAAGAGGAGTTCTTTCATAATGACATTCAGTCTGACAAGTATGCTATAAATTACTAGTATCCTCCTCTCTCTTTAGTCCAAGTTTTCGAATAAATAATATTCAGCTATTAAGTGGTGAAATTAATACAGAAGAATTCATGCTCACCAGTGTTCATTCTAGCTGAAAATTTCAAATAAATTCTTCCTATTTAATATCACTCTCGTGGGATGTTAACAACGATTAGATTAAATTCAGTTCCATCGTCCTGATAAAATAGGTCATACCAGTTTTGCAACCGGTCATTTCCGCTAACTTAGTGAAAAATTTGAAAAGTTTCATGTAAAATAATGTAAGCGATACCACATGCAGGGAAAATATTCACGATACGATTTATACAATTTAATATTATAACGGTTTCATTTAATTAACAGTTTAAGTTGGCCGTATGATAAAAAAGAGACGGGGATGTACATGAACTTCAGTATATCAACAAAAATGTCATTTATTATGTATTTACATTGACACAATTTCCAGCTATCATTTTTCCGCAGTGTTTCATAATGCATTAAATATTACAATTAGATCAACTATCAAAAATTAAAGAAGAAATCATTCTTTGATTGCAATAGCATTTCTGGGTATTGTTATGCATTAAAAAATAAATAACATGATCATAAATTCACGAGAAATTGAATTAGATATTAACGAATAATTGAAAATATGTACTGATTTAAATATATATACAAACATGATATCATTTACATATAATTATTTTAAAGAATCTATTTTATTATTTATTTTATTCATTATTATCAATTTTCATTTTAAAGAAACAAAATAATTATATTATAGAAGCTTTCAATCATTTTTATAATTGTAATGTTTAATCAGGACAGGGCAATTTATAATATTTTAACTTAACTATGAATGATTTTATGTATATATTGCAACGGAACAAAATCGTCCGCCACATCTTACAGAGTAATCAAAGTAATTAAATTAATTATTGGGTCCCCGAGTTCGGCGACGGAGAGCACCACTGCCCCAACGCGCAAGGACAAGTCGAGCGTGAGTTCAGAAAAAGAGCTTAGAACCCCAATTGACACCTCGTGCACAATTTATTATTCAATTAAGTTAAACGACATAAAAAAATTAAGGATTAACAAGAATAAATTTAGAGCTGTTTACAATATGGCATCCAATGTGGAGCCGCTATATTCCAAATACCAATAATGCGAACCACTCCTCGCGATCTTCTTCCTCTGCCGTGGTCTAGTCGCGGTATATGGCCTGCCTACAATGACCTCAGCGGGCTGAATGCAATCCTAGAGGCAGCGTAGTGAGCTAGAGAGTTTTCCCTCCTCCTCGCGATCTCATTCCTTAAATATTTTTTTGAGTCATCCTACACGGCGCTCACACTAACCACCGATGGCCTTTCTGCTGGTCCTTGAGCGCTACCAAAACCAAAACACTTCCACCGAACATTCACGACGCACCGCAATTTAAACAACTTAAACCAGTACACCTTAATCGAAAGAAATAATGGTGCCCTAAAAAATATTGTTACATCATACATGTATAATTTCTTAGATGTGTATCAACTTCCATTAGATAATTTATCCACTGTTAGTGAATCTATAATAATGATAATTACTTTATCGTTCCATCACTTTTTCTCCGATTGTTGCATTAGTTTAGTCTAACAAAAGATCCTCGGTCACTGCATCCCAATCTACTATGGACACCTATTTTGTTTCGTTGAGCTAGTTCTTCCGCCAAGTTCTTCCGCCAAGTTTCCTCTGCGGCTCCTTTTAAAGCTAACTTCCTTTATTAAACTGACCCTTCCAATTGAGTTTCCCCTTATTTTCTCTATTAACTCTTCTTCTTTTCTTTCGGTTGCGGACTTCCCTAATCAACGCCGTGGGTTCTCATCTCAGTTCGTTTAAACTTTTCGCAAATTAACCGTTCTATATTTGTGAGGAAATATTGACGGGTATGGAATTATATCATATTTTTCAAATATCAGGAGAAAGGAAAAGAATGAAACCTCGTATAAGTGTTAAAAAATTTAGGATTCTTTTAATCGATGATTCAAGCCCTGACTTTGTGAAATTGCATAACAAGTCACATAACAATTTATGTTTATTAAATTAGTGAATCCTTACTAGATTATTTAACTCTCATCCTTGTTGGGATTTTTTCTTCTCTATTTTGCACTCTTATGTAATTATTTGTAATTGTATATCTCTGCGATATGTAGCCCATGCAAAATTCCCGATTTTATATAATTTAAGAATGATTTAATAAAAAATATTTGTTTTTCTTCTTTTGTCTCATTATTTTTAAATATGAGGGAAAATTTCCAATAAATAACTTGTGATATTTAGTATGTGTAAATTGTATCTTTTATATAATTTAGGAACGTAAGTTTTAATCATAGAAAGCTGGACATGATTAAAACATGTAATCTATAGGCCATGAAGAGAATTGTACCTACTTTGATATGTTTAGTTTTATATGTCATTGCGAATGGTATTCTTGTACATAATCTAACTGAAATTTTAAAAAATTAAAAATTAACTTTTAATCATAGAATCCTACATTTTTAAAACTGTACCTATGGGCTCCAGAGGCGAGTAATGGAATAGAAACTCTGCCTCTCCCACGGAAGTAATTTAATATTTAAACGGTGAACAGAGATGAATAATTTCGAACTTGATTTTTTTTATTCTAGAAATTCATCCTCACGAGTTTTAAACCCTAATCGATACAGTGGAGAGTGATGAAATTAGGGTACCTTAATCCTGGTAAACAGTAAACGGGAGAAAATGAGAGATGAAAGCTAATGCAACTGGGTATCTGAAGCACTTGCAACGTAAAAGCAGCACTGCACGTTCCCTCTTAAACAGATACTGCCTGAGTAAACAGTATTTGGAATGACCAAGAAGAACATTTTCATCGCCTACGGCTTCAAGAACAAAAATGTTCTAAGAATATGATACCGACGACCAGTTTCTACGCCATGAATGGCTGACTCAAAATTGAATGACAAACCATTAAATGTAATTTATCCATAAAATATATCGATTTCGGACCAATTCCTTTTCCATCTCTTAAACTTTTTGCATAAGACAGTACAAAAATGAATTTCTACGTAATCCTATGTATGCATGCTAAACCTAGACAGTTCTTTAATGGAACTTTCCAGGATATTGTGTACTTCAGATGATGTGCAGGGTAAGTTGCTTCCTTCCTCCATACTATAGGACCTATTAGACGAACCTGGCTCATATGCCCTCACACATGGCTGCCATCTTCAATTTCTAAATATCTATTCCTTTCCTACACATACGAAGCTAATAGAGCGTTAGATAATGCAATATTCCCGCTGTATCCTTGAAATATACGATAAGTGTATGCATATCTAAATGGGTCAAATCCGAAAAGTTTAACTAGATTTTTACCCTAAAAATTATAATCTTTTAATCCTACTCGCATACAGCAGTTATTGATAGAATGATCATTATTAAAGTTAAGATAGTTAAGGTAAATAGTGAGATCAAAAAGGTCTTAAAGGAAAAGCTACATCGAATGTTTAAGATGAGTATATTTAATACTCCTTAGAATAAACCTGGTATACACCCAAGCATCATCTTTAAAGTTAAATAGGGAATACTCACGAATAATTCAAGGTGCTTGCGAAAAGGTTGTAATAAATTCAATTATTCCATTTATCTGTACCCTTATACACGTTAAAATTATATGGCAAACCCCTGCGAAATTAAACGCAAAATGAAAAATGAATTAAAAGGGTCTATTCACCGTAAAATATAACAGCTAGGTAAGAAGTGCAACTTATTCCAAAAATGTGTACCTGTGCCGTTTGAAAAGTCACCCCAAAGGCTGGTTGCATTTTCATCCCCTATACCTTTACTCACTTAAAGCAAAGGATAAGTGGCTAATATGCAAGATGAGGAGTGAGGTAGTTTTCTGTTGCTTTCTACACTTAATAAGAATGCCACATAAGGAAAACGCCCATGAAAGTGTACCATAATTATCCTTTAAATTACACTTTTCGTAGTATTCAATAAGATGATGTGATGGGGAAGGCGATGAATGATAGTTATCAGCATCACACATCTGAGTAGCTTCACATAATTACTGCCAGGAAAAAGACTGTATTTTGGACAAAAGTAAATGAAAATACATTTTCCTCTAGCCAGTGCCAAAAGGCAAATGAAAATAAGTCCATTTGTTAAAATGTAGTTGCAAGAGAACCTTCAGAACATTATACTTTAAAAAAACCTATTCGCATTATTTGAGGTGTATGGTGTAAGAACACATTCTTCCAATGACTTTCCTGAAATGATCATGCATGTCCAAAGCTAATATTTTCAAACGCGCTGCAGTTGCATCTTTCATGGAACTCATAGTCATTAAAACTCATACGGAAAGCCATAAACAAACGAATAAATAGCTGCATTTTCCTGAATGAGAATTTTTCCTCATGATAAAGGATAGGAGAAGTTGTCCTTGTCAAGTATTAACAGAAAGTAAACAATCCTACCATTCGCTTTAGAGGTATGCAGGTAAAAAAACCCGTTTTATTAATGATAGTCACTTAAATATTCTATCTGAGCATATATCTTACGCTTCGGTAATTATTTTCAAGACAAATGTAAAGGTTTTCTCGATCATCCATTCCTCTTCAGACCACTTAGACACTTAAAATATACTTTTTTATACAATTGTTCACCATTACCATCGTTTCCATGCATCCAGTTAAACACATCATTAGTACCGATAGCCAAGAATCCTCATATCGATTCATTAACTATTTCTTTCTCCTATTTTTCCTTCTGCATTTGCATTTAATCTTTACAAACAGAATGGTGACCGGATTAATAATTTCGTTCCGAGAATTCAACGCCGATTAATTTATTCAAGGTAACATGTCCCAGTATTCATTACTGTAATTTTGCAATATAACCATGTCCAATAAATGTTTATTTTTACTTCAAAAGCGTATTTCTTAATTATGCAATAGAAGACAGTGGAATGTCCAACCTAAAAGAGTTTCTTCGTACGCCTTTTACGATCTCTGCGAAAAAGGATTTATACCAAATTTATTTACCTAAGGGTACTTTTGAACATAAAGGCAAAATATATATAATAGAGGTATTAAAGTGATATCAAACCCCAAAACAAAGTTCAAAGAACGCCATTCATAATTCATGCTCTTCCGAATTTCTTGCCAGAAATTTTCCCTCGCTAATTTCGTTTTCCTGAGAGAGAAGTTTGATAATTTGCATTATATCTATTTGCGAATAGGACTGTTATATAGGAACGGACCGAGGTACATATTTTGGCGCCACAAGAGAAGAGTATCTTATTCACTATGTCTGGTAAACAATTTACAAGTATAGCATTACTACTCTTTAAAAAAAGACCAAGAAATAGTATTGTTTAGTAAACATAAAATCATATACTTTTTTAGAAACCGAATCAATATGCAGAGGATCATTATCAAATTATGTAGAATTGAATGGAACGAAAATCGCAGCCTCTGTCAGCAAAACGTCGCCTTGAAAAACGGGTATTTGGGAATTATCTACCCAAAGCAAACGAATTTTGTTACTAGTTCAGAAATTCTATTTTCCTTACTCCCATGTTACTTTCCTACATCTTCAACTTATGACCCTAAAATATTTTTCCTTGTTCTCTTAATTTGATATTATTCGGACTGATGATATTTATTATGCATTCCTGATATTGTTGACTGCCAAAGCAGAAAATTTAAAGTATTATCTTGCGAGTGCAGATCTTTCCTTCTAAAATATTGCCGCCCCAAGCGGATTTTGTTCCTTCTGTATTGTCAGAAGGGCTCTGACTATCTACAAAGCAAATATCAGCAGATAGAGAGTAAAGTGGATATCTCAAGCCCGAATTCTCGAATCACAACCGCAATATAATTTTCCGTGGATATTCGGCGACTAAGTCTGATAAATTGGGGCTGTCTCAGGCTTAATCTGCAATTATTAATCGAAACAAAACAGCATGGAAAATAACACTCCAAGATAAAAAAACCGGTTGAATCATTGCTTCCTTCTATGGCTTACAAAAAGTTTTATATCTCGCAATGCGGAGTTTATTCAGTAATGCATGAGCAAGTTTTCCTACAGGCAGTCCCATAATTAAGATCCGTAACTACTATAGGCATTCGCATTGCGGATAAGACATTAGGGGATGAGTGAGAGCACGACTCAATTTAATGTTTCTGGGAAAGGGTAATAACGGTGTGACTACCTGAATAGATTCGGTTAAATAGATGGGGCAAAATGTATGAGTTTAGAACATATCTGGAAAATAATGACTCTAACGTAACGAAATAACGAAAAAACAAACAGAGCTGAGATAACGTAACTAAACAACGTTTACGAATAACGCCAACTAAAAAATTCAAAAGGCCTACGCGGCAAGCATAACTAAAACCTAAAATATTATTACATTATTTCGTTGAAACTTAGTTGATTACAACTTCTTTTTAGCTAACTAGGAAAAAGTTAAGGGCAAGGGTAGTGTCCTTTTTAATTATGGGCGTATCGTAAGGAAAAAACACAGATCTGAGAAAAAGTAACATAACAAATAACGCCAACTAAAAAATTCAAAAGACGTATGCGACAAACATAACTATAACTCAAGATATCATTATGTAATTAAATTATGTAACATTATGTAAACTAAATTTTAACTAAATAATGTACATTATTTAGTTTATCTTAGCCAACAAAGAAAAAGTTTAAGACAAGGGCAGTATCCTTTTGTATTTAATACACTCCGTTCTATTCAATGACGGAACACATGAGATTCTCAATTCTGAAATTTACGGTTCATCATTATTTATAATTAACGTTCAAAAATATTAAATTCTGTTGTGAAAGACTATCCTAATTATAAAAATTCAGTGCCTGAGATATGTTTAAAAACAGATACCAACTATGAATTCTATAAGATAAGCAAGCCTAGCGATATATATTTTAAAAGCATTTATTTTTTTTTTTATGGTTTTTAATCAATATTTCGCTATTCTTCTCTCGTTACAATCCTAAGATTGATTTGCAGCAGTCTTCCATTTTTCACGATCCTGGGCCATTCTCTTTGCTTCTACATATTTCTGGCAGCCTAAATCCTTCATCAGCTGTCCTATGTAGTTTAGTCTAGGCCTGCCTTTCCAGTTTTTCCCTTCTACAGTGCCCCGTAGTATGGTCTTAATAAGCCCATCATGCCTAAGGATGTGACTAATCAGTGTGCATCTTCTCTTCTTTATCAGGTTGAGAAGACACGGTCTTTCTCTCATCTTTTGTATCATCTCTTCGTTTGTTACTTTGTCCACCCACGGTATTATTAGTATTCGGCGATAACATCACATTTCGAAGGCTTCCAGTTTCCTCTTTTCGCTCTTCCCAAAAGTTCAGGTCTCACTGGCGTATAGTAGGATACTCCAGACAAAAGTCCTCAAGAGGTGTTTTCTAATCTATAAATTGATGTTTGTAGAGGTGAATAGTTTCTTTCTTTTATTGAAGGCTAACTTTGCCTGGTTGATTCGGCTCAATATTTCCTTTACGCTACGCCCATCCGAAGTTATCCTGCTTCCCAAATAGATGTACTCATCCACTGTATCTAACGTCTCTTCCCCTAAAGCTAGCTCCACTCTAGTGTTGTGCCTGCTTATCACCATCACTTTTGTTTTGCTTTTATTTAATTTCATATTATATCGAGTGATTAATATCGCTTCTAATTCTTCTAGTGTATCTATTAGCTCTTCTTTATTTTCTGCCATTATTGCAATATCATCAGCGAACCTTACCATGTCCACTTTTTCACCTTGTACTTTCACTCCTGGTCTATACCTCAGTCTTTCCCTTACTTCATCTATTGCTCGCTGAATGTATGCATTTAAAAGGGTAGGTGATAGAGAGCATCCCTGTCTCACTCTTTGACGTATATTAGCCTCGCGGATATGTTCTCCACATCTGATTAAAGCTTTTTCTTCTTTGTAAAGACCCCATACTATCCTTCTATCTTTATACTTGATACCTGTTTCTTTAAGAACTTGAAACGAACATTCCCACTCAACTTTATCAAAAGCCTTTTCTAGATCTACAAAGGCAATGCAGGTGTCTATTCCTTTTGTTAGTCTTTTTTCCAACACTACTCTTAGGGTTAATATAGCTTCTCGTGTTCCTCTCCCTTTCCTGAAACCATACTTATCTTCCGATAGAATGGACTGTAGCTTAGATTCAATCCTTTGCAGAATTATAGTTGAAAGTATCGTCGAAACATGGGAAACCAAACTTATGGTCCGGTGTTGTTCACATTTCCTTGCTTGAGGTCTCTTGGGGATTGTGACAACAACTCATTTCTTGAAGTCTGTTGGTACTTCCCCAGTCTCATATATTGTGCATATCAAATTATATAAGGCATCTAAAACACCATCTCCAGCAGAATTGATTAGTTCAGCTGGTATGTCATCAATTCCAGGGGACTTTCCAGTTTTTAGTTACTTTACTGCTAGATCAAATTCTTCCCTTTAAATTCTATTTCCTAGCTCATCAGGGTCAACCCATTCGGCTTCCTCCCCTTCGCTATAGAAACTGGATAAATTAATGAAATTACTCTTTTACCGCAAAAAAATACAATTTAAAATATATTCTTTTCGTTTATAAATCTGATTGATATAAATCAAAATATTATAGAATTAGAAGATAAAAAATGATGATTTATGAATTTTTTAAAATTTATTTACAATTTCGAAGGCTATAAAAATGATTTCTTTAGGAGTTTAGGATTTAACATTACACACTGAGTTCGCTGAGTAGCTTAACAAGACCCCGATTTTTTGCTTAGTCATAATAAATACTTTCATTTGTGGAAGAAGCGTAAATTAATTTTCCATAAATAAATATTTGAAATTATCAGCAATGTTAACCGAGAGTTTAGTATGTTTTGAGGAAAATAATGTTTAAGATAAAATTAAAATATAGGACGCACTGAAGAGTGTAACCTTCTGGCAATGCAATTTCATTTATCAAGAAGTTAAATTGGTCATAATTGAACCGTAAGAATTTATATTAATTATATTATAATTATTTGAAAAAAATGATTTGACTTTATCTTTATGGGTCCCAACACTTTCTTATTCTTTCTGCCAAAAATATTAATAATATTACTTTAAATCACCATACCGATATCTTGATTGTAGAGTCAAAAATTATGAGATACTGTTTCATATGTACTCCCTGCGGGAAATACTTCTGAGGTTTCCTTTAGAGGAATACCGAGCAAAATGAAAAATTAAACTAGACTCCCCTCGAGAGCTGCCAAATTCCACATGGCTGAATTGCAACCTCTTACTTAATAAATACATGTACAAGGATTTACGACATAATTAAAGTCGAACAGCACTCCTTAGCAGAAATGAAGCACACTTTTTCCTCCCCAGCTGTGCTTTCATTTTCCCAAACTGGATTGGCGAGAATCCAAGCGAAATCAATATATACCGAGATTTCCCTAAGTATTGCGTTACCAGATTGACCCAAGCTTTATTTTGTCTCTAGGAAAAGAAACTTGACTGTTCTACTCTATTTAATGAGACTTTAGGGCAACGAAATTCACTGATTTTACTTCAAGATGAAAAAGGGAACTCAGAGGGAATATAACCATGGAAATTATATCCTTAAATTACCATATGGGACAAGTAATAGTAATAGGAAATGAAGTGGCCTTTTTTGGCTTACACTCTTGGTAATTCAGCAAATTAATATATACAAATATACTACACGAAATTGGATATCTGCATTGGCACGAAGTGTCTTCGCAAAGGACTTGTTCCAAAGCAACAAGAAAACAATTTCCGTTTATATTTATAAAATTAGAGTTAATCAATAGGTAAGCGGATGTTATTTTCAATAATAAAAATGATTTTATAATACATATGTAGATATAAAGCGAGCAATGAATTGATTTTTTAAGCATAATAAAATGAAAATCTGATCTTCGAGTGGCTTGCGGTTCTTTGTCGAAATTAATGGAAGCTGAAGGCACGAGGACTTCTTTTCTTCTCCTCGGGTAGTGCCAACTTTATTGCATTATCTATATAAATAAAAGTTACAGTTAATTCTGCGTGTACTTTGGAGGAAATTATACAAAACTAATCGAATCGATTAAATGACTTTCGTATTCGCAAACAAAAAGGATGAATTTTTATCATTCTAATCGTACTATATGGCTGTACTCTAGCTCGAGAAAAAAAATATATTCAATAGTTGCCAGTCTAATCAATTCCAACTATACACATATGGAGTAGAAAATTTGCACTATAGTGAACTCTAATTATTAAAACACATATATAAATTATGAATGAATAAGTTATAAAATTTATTTTCATAATTCTATCATTTAAATCATATTTATATTTTAGATCACAGTATTGTGTTCAAATTTATCACTGTTAATATTAGTAAATAATAGTGAATTTCTGTTGAAATATTAATCATTCATTCAATCTATTCAATTGTAGATTGCAAAGAAGGCCTCATATGCCATGCATACTGAATATCAATCATCAAGGAAAAAAATCAATTGGAAAACGTCCATGGAATACTTCAGTGTTTACTTCGCTATTGATTCTTCAAATGTCTTATTGTTTAAATCTAGCATTCGACACGAAAATGAAGCTAAATGCGGGATGTCACGATATCAATTCCAAATGTGACAAATTTCGCTTTGACTAATCGACTTGACATACCATTAATTCCCGACTGCGGATAAATCACTGCATCAACATGCGGGTGCTCAACAAAGCTATCTTTGTCACGTTGACAAAACATAATTCTTGCAGCTTCTCGTTTAATTTACAACCCCTTGAGGATAATATATCGATTTCGCCTCCAGCAGGGACGAGTTAGCTTCAATTCTTGGGTTGATATTCTCATTAATACATTTAATGAGAATTCTAAAGTTCGCCAGGGTGACTAATCTCGTAAGATATTTCTTTAAGCCCTTTTATATAAAGTCAGCAATGTATCAGCATCCGTTCACAATTTGGAATCAAGTCTCAGGTAAATAGTCTTAGTAATATAATTTGGTAATTTCTCAAGCCATTTCATGTATCACACGCTTATGGAGAAATTAAATAATAATTAAATCCAAGAAAGAGTTACTTAAGGTTGTACAAGAAGTGAAAAACGATGACTTGGCTGGGACTATTTCAGTGTTTTTATATGAGACCACTATTTTTCACTTCTAGTATGTACAATCTACGGTTGAGTTGCATACTTTCCTGTGCTAAGATAAATTTCATTTCGATCATTTTTAGAGTTACTTTAATCGAAGAGTACATCCTATGAAAATATCAAGGAACAAGTTATATTATTTTACCTAATATATGTATTATTATATCTGTATTTTACGTTCCTACTCGTTGTTTAAAATTGTCGAAACTTTAATTTGATTTTTTTCCATTTATGATCATGTTAAATTACATGTTAGAGTAATGATGAAGCGAAGAATCTTCTACTGCCTCGCAACAGATAATAAGGGGAGTCTATGACCTTTCCCCCTACCCGTTTAGTGAAAGTTAGAAGGAAGAGAAGACTTTTAGTATAAATCTCGCCCGAATAAAGACGAATTATTATTAATATTATATTTAAGTGGAAGATTTCCTGATCGTAAGGCTTTTGGGGCCTATTATTCATCTTGAAAACCCATAAAATCGTGATGATCACTTCAGAAGAATTGTCTATCAAGAGAGCCAGTATCTGCTAAATTTTCAAAGGATTTAGTACAGACACATGACCACCAATAAGCAATCAAGCAACGGTTTCATATAGATAGTTCAAATAGATGGTCAATTGGTAAATTTTAACAATTTATCAATGGATTAACTTTAACTTAATTTACTTAATTAATCAACGCTGTATTAAAAAAAACTGTATTAGTTGGCGATGTAGTATATTCACATAATATTTAGAGATGCAATGCTTTTGTAACTAACAATTGAATTATTTTAATTATATTTAACTTATCTTGGCACTTAAAACCTTCTCTTCGAAAGAAATGGAATTAAAATGTCAAATAGAAAGATAGGGATCATGACAAAGAAACACCAATGTAAATACCTTAAACATTAATGTATATTGACCATGATTCCGTGCAAGGTATATGCTTTATTGCTTTGTCAACCACAAGAACGTTATTTCCTTAAAGAACGAAAAACAATTATCGTAGCAAGAGATATCACGCTTTCGTTACACCAAGAAGAGAAACAAGAGCAGTAAAGGCTGCACGTGTTACAATTTCGGTTCAACAGTTTTTGGAGAGATGCACGTTTGAAAGTGTCCTCCCAGGGTCATGGGCGTGACCGATAGATAGTAAGGGAGACAAAGAAAAAAAATCGGAATCTCAGTTCACAATCTACCTTGGGAAAGCTGAGCACGTCTGAAGGTCTTACACCTTCTAGCGCAACGATAGGAGATGTATTTTTTCCCTAATGGGAGAATTCTTCCGCGGATAATAACAGCAGACTCAAAGACAAAGCTAGATGAGCGACATCATTACTTCCTAAATCCCACGGTCGAGTGTCTCCGTCCCAGACGTGACCATGTCTGTTGAACACAGAAATCATTTCGTGACATCAACTTTAACCTTCAAACTTCAGCTATTCCGGGGTGAATATTTTGAGAAAAATTATGTAATTTTTAAAGTATGTTATTCCTATCTCAACGATTCCCGGGGGAATTCATGTCACTTATACCAATACTTCAACCTCAAATTTAAAGCAGAATCGACGTTAGAAGAAGCTGAATTTAACTTGTAACTTGATTATTTTCTTAACGAGGAAAAATAAGTGAAATTTCTGATCACACGATGATTATATTATGCTTTTACTAAAAGCGCAAGACTCCAAGGAGTAAGTTTTAACATAGGGCAAAACAACACTGTTATCATTGCAAAATAAAACTGTTCTTTCCTAAAATGTATGCAAATTTATTAAGTGGTGCAAACATTAACGCATTTTGAAAATTCCGCGAATTACTATATCTTCATACATGTCCGTATTCAAATTGGTGATATACAGTTCGCTCTGTATTGTAAAGAGAAAAAACAGTCATTATTCACCATAAAGCTATTTTCGGTTCTTAAGAGAAAGCTCGAGATTTTAACGTGCCTAAGGGAGGCGAGGGTTAGAAGCTAATAATAATAAATTTATTGGTCTAAGGAGTACATCCAAGGTCCAAGTAGATCAAAGTATGCGTAATTTCATAAAGCCAGAAATAGTACTGCCTGAGGAGGGAGATATATATCATATTAAGCACCTGTAGACAGGGTGCGGCAGAACCGACCAAGTAGTTCGGGCGGTGGTGGGATATTTACGAAAAAAGTTGTTTATACCGTTTATATATCCCCGACGGAACAAAGGGAGACAACGTGCAACTTCCTCCCCCCACCACAGCTCAAGCATTTAACACTCGGAACTGCTTAGTCGGTTCTGCCGCACCCTGTATTTACAACACAGTTAGATGGAGGTTAGACTTTATTTCACCCAATAATATACTAAACCTCTGGGCAATCATTTCTCGAATATTTCTTACCGAGCCATTCAGAAGCCCAAGTCAAGGAACTTGACCAAAATTCTTCCAAATGGCATCACATAGAAATAAGCGAGAAATGTCCGAAAAAATCCTTCAAAGAAATGATTCGTTAGCTCTTTCCGTGACGACATCCAGAGTCTGTCCGAAACTCGGGGAATATGTGAAAGTGAATGACCTCGAAGCATTTACCGAAAACTAGCTCTGACCTCACGAAGAGAATCCCAAAAGGTCTCTGGGAACACAATATGAGCACCGGACTTCCTAGAACTGGGATACCCTTTTTCGGGCAACTGCCGGCAACTTTTCCTCCTTGAGGAGAAAAAGAGTTGGGGATTACCCTAAGAGCCTTTCCTTAAGATTTCGCAGGAAAAAAGAAGCCTATAGAGATCCAATAGGGATATGTGAGGTCTGAAAGGGAAGAGCCCTAACCTTTCCTCTTCTATAATTCTGATCCCGACTAACTTCATTCTTCTGGGGGCAATTCACGTTGAAGAACCCCAGGAAATCTCGCGGCTAACCTCTCTTTATTTCCTTTATATATTCAGACGCATTTCCTTGGCTTATAACGAGATTTCTTGCGATGAAAGACGATTCATCTTCATACGTCATAGAATTTATTTTCAAGGAGTTCCGCTTTAACTCTGCTATACTTATTCTGTCCAAATTCTTCCTCTACTTTTTCCTGAATCTGATGATGTACATACAATGATATCTAGTGGAAAATCATGAAAACCATCATTTCAAATCTTATTTCACAGAAAAAGAAATTTTGTAGCTTTAAATCCCTCCGCAATGTCGTAAAACAAAAATATAGTAAGGTAATTCTGAGTTCTGAAAATTAGGTAATGGTATGTACGACAAGTGAGTGACCTTCTAATTGAAACAGAGTGTATACTGCGCAAAAACTATGATTGAAAAGAATTATCTAATGAATATATTTCTTACTTTTAAATATTTAAAATCATGAATATTAGCATTCAATTTTAATGAATATACACATATATACACAAACGGAAATAAGTCATAGAAGAGCGTATTTGAGTACCAAATCTCAACACAAGTAGCGGTGATGTGGGTGATGTGTCGACTTTGGTGGTGGAATAATTTGCACGCTATCTTTCTACCCCAGGTTTTCTTTCTTTCTGTGGTCCCAGGTTCGATTCCCGGCTAATTTGTCTCTTTTCGAAGTTAGGTAATGTTCATTTGTGTTTGAATTGCTTTAACACTGCGGAAACGTATATAAGTGAGGATATTTGTTTCCATGCAGAAATAATTGTGTAGATAGTAGCTACTGGACTACGTACTAATTGTAAACGCATAAGTGACAGTGATATCTGGTAACAAATCACTCTTGCAATTAGGTATCTCTTCTTGTTTCACTGTAATCTGTACGTGATCTGTGTACAGTAGGAAGGAATAAAGCTCGAATGCTACTCTCAATATGTAGATCAACTCAACTTTGGAGGTGGTAACGTATTCTCGCCCTAGTGTTAGTTCTCAGGGCGTAGGAGTGAATGTTAAGAAAGACCCAGAGAGGAAGTTGGTGGCGATAGTTGGATGAGATTACAGACCGTATTCCCACGACCGCAAGACGCCGTAGCATTAAAGTTTTCTGCGAAAGAAAAATTTTATCACCGTCAGCAAATAAGCCGCATAACTGAGGCTTCTCTTATGCAAATTTATGAGGAATGTTGATCTTCATTAAGTCCCAAATTGTGATTTTAGTCACAAATGAGTTGAAATAACGTTGTCAGTGGAGAATTCAAATTGATGTTTTCGAGAAAATCTGTTTTTGACGCCTGGAGCATACGGATTCTTTGAAAGCTGACCTCCCTTATAAATCTGAAGATAACCATAATATATATTAAAGGAACTGATTCGTAGTTGAAATTTATTCAGTAAAGCTATGAATCTCTTTGAAGGTTAGGTTGGTTTGGGTAAGGTTGGGTGTGGGGGATTCTATGCGGCATATATTGAAGCAAGCTGTATTTAATTAGTTTCGAAGAATTTACCTGTAAACTTCAAAGCCAATACTTTCTTCAACAAAATTTTTCTGAATTAGAATTCTACGTAATGATAACTAGATTTCCTCGATGATACGGGGTCATTAGCAAATTCCGCCTAAGCATTAAGAGTTGCAGTAGGAAAAGACAAAGTTCTATTTATAGAAAGTTTAATATGCATTATAAATGCTGATAGAGCAAATATTGCATTACATGCGAAAGAAGCATCAAAACCACTCTCAATGTAATGGATCGACTGGAGAAAGAAGAGTAAGTCCCGCTAAAGTAACATCTTCAGAAATTAAAGTAGACATTTACCATTAATGAGGCTCTTGTCGAACGCAAAACCGACATCTTCTCCGAAAACGGTATGAGGAAGAGAGGACAATTTATTGGTAAAGTACAAGCTGTGACTTAGGTGGATTCCATTGAAATCTACTCCCAGGCAATTAAAATTAATTTCAACAAAGTTCAAAGGAATAATCTTTTATGAAACATAACCTAGGCGTGATTTGACTGTAATAAAACTATGAAAACATTTAATAAAATTTGTTTTTATAGTTTTGAGATTGGCTTGAAATTTAAGGTTAAAACTGTGATGCAGCTGAATTAACAAACTAGATGGGAAGAGTAATAAATGGAGAAAATCTCAGGAACCTATTCTTTGCACAGTTAATTGAATCTTGCATTAGAAAAAAATCGAACCTTACCTTTTTAATGAGTTGTAATAGAAGAATTTTTGTAATTGCTAAGCCAACAGCTGAGGTAATTTTGTACATATGGGCCCCAAACGGGAATCGAAGGCGAGACCGTTTTCAGCCTAACCCTTTCAGACCCTGTGTGCAATATATTGAACATCATTTTCAGTGCTTATTACATATTATTCATATTAATTAAATATTTATTTTTACGGTTTTGCTTCTTTTATTTAAATATTATGCCAATCCTCTATCAAAGAATTCTCATAGTAAGACTTTGATGCTAATTGAATAACGGAAACATTAGCTAAATTAAAAAATAATTTTTTCTTCGTAGAAAAAATTCAGGCCTGAAAGAGCTAAGGTAAACGCGATGCCTACTTGGCTTTACCAATGTGAGCTCACCAACCACCACATAGGTATATCTTTAATAAAATAGGTAATTTTAAAGAGTATAAACTATTTCTGTATTGAAGCAAAATGTTTCCATCTCATTACAAGCATACAAGTACAAATTACACGAGAAAGATAACAAGAGAAAATTGTTGAAAATCTCAAACAGTTTCTCTAAATGCGCAAATTCCGTTCACGATTGCTTAAAACTTTTAAACCGAAAATCAAATAAAGTTGGGAAGAATTTTCCGTCGGACTTTCAGGGCTGTGAAAAGAATCAGTGGAGAAAATCCAAGGAAGGCGTGGAGCTTGGGAAGTTGAACCTAAATATACAATGAAACCCTATTTAATGTTAATGGCGGAATAAAAAGAAATGACCCCGTTTCACTGAGTTGGTTTCTTCATAAATGTGGAAATTCCAATGTTCCGAGCATATACTTCTGGGGTCGAATTTGCAATAAAAATTATTTTACTTATAAAACGGAAAAATTGTCATTAAATTTCTACTTCAATCCGCAGAAAGATCATTAAACCACTAGTTTGACGTTTCGCCGCATTTCCAAGGAAACAACTGCAAATATTTCTCGTCGAAATAAAAATCGGGAAAGCGAGCGAGGCTTGGAAAGTTGTCCTTGGAAATGAAGTTAATACTGTGAATACTGTGAAACTTGAATGGTGATGGAAATGTTGCCACCATTTTTCCTACTTCTGCAACACAAAAAAGGTGAAATCCCATTTAATGCACTACGAGAATGTTCTGCCAAGTTCCTTAAGCTGCTTACCCAAGCAATTTTGACTTCAATTACACGAGGGATAAGGTAAATGTAAAGCTCTCCATTTGGACCTCTACGCAGCAACCCGTGTACCAAGACTTCTATGTGCACTACAAGTGCTCCATGCATCACTCGGAGATTCCGGGGAAATTGTTTTCACGGAGTATTCCTTTCGCGAATTACCTCTCCTGAATGCAAGCGCAAATACTGGCATTCACTTTAGCCCATTTTAGCGCATTATGTGTCCAATTTCAGTTACTAAAAATTAAAAACGTAATGCGGTAAATCAGAATAATGACACGAATTGCCTCCCAATTCGACAAGTCTATAGGATTATAATTAATTATAATCCTATGGAATAGAGCACGCAAAATGGCTTGATCCTAACCCGATTAATGGGACCACATATTGATTATTATCTTGAAAATAGAATGGATTTCTTGAATCTATTATCATTATCAACAGGCATACTCATGGAACAGCCAAGCTAGACTAAAACTATACTTTAACTTTTTTACTTGACTAACCAAACTACACTTTTATCTTGACTAAAGCTTCTCTATAAAGTTGAAAAAGTGAAAACGAAAATCTTAACAAATGATATAAATTTAAACGCTTACTATTGAAAAATGACGTAGTTCTTTCATATTTATTTGAGGAATATTCCGTACATTTTAATTAAATTCTTAAATGTACTATATTTACTTACTTGTGTACTTATCTACACTGCTATTTAAATACATTTACTACAAAATTTTGCAAACTAATTTAAAACAGGAAAATGTGTGTAATCTATATATATAAAGCAGAAATTCTGTGGGTTTGTGTGTTTGTGGGTTTGTTTGTTTGTCTTGGATTGGAGTCTACACCGTTTGCCCGATTTGTCTCAAACTTTGCATACGTGTCCATTTATATCAGGAAGGAAGTACTGTCGCATTTTTATTCAAAAATTTTTCTGGGTTCTAACCAAGATCGCTCAGATAGATTTTCATAAGGAATACACGTAAGCTTCACTTTTATCGGTTGCAGGCTTTATTTCTTTTGAAGAATTAAATTAGAAGAAATAGTTGTACAGAATCGAGACAAACACCGAAAGATAGAAAATTGAACAAAGATTCTTATTTTGGTCGTGGAATCTTACTTTCGATTAGAATTTGCGAGAATATTGGTAAAATATACAAAACTTTCGTGAAAATTCGAGGCTGTAAACAACTCATCCCCCTGACGACCGATCCCATTGTTGAATCCGAGCTCATGCTTTATCCCGTAAAAATACTCGTGGACTTGAGGCCCATAAAGCTGATGATTGAAGAGTACGATATATTACATGGATAACGAGAAATTTTCTGTAAGAAGGTAACCAGCAATTGCAGGTACGTAATTACAGTCAGGAGATTGTGTGTCTTCGATTTTAGTACAAACCGTTTGCCAGATTCGCGTCAAACTTTGCGTACGTGTTTTCTGGGACCAGGAAGGACGTACTGTCTCAATTTTATTCGATAATTTTGCTGGTTTCGAACCAAGATCGCTCAGATCGGTTTCCACAAAGAATAAATCTAATCTTCACTTTAATCGGTAGCAGGCTATATTTCTTTTGAAGAATTAAAACAGAAGAATAGTCGTGCGGAGTCGAAACAAGAAGCAAAAGAACGGAAATTAAATGAATGTTCTAATTTTGATCGGGGAATATTGTTTCCAAATCAAAATTTGGAGAATTTTGATAAAATACGCGTGAATTATCCAAAATTGTTGAGGTTGAAAATAGCCAATCCTCCTCACGATCAATGCGATTGTTGACCCGAGCTCATGAATTTTCTTGTACAGTAAGAATAGCTTGGGATTTTAGACCTTATTCTAAAGGGAATTTACGCATTACCGGCAACTTGAATTTAATCTACTTCTATATTCCCTGTTGAGAATCAACGGGCGCTTCAGCTAGTCTATATATATAAAGCAGAAATTCTGTGGGTTTGTTTGTGGGTTTGTGTGTTTGTGGGTTTGTTTGTTTGTCTTGGATTGGAGTCCACACCGTTTGCCCGATTTGTCTCAAACTTTGCATGCGTGTCCTCTGACATCAGGAAGGAAGTACTGTCGGATTTTTATTCAAGAATTTTGCTGGGTTCGAACCAAGACCGCTCAGATAGATTTTCATAAGGAATACACGTAAGCTTCACTTTTATCGGTTGCAGGCTTTATTTCTCCTGAAGAATTAAATTAGAAGGAATAGTTTTACAGAGTCGAAACAAACACCGAAAGAAAGAAAATCGAATAAAAATTCTTATTTTGGTCATGAAATCTTACTTTCGATTAGAATTTACGAGAATATTGGTAAAATATACAAAACGTTTGTGAAAATTCGAGGCTATAAACAACTCATCCCCCTGACGACCGATCCCATTGTTGAATCCGAGCTCATGTTTTATCCCGTAAAAATACTCGTGGACTTTAGGCTCATAAAGCTGATGATTGAAGAGGACGACATATTACATGGATAACGAGAAATTTTCTGTAAGAAGGTAACCAGCAACTGCAGGTACGTAATTGCAGTGAGGAGATTACCAGCTCATGAATGAGGGAAGTTAGATGCCTTGTATGATATAAAGCAAATATTCTGTGGGTTAGTACGTTTGTTTGTATGTTGTGTATCTTCGATTTTAGTACAAACCGTTTGCCAAATTCGCGTCAAAACTTTGCGTACGTGTTTTCTGGGACCAGGAATGACGTACTGTCTCAATTTTATTCGATAATTTTTCTGGGTTTGAACCAAGATCGCTCAGATGTGTTTCCATAAAGAATAAATCTAATCTTCACTTTTATCTGTAGCAGGCTATATTTCTTTTGAAGAATTAAAATAGAAAATAGTCGTGCAGAGTCGAGACAAGAAGCAAAAGAACGGTAATTACATGAATATTCTAATTTTGATTGTGGAATATTGTTTCCGCATCGAAATTTCGACAAAATACGCGTGAATTTTCCAAAATTGTTGAGGTTGTAAACAGCCAATCCTCCTCACGATCAATGCGATTGTTGAGCCGAGCTCATGAATTTTCCTGTACAGTAAAAATAGCTTGGAATTTAAGACTATTCTAAAGATAATTTACGCATTGCACGACTGGCAACTTGAATTTAATCTACTTCTATATTCCCCGTTGAGAATCAACGGGCGCTTCAGCTAGTATTCTAATAAAACAATATAGGTAAAATAAGCACTTTCTCACCTAAGAAAAACTGCCAATAAAAAAATATTTGAAATTCACATTGTTGCTTTCTTGAACTTTTCTTGAGCTTTTATAAACATAATTCTTTTGCCTTTAGCCATTAAGAGATAACGAATAAAAACGGCAAGATATCTAACAGGAAAAAATTATTCGAATAATAATGTTAAATTATAAATTAAACCTTGTGATAGATTCGCTTGGACGATCAAAAGCTGGCAGTTACAGTTCAACGATGATGTACCAGGCTCATTTCATGTAAATAACGGTATTTGAAAACCCCCAAGCATAGAGTCTATTCACAGAGATGCGAACTGATCTGTGATCCACGAAAATCAATAATGCCCACAATCTGTCCTACGTAATGAAACTTTTTTATCCATCTTTACTACATCCCTCTAAGCAAACGCGATTTTTCGCTGAAAAACATTTACTAAATAAATCAATATTACTACTCATTCCAGGAGCCAGTTTAAACTTCAAACCCCATGCCATTTGTTGCTAAAAGAAATCGAAAGAATAAGGTTTGAGGCTAAATGAGGCATGAGTTATTTACCCTTTCAGAGCCAGGGGACCATGAGCGGAAAATTTCCCATAAGTGCAGCTACATGAGGCTTTGAATAAAATACGCATAGGTATATTTATATGTATATTTTATTCTAGTTTATATTTACCCCTGGCCAAATATTTCGCTACCGATACCGATTCTGTCATCGACGAAGACAGAGTTAGCCGAATAAATGTCTATCGATTTCGTAAATAGGTGATCTGGTAAAAAATACAAGAAAAATTCACATATTAAGATGCATTGCTGCATTAAGAAGCATGTGCTAAGGAACATCGTAGGTAGAATGCTCTCCTTCCACGCGGGCGCCAGAGGTAGATTACCGGCCGACGCAACCTTATGATATAGGTTTATTAATCCTAGTGATAATTCAGTAGCTGCAGGCTATAATTTGCGCATTACAATTTTTTTTGACGTATCATGTAGATACTGTTTCATGGTTATTTGAAATTCATATTAAAATCATTTCTAATTCACACCGCTGTGTTTCTTATAATAATTCATCTATGTATTGTACATATATATTTTTGTATTTATTTATTATTTTTTATTTGTGCTTTTTATATTATTTGGTTGTTTATTGTATTGATACATAGGTATATTGTTTAATTGATTGTTATTGTTAACGTCACCACCTTTCCTTGCTGATAACTGCGATGATATTGTGTAATAAATAAATAAATATTGCGCTCGTCAGAGAAATTCTAAATTAGTCATATGAAAGTCCCTTCCTATAGTATTCAGAGGGGGTTAACCGATATGAATTGTAGTCCTCAGTATTTCTCATACCTAAGTGACTTTCACATCACAACAGACATGTGGAAGACGGAGGCATATACAAATGAAAGATGCATTTCTCAATTCGACGCCAAAACAAAAAATATTCGATTCATCGACACATGGCAGCAGGAACGTTTTTGATGTTAATGAAAATCTATTCACATCGACTTCAATCTGAGACGAAAATGCCATGCTGAAACACAATAAGTGCAAAAATGTGTGACTTTTCTAGTCATGGATTCACGATGATTGTCCTCGCTTCGCATCCATTCGTAGAGCATAGATGTAAATACGTAGGTCTTCACTAGGACTAGATGGAAAATGGGGTCTCGAAAGCAGAGTTAGGGGTTTTATTGCCTGAGGAAATTTCGGGCTGTATAAATGACCGTGGAGGATTCTCTCTACACCCAAATGGATGAATAAAACTTCACTAGGAAACACCCAAGCGTTGCTACTCGGCCGTTGCTGGTAGACGAATTATATTCAGCCTAGAATGAAGCTTTCAGTAAGCCACCAGCTACTATGACCTTCGCTTCGTAAGGCATTCTCATGCTATCCACGATTAAAATATTTTTGTGTGAGCCTGACCCCGTACTCTCGAAGGGCACGCTACGGAAACCGAAATAAATAAATCACATTTCATTTTCATGAACATTACCCATCTATGAACTCTTTGGAGGGAGGAAAAGCTTTTATTTATTCTACGTCCATTCTGTATATCCAATTCACTTATTTTGATTTGACAGAAAGTCATGAGGATATAAATGGAAATTTCATTAATTTTGGAAATGAGTAACCGATATAAAGCCATATTTCCAAAGCAATCTTTTTGGAAAAATTTGATATTAATTTTATGTACGTCCTATATATTCAATACAATTTACTTCTATACAAACTCATGAGAATATAAATAAAAATTTAATTAATTTTGAAAATGACTAACCGATATAAAGCACAACTTCCATTGTAATGTTCTTGGAAAAAGTTAATATTAATTATATGCACATGCTGCATATTTAATACATTTTTTTATTCTATAGAAACTCATGACAATATAAAAATATATGGAAATCACATTTATTTAAAAATGAATAAGCAATATAAAGCGCCCTTACCAAAGTAATATGAATTGCTATGGATCCAAGCACTCAACTAAATAACTCATTCGCGTTAAAATAAAAGACTTTTTGCAGTTGTAAATTTTAACTGTGAAAGTATTTGAATAAAGTTATGATTTATTTTTCAGTTTTATTAATTCATCCTTGAAAATTTTAGCCTATAGAAAATGTTTACCTATTCACATGTATCATGAAAATATTCAGAGCAGTCGCAAGAATATAATTTAGGAATTTTAACTAAACTAAAAGGAAGAGAAGAATCATTTGTATTGATACTACGATATTCTCACAGTGCTGAAGTCTCTTTGACATAACTCAAGAGCGAAGGAGGTTGAATTATTTAAAACCTTTCTCCTCAATAATTCAATATGTTTTCAAATATTTAGTTCGTTAAGTATTAATCAAATTTCATTTCATATCATGCATTGGTACTGCTAAAAATCGATGTATTATACTATTAGCTTTAAAGGCCAAAATCGGGATCGACTCAAATTTCCATTTGAAATTATCAGATATAATTTTCATGATTTTCAGCTGTTTAAATGTAAAATTTCTTAAATAAGATTAATTTCTTTCATAAAACAGGATGCTTTCTTTGCTGCGAAAAATAAGGAAACACATTCTCAATGGCGTACTAAGAATATTCTCTTAAATTGCTCTTTATATGGCATCTTGCCTCCTATCTCTTGAATTAAGATTAAAAAATTATAGTGACATTACAGACTCAATAGTATAATTATGTGATGATATTCCTTATGGTAAAAATATTTCGTGAAATTTCGAATAAATAAAATTTACTTACCGAGTTCCATACTTACGACATTTCTCGGCTAAAAGAATGCACGCTCTTTGTCAGTAATAATTGTCGTCTAATACTCGTATATACTGACAAGTCTTTTGATATCCTGTATTTAGATACGAACTACATTTCTTGTGTAGACATTAAATTAATTCGGGAAATATAAAAGTATTATCTAATATTAAATAACGAAAAAGGAAACAAAAATATCAACTTGAAATTCTGAATCCCTCAATTTGTATGTACATTTTGATCAGACGCACACAATATTGTGGAGAAGATATATATTGGCAATATGGTAACATAGAATTACACGAGAAAAATGTAGCTTGCATACTGCAAGCAAGCCGACGACACTAATTTCATATCCGCATCATATCGAGACGGTCCTCAAAAGAAAAAAAAAGGATTGAAAATATTCTTAATATTCGCTGCAATTTCATCGTCTGACATCAAACCCGGGTCTTCCTGGTGAACATATTATGCAGCACAACTGAAGATCGCCATCTATAATTATGTGTGAAAATTCAAGCAGAAATATCGGCTGCAACTGCTTCAAACGACGTTCTACTTTTCCCTTATATTCCTTATGAGAGAAATTGTAATGTGCTCTGGCATCGAACCCAGGAACAGTACGGTCTTATCTCAATTTTTTTCGAAAACCGATTCTTAATATACATCTTATAGCAAAGCAAGAACTTCCTATCATTTCGATAAGCGCTTCAAAATAAATAATGAAAAACTACCTCAATGTATTTTAAATGACAGATTTTTGCATCGTCCTAGCATCGAACCCAGGATATTTTCTCTAAAAGTCATTAATGTTTTCGATAGATCATTACCATATTTATAGGCTTCATGAGTATTGATTCTCTACCTATCCGGTAAGTATCTTTTAAAAATTCCTGAAAATCAAAGCAATGCATTTAAACGGGAAAAATCGGGACCTTGGGGCCCTCTGGAATCGAACCCATAACACTGAGGTTCAAAATCGCATTTTTTTCTGGCGGTTACACGTTATGCCCAATACGTCGTAAAAATTTTAACTCAATGACGCTTGTAGTTTAGCCTGTGAATTTGTATCCTCTTCATTTATCTATATACATGAATGAATCCGGAGAAGCATCTATATATAATAGATAAAAGGCAAAGCGGCTGCTGATGGTTATGTTATAATTAAAGAATAGATTCCAAAAACCATCAAGATTAATAGCCCTACTTATAGACTCTCTAAATGGCTAAACTCCCAATTCAAAGAGCTTCCTTTCAAAGATTTTTTTCTGTTATTAATTCTGTAGATCTTATACAAAAGTTAGATGGTATACAGTTAATTGATTCTGAGGTACTCGTTTCCTTCGATGTTTGTAGTCTTTTTCTTTGTGTACCTATAAGTGAAACCTTGTCTGTTCTGAGAAACCACTTACAAAATTTGTCTTACACAATTGTGTTCAAGAGTATATTGTATTGACTAAGCTGTGTATGGATCAAAATGGTTTTCAATTTCATAATAAATGGTATACTCAAACTCAGGGCACCTCGATGGGGAATCCTTTATCTCCGTTTTTAGCCAACATTTTCATGACACATTTAAAAGAGTCTTGTTCCAAAAGGTTTTCTTATTTCCCTAAAACTTGGTTAAGATACGTCGACGACATTTTCGCAATTGTCGACATTAATCAATTTGACATTTAAAAGTTTTTGGAAAATTTAAATAGTTTATTCCCCTCCATCAAGTTTACCATGGAACTTGAATGCAACCAGCGATTTCCCTTCCTTGCTACTCTTATTATCCGCAATGGGAACAAATTAGAGTTTGACATATACAGAAAACCCACTTCTAGTTTGAATTTCATTCCCAGGAACTCATTCCATCCGACGAATCAAAAACATGCAGCTTTCCACCACTTAGTTCACAGACTGGTTAATTTTCCTCTAAACTCCGAAAGATTTAAGATAGAACAAAACATGATTGTAAGAACTGCTTCTAAACTTGGTTACAAACCCCAATTAATCCACTCCTTAATTAAAAGACATAAATTCAAATTATTCATTAATCGTCATACCACCTTAGTATCATCTAATTCTACGTCCTCCAAAAAATATCTAAAATTGAACTTCTGTCCCAAACTCACCAACAGTCTTACTAAAATATTGAAAGATTAATTAAAAGACATTAATATCGTCTTCCATAATCCTTACACAATTAAAAACGTTTTAGGCAATACCAAAGACAAAATCGAAACATTTGACAAATCAGGCATTTACAACATTAAATGTCCTGAATGCAATTTAATATACATTGGCCAAACCAGACGAAATTTGATTACTCGTTTTAAAGAACACATTGCGCATTTCAGATTTGGGAGATGTCATATGTCTAGTGTGGCTAAACATATGAACGACACTGGTCATCAAATTTCTTTGAATGATTAAAATCTGTCACATTCTTCACACACTCATTTAAACGCCTTGGAAAATTTGTACATTTATAAAAATAAAGATATATTAATGAACCAGTATTTACAATTTAACCAAACTCTCTTCTAATTAACTGGCACAAAATCTTTCTACGATCTCATAATGACACAGTTTCTCAACGTTCTCCTTTTGTGACACGTCTCTCCACGTTCTCAATTTTGTTCCTTGCCGTCTCTTCTCCCGACTTCCTTGCATTTCTTTGCCGACCTTAGCCTGACGATGACTTCTTGGAAGTCGAAATACGTATAGCCGCTTTGCAAGTTTCTTGATGGTTTTTGGAATTTATTCTTTAATTATAGAATTATATTATTACTAAAATTTCTAGATGAAGAGCGAGATTGAGAGTTTTCCCTATATTGCATCGAACATCTTACTTTTGTTTTTATCGAGAATGATTCTTAACTCTTAACTTATTTTCTTTGAAGACTTAGAAAAAAGAGATAGCTTTGGGAGTAAGAGGAATCTTTCGTAAGTTATAAGCTTTGGAATATTCACAGAATATTAGATAATTTTCATTGAGTGACATGCCATTGACATGAAGGAGCTTTCAGTTAATGGAAAATCTATGGGAAAGAAATCGATCAATAAGTGTAGCAAGGGTAACAGAGATGAATATATGTTGTCTAAATACGTACAGCTTGTAAAGATAAGTTTTATTTTTCCAATTCCGTTGATTAAATCAAAATATACCTCCGATCAAAATCAAAATTCCCCGTCTATATGATTCCACAACGTATCAATTTCGCCTGTATCATGTGAATTCATGAGAATTGTTTCTCCTAAATGGTTTCCTATCGTCCGTCTGTCAGTTGCGTGGGTGAGATTGACGTCGAATGGAATACACGTGCATCCAAAACTTTGTTGAGGTATTTCGTAAGGATTCCACGGGTACTCTGTCAACTCTGTTCCTGCAGGCTTCATTAAAGTATGCAAATACTAAAGACATGTAATCGAATTTTACATTTTCTAAGACAAGAAAGCTCTTTATGGAGGCTTCGTCTTTGCAATATCAGTGTCGGATCATGGCGGTAAATAAGAAATGATTTTACGGAGCAAAAACGTTTAGTGATAGCGAATGTTTCTGTATTCATGTTTATTCTACATTTACCATTCCGAAAGAAGAAATAATAAACAAAAATAAGGAAACAATTGGCCGCATGTGTAACGATGTGCGAGACCTCACTTGATAGACCTGTCGTCTGTTTCCATTACATCAGCTTTTAAATTAACAAAATATTAATAATACGAGGGCAGATCGGAAAGTAACGCAGAATAATTTTTTTCCAGAAAAGTTATGAAATGTACCAAAACCAAACAAATCACAAATTAACTTATATCTTTGACCTACTTTTCTACATAGTCACCAATTTTCTCAACACATTTCTCCCATCAAAAATATTATTGTGCGTTACTTTCCGATCTGCACTCGTACACGTCGCCGTTCTTCACACGTGGACGACAGTATCATACGCGCCATATTTGTTTCATAGTTCAAGCTTCTCCCGCTAGAGCTGCACATGAAAACAAAATACCCTCTATAGCGCAGACTTTAAACTATTTTGCTTTGAAATTTCAACATTCCAGCTTCAATACCAGTGGAGAAACATATTATTGTGCGTTACTTTCCGATCTGCCCTCGTAATAATAAAACTCTTTATTTGACGGGGTTAGGCCCATAAAGGCCTCTCTTACACCTGACCTTTCAGGATAACTATTAGTTACTATTATTAACAAAAGGAGTAATGCGAAAAAAATATAAATATACATCTATAAAAAGAAAACATAGAAGAGGTAAAATGAAGCAATTGGGATGTGGGGAAAAACTCTTCGGTTGAAGGCATTCGTTCATTCGAGAAAACCCCACTGTGCGAGAAAACGCCGAGAAAAAACCGCGAAAACAAGGATGGAAATAAATACAAGCAGGTATATCACTAGTTGCATAATTGTTGTCCAATCATGGCGTGTGAATTTCTCGGTAGTCGACTACGAATGTCATTTACTTAGAAAATATTCCGAATGGGAACACATTTAATAGCTTAAGGATTAATTAAAATAGTTGGTAAAATACTGAACCGAACCCTACCGTCCCACCTCGTTAAGGCTTCGACGACTGGACTTTTCATTTTGTTTTCACAGACAGACATGAGACCTTTGAGTAGGTTCACGTGCATCAATATTAAAAATCCCTATTTAATTCCATCTCCTTCGATTTTGTGGCGGTTCACCCCAACCTTAAAGTTATCTAAAATCTTGAATCCTACCCTCAATTACTAATTTCAGCAGTTCTTCTGCTCGCGATATTTGAGTTTGCCTCATTTCTTTGATATTTCCTCTGTCGATGCTCAATCACTTCAAGTAAAGCAATCCTCTCCCCAACTATCTGCAGAGCCTCCGAATTGTTTCCCTATCCTCTCAACTTACTTTTTCCATTATACCGCACACCCACAATTCGAAGGACTCTAATCGTTTTACTTTCACCTCTCTTGGGGTCCATGTTTCACACCCATTAAAAAAAAACACTCAAAACCAATGATTTACCAATCTTTTCCTGATTCCTCTATCGAGATCTTTGGTTTAGTTTCGCATTACACAATAATTAAGAGCGAGAAAAAATATTTGCATAATTTATTTATATCACTTTATTTATATCATCCAGCGACAAAAATTATCCACTGAACCCCCGGGCAAGTTATAGCAGGTATTAAGGTTTGTTTACCTAATCTGGCTGTGATCTTCTAACTGTTACTTTGAGGATATCTATAAAACTAGTAACCCAAAGGCATGATTGATCCTTGTGCAAAAACATTATGGAGTTTGAGAGTAGTTAAAATGATCTTGAAAGCTTCATTGTAACAAAAAAATATTTCAGACCGCAGTTTAGTCAGTCAATTCAATCAGAAGATACATAACATACTGAAGATAACATTGGGAGCTTGAGCCTTAATCTTAATAATTTTTGCAAACGGAACAGAAATTAAAACTCTCCCCAAGAACTTTCCATTAATCATAACGCAGCTGAACTCATTCACATCCTTGGGAAGATCTGGGACGCATTCCTTTATTATTCTGGTGAAACTTCTACAAATGGCAGATGAGGGACCAGATACGCGATGGTGTTTACTCCTTAGGGGTTATTCAGAATCCCTTATTCATTCCGAGAACGAAGGAAAATCTGATGGAGTTTGGATAAAGTTAGAGCCATAAACACAAAAAGGGGAAGTTTCAAATACATCCCAATTCATTTGTAAATCAAGAGCATTGTCAGCATTCCAACAACCTTCATGCAAGAATAAGAAGATGTTAAGGATGTTCAATTTGAAGATGGATTAAGATGAAGATTCAAACGAACTTTGCTTTAGCTAATGAAAGAATCATGTTAGGAAATATTCCGCGATACCTTTTTTATCTCTCTTTATATAATACATATACAAATTCAGCAACCAAATTTGAACTTATGTAAGATGTTTGATGACTTAATGGGTGGGGTATAAGGAAATGAAGGAGACGGCGCTTAACAGGAATTTTTGATTGTACATGTACTTACCGAAAGGTAGAACAATCATGAATGAATTTAAGATTTTACGCTGTCTTTAGATGGATAAAGATTTTTTTATTAATTAAAGTATAATGGTCTTATAGTACGTTACATCTAGGTTCAAATGACATCATTAATCTAAAATTCGATCTCAAAATTAAAGAATTCCATAGATAATTTCGTAGATAATATTTTTATTGACATTTCACAAAAAACGTCAGGGAAGGGGTTGAGAGGGAAGAAATATGGAGACTGGGCTTTTGAGCAATGGAATTGACGTAGATCATAGCACAAGTTCCGTCGATGAGAGAAATAAAGAAATAATGAAGATAGTAAACAAAATTCAAGTCTAGTTCAGTTTTTGACACTGTGAATAAAGTGAGTCCGCCCGATAGTAGTCGTAGTAAAACACCAGAGAAAGTAAGGACGAAATGTATAGAGTGCGAAGAGAATAAATACGAAGAAATTGAGGGATGAATCCTGAGAAATAGATATATTTGAAGGTAGAGGTAAAAGCTGTGTAGGTAAAAGCTGTAGAGGTAAAAGGAGCAGAGGTAAAAGCTGTAGAGCTACTTTTAGATATTAATCCTTATAGAAGATTAAAGGAGATTAATGAGAAACATAGCAGCACCTATTATAAGCTAATGCAGAGAGAACATTGTAGTTATATCGTAATTATTTTATAAATCAACTTCTAAGCAACATTACCACGTATAAAGGGATCAACTATATTAATTGTTACAGCTCTGTACATCTGTTTAACAATATTTTCTACATTTTCGTTCTTTCAAAATCGAAACTCATTAACGCTTGAGGACAAAAAAACGACTGTAAGAACTCAGATGGATTACGGAATAGGTGTCTAAAGCTAACAGGCGGAGGGCTCTTAGTTGCTTCCAGGGCTCAAAAACGCTCTTAATCATATTTTTTTCATTTTCCAGATGGCGACCCTGCAAAATGAGTAACGCTACTACAAATGGCTTCCTTAATCGTTTTTGTTGGACTACCGTAAACTTCCGCGTCCCAAGCTGACGCTTGTTGTTCCTGCCTGATTGGCCTCTTGGAAAATAGAACATGCACTTAATGAGGAGACATTTACCCTGAATGAGTGCGGACCGTCAACTTACTTCAATGGTCTAATTTGAGTAAACAAGCTAGAATCGGATATTTTTAGATACATGGATATCATATTAGGGAGAGCCATTTTAAAGATTCTTTTTAATATTTATTATATTTAATAAAAATGTAATAATACAAAATTAAGTTCATAATATAAATAAATTTATAATATAATTAATAAAATATTATATAAATATTAAAATGAAATATAAACAATATTATATTTAATTATAATTTTCGCTAACGACGCAATTTAAAAATAAACCGGCAGATGGCAAACCCTACACAATAACTACATCCTGTATGCTTTCTTTACTCATACAACTATTTAATAATCTGTAATTCTGTTTGAAATGAATTACACTTTTGCCGAATAATATATTGCACGAATTACAAGCTGATTTAACAACATTAATTGGGGGTAGGATTAGTCTAATTGGGTGGGAGGCTTTATGATATTGGATTTTCCCATTTTTACTTTCTCCATATACGAAGTATTGAGAAAGTATTGTTTTCGTGAAAAAATTCGACTTCGAGATTTCAACGGAAATACATGTTTTGGGATCCCTACAACACGTTTTAACCATTTTCGGAATGATGTCTGTGTGTGTGTGTGTGATAGTGGGCGCTCTAACGTAAAAACTATTGATCGTATCAATACCAAACATCATATGTAGTACTGTGGTATGTGCTGTCAGAGTTGATTAGTTTTTGGAGTAATTCAGTTCTCCGAAAGTCGAGCTTCATTCAGTCAAAGCTCATTTCCGGTTTTCAAAATATCTCCATAAATATGATATATACGTGTGTTGTATTACTTATAAAAGTTTTAGATAATTAAATTTACTATAACTTTTGTATTTAACATATTTTTGTATCAACGGTTGATTAGGAGTTATTCGTGAAATAAGCGATAAACCTGAAGTAGCTGTTATGTACTTTGTGGGCGCTCTAACATGAAAACCATTCATTGTAACAACACCAAATTTCATATGTAGTATTTTGGTTGGTTTCGTTAGAGTTGATTAGTTTTTGGAGTAAATCGGTTTACCGGAAGTTGAGCTTCATTCTTCAAAGCTCATTTCCGGTTTTCAAAATATCTCCATAAATATGATATTTAGGTATATACTATTATTTATAAACGTTTTAAAAGATACAATTTACTATAACTTTTGTATGAAACATATTTTTGTATCACTGATTGTTTAGGAGTTATTCATGAAATACTGATAAACCGGAAGTTGCTGATTATGTACTTTGTGGGCGCTCTGGGCTCTATGGGCGAAAGGCCAATTTCATCGTTTTTCATCGATCATGTCCCAAAAACATTATTTATAATGTTTTTGGCGTCAAAGATAATAATATATATATATTAATCACTCATCTTCCAAGTTTAGATGGAATATAGAGTTCGAAATTACTGTTGTAGATAAATATTTACATCTTATATATGGAGAAAGTCATGTGCTGGCCACATCAGATTTTTTTAATTTACAAAACCACATTATTTTTGAAGGTTAACAAATTTGTATTGATTTTCGAAATACCCATTAGCAGATCATGATATAAAAATCAAATAGAGAAAATTTATTACTAAAAATTGTAATTTAATGTATGTAATAAAAAACCATCTTAGGTTGATCTCAGCCAAAACGCTACTACATTCTAAGCAGTAAAAATATTACCTCCTAGCACACAAACTAAAATTTATACTTTTCAAATAAAAGGTCTATAAAAATGTATCAACAAAAACGAGTATTCGTAATATGTTTTACTAATCTTTGATATTTTTCCGAACATTTACATAGGAAAGGAAACTATAGAGTGAAATTTAAGACTGACATGTTTCCGTTGGACAAGAAATAATTTACTTCCATCCTTGGATGTAGCATTACTCTTTCTTTCTTATCCAAATTTAGACGAATAATGCATAAGGCTATTCTATTTTTTCTTTGCGACTGTAATATCATTCATGACCATTTCAATTCTGATTCCATTAAAAATTCTTGTCAATGCATTAAACACTTAAATGCTGGTCATATAATATACTTGACTTCTAAAGTACTAGGATGACATTTCTTAGGATGATCTCATCCAAAATCAACTAGGAGACAAATCTTTCTCAACAAGAGAGTACAACTTGAATTCAACGGAATGGGAGTTGTTTACAAAAAGTGATGAGGTTGTAAAAGAAAACCTTTAAGGGTATGCTTTAGAGTATGAGTAAAGAGTATGCTTTAGAAGAAGGCTAGGAAATTAATACTTTTGAAGAGGGAATATAAATTACGCTTTTGTTTTAATCGAGATCAAAATGACTCTTCCATCTAGCATATCGATGTTAAAAGAACCCTTCATAAAAAACAAAAGGACTAATTTAATTAAGATAAAATAGAAAAGACTGGAAGAGTTTGCGGGTTAAACAATCTACATTAAAGTTAGATATTAATATCCACAGTAAAAAAATACGACTAAAGAGGGTGTATAAAATCTTCACAATAACCTCCCGTGGAAGGTTATAGCTAAAATATGTAAAGCAGAAAACCCAGGTCATGTGCAGTACCTGAAGTAAAAAAATGGTAAAAACGCTATAAAACTTCAAAACAAAAGGTAAAAAATACGCCATTATAATGAAAATCAGAAGAGAGATTTCGCAAAGTTTTCAAAACGGAATAAAATTCAAAAATAACGATATAAAGGAAATATAAATGTAATAACGCAAATTGAGTACCACCCAACGTTTATAGTGAAATTAATATTAATGAGTTACTTGAATCTGACAATAATTGTATTCATTAATTTAAAAATCAATGTATTATCATTAATTTTTAATTTAATTTGATCAGGAAAATAGAAAAGTAGGACTATTTTAACTTGGGTGAATAATTGAAAAGCGTAATTAATTCGAATATATATATATATATATATATATATATATATATATATATATATGGGTCATTCCACGCCAATTCGACAAGGAAATCGGCAAAATTGACCCTTGAGGTAACCGATTTTGATCAAATTTCGCAGATCGCTTTGATTTGATAACAAAATGAAAACTCTCAAGCCGTTTTGTAATTAACGCAATTGTTTACGAAATATTGCAATGTTTAAAAATTGAAATTTTACAAAAGTGCCTTCGCATTCGAAGCCATATCTCCGGTAATATAGAAGTTAAAAATACACAACATAACTTAATTTAAAGGTCTTGTATTATAAAAGATAATGATAGGAAGTTTTTATAAAATTTAAACAATTTAATAATGTTTATAACAATTTAAAATTTTCAAATCGATTTTTGACGATGTAACCACCCCTTCGATTTTTCTCATTTTTTAATATGTTGTACATACAACCCTCCTCTACAATTTAAAAAAATTTGGCGAGGGTAATATTTCATTTAAGAAAGAAAAAAATTTTTGAGTATAGGCGTGACGCTCGCCGCGGCTCCGCGCCGTCCGGCTCGCGCGCTGAACGTTCGGAAGTGTGGCGTTTCATATCTCAGCACGCTTATTCTTCCATCTGCTTTTCACCAATTTCAACTGTTCTACCAATATTAACCGACCCTTTAATTCCCTTCACCCTTGCCGTCTGATGAAACCAATGGAAGTCATTACACTCAGGGAAAAGAAAGTCGCTTGGGCAGACTGAACGAGACGTTACAATCCCTCGATCAAACACCTATTTCAAGCAAAAAATACATAAATCAAGGAAATATCAAGCGAGGTAATCGAAAAACACTCTCAAAGGGATGGTTCACCTCAAAGTTCCAACATTGCTCCCTCTGATTTGACTACTGTTACTTCTAATTTTCATAGCTTTGTTAGAAATCTTTCATCTACTTCTTTTTCTGCTGAAGAACTTGACATATTAAACCTGGGTCTGAAATTCGCCTTTCCACCAAAAGTATCACTGTTAGATAAATTAGTGGCCAGCATAGAAAGTGGTATTAAATATTTGGATAACAAAACCAAAACTTTAATCAGGCTATCTTGTAGGAGAACTTTATCCAAGAATCTTAATTCATTACACTTACCTAACTCATCCAATTACTATAGTATTATAAAAGAATTAAGATCTAAAGATTGATTTTATTTAAAAGCAGATAAAGGCAATTTAGTAGTGATTTTAGATAAAAAACAGTATTTTCAGAATTCTCAGTCTTTATTAGATAGTGGCCCATACACAACCTTGACAAAATCTCCTCTAAATAGTTATGTTTTACAAGTTAAAAATACTTTAAACAGGTGTCCTAATTTAATATCATCCTCTTTGAAATATAAATCACCTGTGTCTAACCCTGTAATTCCTAAATTATACTGTTTACCAAAAATTCACAAGAATAATGAAGCTATGAGACCTATAGCTTCTGCCATTAATTCTCCTATTTACTATATTGCAAAATGGCTCAATTCACAATTTAATAACCTACCTTTTTCGTTCAATCATTCAATAGTGAATTGTTTTGATTTTATCAACAAGATTTCCAAAATTGAATTAAAAGACTCTGATCTGAAAGAGTTTCTTTTGATGTTTGCAGTTTATTTCCCAGTGTTCCCGTTGATGATACTCTAAATATTTTACATACTTGTCTTACTGATTTTGGTTTTTCTGATGTGATTATTGCTGAGTATCTTTCACTTACTAGAATTTGTATATACCAGAATTGCTTTCAGTTTAATAACAAATATTATACAAAAACTTTTGGTACAGCCATGGGAAATCCTCTTTCTCCTTTCTTTGCTAATATTTTTATGAATCATTTTGAAAATTTGTGTAAACAAACCTTTGACTACTTCCCTAATGTTTGGTTAAGATACGTGGATGATGCTTTTGCTGTTTTTGACACCTCTATTATGCGCATAGATTCCTTCTTATCAAAACTAAATAGCTTGTTCCCTTCAATTAAATTTACATTTGAAGTTGAACAGAACAATTGTTTACCCTTCCTTGATGTAATGGTCTCTAGAGTCTCTAACCGCCTACATTTCGATGTTTATCGAAAGCCTACTTCGTCAAATAATTTTATTCCTAATTCCTCGTTCCATCCTTTAGCTCACAGACACGCAGCTTTTCATCATCTTGTTCATAGACTGTAAACCTACCTCTAGATATTACTAGTTATAATAAAGAATTAAGTTTCATTAAAAATACTGCTGACATGCTAGGTTACGATTCTTCATTAATTAATACTTTAGTTAAGAGGCATAAATTTAAAAATTGATTGGTCAATGCTCTACTCTTTCTCAAACTCCTGATACTTTACGTTCAAAAATTTATTAAAATACCGTATTTTCCTTCATTAACTAAAGGTCTCTCCACAATTTTTAAACACAACAATCTTAAAGCATGTTATTACAACGATATTAATTTAAAGAATTTGCTAGGTTCAACTAAGGACAAGACTGAACTGCTTCATAATTCTGGCATTTACTGTATATCCTGCCCAGATTGCGAACTAAAATATATCGGCCAAACAAAAAGGAGAACTATCATCAGGTTTAAAGAACATCTAGCCGACTTCAGATCTGGGAGATTTTCTAATTCGGCTGTTGTAAAACATATGTTTGACTTTGCACACAACATTAACGCAGATAATCTAAGCCTTGTTCACATTGCTAATTCAGGTTTAGACGCTTGGGAGAATTTATTTATCTATAAAATCGGGAACACCTCATGAATTTTGACACTGATTTCGACAGATCCTTGTTCAGCCTCGTTGATCTCCCTGAGCGACCTTCTTTTGTTTTTTCCTCCTTCTGCTCGCTGTTTTCAGGTTAATATCAGTCTCGAGGTTTCTTCTGAAGATGCTACACGTAGTAGCGAAACGTTAGTCAAGACCTTCTGTGTTTTTCTTTGACAGCACAAGGTATATCGTGACTCCCTTTATTAACATTGCTGTCAGTGGTGTTTTAATATTATTGGTAGAACAGTTGAAATTGGTGAAAAGCAGATGGAAGAATAAGCGTGCTGAGATATGAGACGCCACACTTCCGAACGTTCAGCGCGCGAGCCGGACGGCGCGGAGCCGCGGCGAGCGTCACGCCTATACTCAAAAATTTTTTTCTTTCTTAAATGAAATATTACCCTCGCCAAATTTTTTTAAATTGTAGAGGAGGGTTGTATGTACAACATATTAAAAAATGAGAAAAATCGAAGGGGTGGTTACATCGTCAAAAATCGATTTGAAAATTTTAAATTGTTATAAACATTATTAAATTGTTTAAATTTTATAAACATTTCCTATCATTATCTTTTATAATACAAGACCTTTAAATTAAGCTATGTTGTGTATTTTTAACTTCTATATTACCGGAGATATGGCTTCGAATGCGAAGGCACTTTTGTAAAATTTCAATTTTTAAACATTGCAATATTTCGTAAACAATTGCGTTAATTACAAAACGGCTTGAGAGTTTTCATTTTGTTATCAAATCAAAGCGATCTGCCAAATGTGATCAAAATCGGTCACCTCAAGGGACATCACCTTGTCGAATTGGCGTGGAATGACCCATATATATATATATATATATATTCATCATCATCAGCCGTTTTCAATCCGATGTCGGATGTAGGCCTCCCCAAGTACTTTCCAATATTCTCTGTCCTGAACTTCTCGTTGCCACGTTACACCTAAGTACTTGATGATGCCTCTATTCCATCTGCCCATAGGTCGTCTTCTTGGTCTCTTCATATCTCTTGGTATCCAGTTGAGAACTGCAGAAGTCCAACGGTTGTCGTTTCTTCTCGCAACATGGCCGGCCCACCTCCATTTTAGTGATCTTACCTTATCTATGATGTCAGTAACTCCAGTCATCATTCTCACCCAAGTGTTGCGTTTCCTGTCTCTTCTTGTGATTCCCAGCATACAGCGCTCCATGCTCCTTTTCGTTGTCTGAAGTCTCTGGGTTATTGCAGCATTTAACACCCAAGTTTCACTTCCATAGGTCAAGACTGGTAAAGTGCATTGGTTGAAGACCTTCCTCTTCAAAACCATTGGCATTCTTGACTTCAGAATGTGTGAGTTCCTACCAAATGCGCTTCAGCCAAGTTTCATTCTTCTGTTTACTTCATTAATCCTGTTTTTCTCTCCTGCTGTTATAAGTTGTCCAAGGTATGTGTATTCCAAGCAAACATCCAGAGGTTTTCCTTGAATTTTGACTGGTTCTTGCACTGCAAAAGAATTATACATTACCTTTGTTTTTGTTAGATTTATCCTGAGTCCTATCTTCTGTCCTGCTGTGTTTAGCTCTTCAAGTCTTGAAGTTAGATCTTCTGCGTTAGCTGCAAAGAGAACTATATCATCTGCAAAACGGAGGTGACTGATGTACTCCCCATTTACTCTTAAGCCCTTCTCTTCCCAATCAAGGGTTTTGAAAACTTCTTCTAAAATGGCTGTGAACAAGATGGGAGATAGACCGTCACCTTGTCGAACTCCCTTCTCAATCCTGAATTCATCGGTCTCCTCATGCAGCATTACAGAAGCTGTGGCATTCTCATAGACACTGCGCAAGAGACGGATGCACTCAGAATCTATCCCTTGATTCTTCAGAGCTTTCAGAGTGGAGGAGGTACTTACCGAGTCGAAGGCCTGTTCGTAATCTACAAAGCAAAGGACGAGTGGCATCTCGTACTCATTAGTTCTGTTAATAATTTCCTGTAATGTGTGGATGTGATCCATTGTGCTGAAGCCTTTCCAGAATCCTGCTTGTTCTCTAGGCTGGGCTGAAGACAGTTTCATCTTAAGACGTTCAGCTATTATCCTCATGAATGTTTTATAGACAACTGGAAGGAGGCTAATGGGGCGATAGTTCTTCAAATCTTCTTTGCTTCCTTTCTTGTGCAGAAGGGCAATCCTTGCGTGGTTCCATTCCTTGGGAATCATTCCTTGTTTTAGACAATTACTGAATAATTGTGCTAAAACATTAGCAATCTCTGTTCCACCAGCTTTCAGATACTCCGCCAACACCCCATCTGCTCCTCCTGCTTTCCCATTCTTCATCTGCTTAATCGCTGTCATTACCTCTTCTGGGAGGATTAAGAGGAGATTTTGGGAGCTTTGGCATTCCTCTTGGTTTTCCTCTTCGGCATTTCCCATCTTCTTGTATAGGTTGCCAAAGTATTCTGCTACAATCCTCAATATTGCTGGTCTGTTATATGTTGTTGTGCCATCTCCTTTCTGTAAGGCTAAAATCTGTTTCTTACCAATTGCTAGGCGTCTTCTAGCCCTCTTTATGCTCTTATTATTTTCTATGGCCTCTTGCACAATCTTTTCATTAAAATTCCTCACATCTTCCATATATATATATATATATATATATATATATATATAACAAATATTTGTTATCTCGTTTTAAAGGAAAAAGTAATTTATAAAATTTATCATGTTAAGGGTGGAGCAAGTCATGTACCTGACTGTCCTATTGTCCTACTTTATATTTCTCACTAAACTTATTAAGTATTCATTTACAGAATACAAAAACATACCACTCCATTAGTCTTTAACAATTTATAGATTTACAATAAATTAATATTTAAGTAGCTAATCTTTCACAGCGAAAATTTCAAACACCTAGATATAAATGAATGTCTCCCAAATTACACTAATGTTAATTAACTTATTTAATTGAGCTAAAAGTTCACCACTGAGTGTTAGGATTACAGGTCATCGCGTAAATGCCACTAAGGCTCCCTCTACATCCATCCGCTTCTTTGCACGAGTGAGGATACAACTCTTTAATAGGAAACTTTTTCAGAGCGTTTGTTTCGAACGTTTAACGAACTTCATATTCGCTCGGTATATTCTCCTTTTGGACAACGTAGATATTATTTATCATTAAAATCAACAAAATAAAAGTATTTGGCAAAGTAGTAAAAGGCAGTGTAGACTTTACTGCTTATCTTGAAAGCTAATCGTTAATTTTAAAACTGTTAGTATGGAGTTCAGGGGGTGTTCTCATGTAACGGCCGTTTTTCAAAGCGTTTTTCGGAAATTTACTGTGAGGAAAGTATGAAATATTTTTCAATGCGGTTTTTTTTAAGTTTTATTAATCTTTGAACTACAAATAAAAGTTATATTTGGTGAAAAAACTTTCGTTATTTGGCCACTGCACCCTTGCAAAGTTAGTCCTTCCAAAAAACGTTGGTCGATGGTTCGCACGATAGCGCAAATACGGTTGATTGGAAACGAGCATAAAATCTTTTTTATCAATTAACAACGTTGTGATTATCGTTTGACGGGGAATTTTTCAATTACGATAAAAATTTTCAAAATGGCGGGACTTAGAAGAAAAAAATCATTTTTCTCCCTTTTTTTCGTCTTAAAAAAATTCGTCAAACATTTCTTATTAATAATAGGGGGATAAACCTCCGTCAAACGATAGCAAAAACATTACCACGCATCTTAAAAGAAACCGCATCTAAATCCGTGTATTAGTTTTCTAGGAATCGTGCGAACCAGTTTGAAAAACGTAGTTTTGAGAAAAACGCGTTCAAAGTTTCAAGTTAGCTTTTTTTCGGGATTGTGTCACTTACAATCAATCGGCGATTCCGAGGCCGTACAACACACCTCCCTCGATCTCTGCAAACTCGTGTTTAGCAGAATTGCTTTCTCTCCGATAGATCCTGGCCCTTTTAGCGAGATCGCTCATGCGCCCCTCCGAACGGATGATCCGACTCTCGTCCAGTATTAGGCCACAAATCAAATTCAGTCCTTGAAAACCAATTCCCAGAAGACGCATATTAAGCACAATACTACGACGGTTGATTTCGTAGGCATTTCTTATGAACGGGCACGAATTTATCAAAACATCACTACCACACTTCTTGCATTTCATGCACACTGTAAAGTCCAAGCCACGTTCACTTTTCCGCTCAAATGCTACTTCCCCATGGCAGTCCTTGCAAACTACAAGTGTAGCATGTGTCGAGAAGACAGAGAAAATATCGATGAAATTGTAGCTTAGATGTTCGTTGACGACGAAGTCAGTGGCACTTGCGCTCTCAATTTTACGTGACGACGTGCTGGCGTACTCGGTAAATTTCTCGGGCTTGCCGACGTTCCTTTGCAAACTTTTATTTTTTGTTCGATAAGCAAAGGTTATTTTGCTTCGGGAACCCTTCCTATCAATGGTTGAACAGGCAAATTACTCGCGAATCCAAAAGAATGTGGAGAAGAATATTTCGATACGAGTGGACGCAACCACGACGATAACGAAACTAACTACATCTAAACGAAACCGTAAGAGTGTGTTAGTCACAGACGTTTTTCCTCAAACCCTAGCCCTATTTTCCCTTCCTCGGATATCGGAAATAATTCAGGTATACGCCTGAAATACAAATGATTTCCGGCGCGTCATGTGCGACGCGGCACGCCGCGAGAGCGCCCCTAAACTTGCCTCAAGACTTGGTTTAGGTTTCGAATCCGGCAAAATCCTTTCGGTATCTTATAATTAGATACCTATACTTGAAAACAATTTTTAAAAAAAATTCGATTTTTTCAAAATGTTACATGAGAACACCCCCTTAATTGGGGCGAATAAGGGCACGTTGAAGGTTTTGGAGAAGAACTGACCTGCGGTTTCCAAACTGTCGGTGCACAGCTAACATCCGCACGGAGGATAGCCGAACTATCTACAACTTTTCTCATTGCGAGTGAAACTAGTCTAAAGGCCATGCTCACAGAAATCGCGGTTTTTTTCTCTAGAGAGCTTCTAAAAGTTTCCGCGGATTTCTATGACCTTCTAATGAAAAATCTACACCGACTGCCTGAGATTCTAACAAATGCTATCGCAAATCCAATTCAAGGAATTGATTTCGAGCAAAATCGTAATTTAATTATTTCTTCGAATTCAGATGATTTTTTTAATTTAAATTTAGGTTAATTCAACGAATTGAATTTGAGAGAAATTCAAATTTCAATATTTCTCGAATTTGGACGATTTCCTCAATTTTGAATTTTAGGTAATTCAAGATATCAATTTTTTAAATTATAAATCTTCGCTTTGAAGTCAATTTTATATGCCGAAAGAAATCATGGAAGCGTTTTTTTCTCCATGAAGAAACCCGGGGAATGAAAGAAAAAATTCCTTACGCATCGATTGATATTTCACAGCCTTGTATGAACTATATAGTAATTCTTAGAAATGGCTCTAAAAACATGCGCAGTCGGAAGTAGTATGAATATCTTTTGTGAAATTCATACGGACGAACTGACAAAAAACCTATCTCCAACCACCTTGATTTCGACTGAAGTAGCTTACGCGCAGATTATGAACATAAAATGTTTCCCTTTGGCCAAAGCCACTCTGCTGCCAACAAGCATGAGTGGGTGATTGAGTGGATTTTAAATCGAATAAAAATATTACCATTTTGCTTTGGGTCCGAACATGAAAATCTTAATTTTAAAGAGAATCGAATGTGTTCTTAACCCTTAACGGTGCACTGAGTCCAAATGAAATCATGTCGCTTTTTCGATTCTAGCATCCATTCATATCGCCGCTCTCTCCATTTGAGCTCTTATGCTGTAGCACACAATTCCAGCAGAAGGTTTTATGACTTTCTGTTAATGAAAAATTGTTATTCTCGACTATAGATGAAGATTGCTATGCTCATACTCGAGAGTCATCGTCAGGGCGTGTGTACGCTACTGAAGAACGGAGTTTAAGAGAAAATTTTTCACGGATAAAACATTAAAACCCTTTCAATAACGTTCAATACTGAACTTTTAAGGTTTTAAGCAGTCGGATTTGTTATTTATTTTTAGCTAAATTTAACTTTATGGCATTTGGAATAATGTCAAACATTTTGGTTAAAATTACGTTAGAACGAATTCAAGATTTTCTGCACATATATAATACCTTCAAAGTCCTTTCAGTGGAAAAAATAAATTTCTTAGCTACTTTTTCAAAATTTGGACCGTTAAGTGCTAAAATCAAATCTCTCTCTATCATTATAATCCACGAATGAGACAATAACAAATAAAAAAATACTTTAAGGTTAACGGGAAATAGAATACATAATTACATGTGTTTCTCGGGTTTACGACCATGTTAATTCAGGTGACATTGCTGTCGCCGTTTCGATGACACACTCTCATCTTCCTTAGGCCTTGAGGTACCGAGGAATATCTGTAACCCGCCCGATCACCCCATGTCAGCCAAAGCTGGTCGTATTTGACCAACCAGCCTCTTGTTTATGACAGAATCCACCGCCCTGTTTAGTGAGTAACATTGCCCTGATGACAGATACACGCTTAGCAATGCTTCCTAAAACGCTTCGAGGCATCTATGTTATACCTAATCGATAAACACCTCCAATACCATTATCTATATCGTAAATGCAGACACTGATAATAATAAACTGCGGCCTACTATCAAATTCCTACGAGCATAAAATTAAATATTATAAAACCCAAGGAGAAACGGACATGGAAAAAAGTCCACCAAGGCCGGGAATCGATTCCCAGCCTTGGTGGACTTTTTTCCATGTCCGTTTCTCCTTGGGTTTTTCCTGGGTGCACATCCTTATGTGCAATTTTCACCCTTCCTCTTCCTTGTGATTTATCCTTTGAGGAGGTTCCTCAACAACCCTTTGTTTGGCTGGTGCCTCCATGAGGCCTGGCAATGGACGATGCCGCTAGTCGGACGAACCCATACCGCCCTTTGCCTACAAAGTCCCCCCAAACGGCATGTTAAATTGTTCTAAATATTATAAATTTTCATTTGACGCTAGAAAATTATTCTGATTAATCTGAGAAATTCAAACCATTCCAAAGCGCATTGCTAAATGAATATTTACCTAGTTTAACAAATTTATCGATTAAAGTTTGTTTGATATAATTAAAATAATTAAACGATACGATAACAGTGGATTTTAGTTACTTTGCCCCATACCCCGAGTTGGCTGCACAAGGGATTCATTCAATTTAATCAGATCATTAATAAAAGAACTAGGGCATCAATATTTAAAAAATATCGGATCATTAGTTATTACTCCTAACAATATTCCTATATAACCTAAGTAACCTATTAATCGAATGATCGAGAAAACGTATTTCTTCTATTATATTTCGAACGTTTTTAATAATTTATTGTATGTAAATATCACTTCTAGGAATGCCTATTCCCAAAATACTAAATTACCACAACACATTACAATAACGTTGTATAAAAGGATTAATACGCAAAGAACACTAAAAATCAATGTTATTTACGAATATTATATATATAAACACCAAAAAATGATAAAATCCTTAACAGTGTAATGTTAGTTTTATGGTTAGCGATTTCTAAGGACCGCGTAAAGGCAGGAATGCGCCACACCCTGAACCTGTTTCGACCCTCACAGCGTTTCCGGGGTGCGGGTGGTTGAAATGTGTTGACCATCTGCAGAAAGGGAATGGGAAAAGCGTTGGTCGAAACATTTGAACAAAGTATAGTGATTGGATGAGAGAAACCGACGCTAAAGAAGACGCGGACTTCTGGGCGTCCTTTTCTTTAGGAAAGAGGCAGTCAAAGAATATAGCTTGACCAGAACGGTCCTCAGAAACCCTGGACCCACTCCTGTTGTGTTTATAGTGTTCCCTCCCTTTGTGTGAATTCGTCCCCCAATTATCGTGTTTTGTGTAATAATATGTATTCTGTGTGTTAAAGTATTATAGGGTTGTATGAGGTTTATTGGTGGTGGTGTTTTATGGTTCGTTTTCTTCATCTGTGTTCGGTTGGTGTTTTCTTGAGTTATAATATGTGTCTTTTGAGGGTGTGGTGTTTATTAGTTTTGAGGTTTATGTGTCTTGCATTTTCTTGTTTGAATAGAGTAATATCAATTAAGAGAAATTGTAGTTTTTATTTCCTTCGGAAACCGAGCGACCCTGAGTTCATGCATTTCGCGGTAAATTGGATTTGTTTGTTCTTTTGAATATTGGCGCCCAACATTCGATATTTTTATCAGTAGTTTAAATCGTTATAACCTTTTACGCCTCGCGCGGCATTTTTTATTATTTTTTTATTTTATTTAAAAAGTATCGTAACAACAGGAATTAAATCATAATTTAATCAAGCCAAATACCGTGACAAAAATTTATATTTCGTGCCCACAAGTATGAAGTTTATTCTTCATAGAATATAATAAGCTTTGATCCGTAATTTCGGCCCTCTCCGCACTTCAACACTTGTATTTAAATACTTTTATTGCAATAATTTATAATCCCCGAAACATTTTCGTCCAGGGCAATACAATTTCGCTGACGTCACTTAAAGGAACGACTAAGAGCCATTCCATCACAAAAGTCTGACTGAGAGTTGTTTAAGGTTTTGTGTTCAATAGGAAGCGACAGATTTTATTTCGATGTCGAAAATTTCCAACGTGACGTGTACACTCGGTTACAAACAATGATCATGTTTGGAGCGGTTGCCGAATCACTAGGATCCGATCTTAAAGTTCCCGCAACCAATATGGCAACCCTGTATAACTTAGTCTCATGGTCTCGTACTAAAAGCAGCTTTTATACTTTCATTTAATGCTTTTTACTCTGCTTTGAAATAAATTATAACCGAATCAATCAACCGAAACACACTATTCATTTTACCGATACTTGGACGCGATATCTAGTTCCCGTTCTTCTTTAAAATTCAGATTTGATGCAACGACTGCAATCCAATACCAGAACTAAGTGAAAAATGTTGGCTGATGATAAAGGTAATCGTTTGTGTACGGAGGAGTAAAGACACAAACAGGCAGGACGTGAAGACTTGAAGGAGGATAATTTGATTTAACTGAGATGAGACAAAGATAAGGAACCAAAAAAACGCAGAAGGAAACACTTTGGAATTCCACGAAATTCTGCCTTCGTCTCTAACTTTTTGTGTGGTTAAAAATAGCTGCACTGAATAAATAAAGAAGAAGCAACGCAATAAATAAAACAACTATGGCAGTATTAATGCCATGGTGAATCTTGAATGTAAGCTGAAAGGTTGACCAAATTAAAGAATCACCTTATACCAAAAGAAGTTCATCCAGAAAATAAAATATGAGTCATAGTAAGTATAGGTATAATTTTCTTTTTTTAAGTCTTTAAGATGTGTTACCTCATAAAGATAGCGAAAAAATAAAGTAATAAACCCGCATAATGCATCCGCTAGAAAATAAATAGCATAAAGCAGCTTTCCCTCGAAGACCAGAATGCATAATAATTAGGACAGAGGCGATACTGAGGATGCTGAGCGAGGTATTTAATGTGAGTGAAGTTCTCACGAGTTTATTAGGAAGAGATTGGCGAAAATCTTTCATCTTGAGGGATTTTATCGCGTGGGTGCGAAACTTCAAAGAGGGGAAGATAAAAGATCTGAGAGATGCGGATTCGCCGAATATTAGAAAAACCGTTTTGGATAGAGAAACGAATGAGAGACGGCTATTGATCGGAGAAACAAAATGGGCGGAGATTGAGGTAAGACGAAGCTTAGAGAAGCTCAAGAGGGATATCAGTATAAAGATGAAAATTCAAAGCAACGAAACCAATTTTTGGATAAAGGTAAAGCTTGATGGGGTAACAAAGAAATCTTATCCAAGCTTTAATTTTAAAATGAATACCTCATTCTTGTCCTACGGCAGTGCAGAAATTGTTAAACTTTGTGAGGAAAATGTTGTTATCAAACGGTAAATTTTATAAATTTATTACTAGATAAATATTAATTGATTGTAAGATTAAAGGTAAAAAGAATTTTTTCCCTATGAGCCTTATTCCCATATTTTGATGGGGTCGGCTGATGAGTGATGATGAGGATGAAGTTGGTTTTGGCGATGATGATTAACTTTGACGGCCGGATGCCTTTCCTGCCGCCTATCTTGAACGGGAAATACAGACAGACAAACGCAACCATTCCGTGATCAGAAAAATCCCGATTCGAACCCGAGGCATTGAGGTTGGAGCGATAGCGCATAGCACGCTAAGCACTTGACCACCGAGTTTAATTATTATTAAAGGTAAAAAGATAAGAAGTAATAAGTGATATACTTCGTAAAAAGAGAAACTAACGTATTACAGCTTATCAACTAATGATTTACAGCTTATTTACTGTACTACATTACTTATTTATTTTTTAGAACGGTAGGAAATTTGATTGTGTGCCAAAGAGGAATTATTCGATTTTAATATCACATGATTATCGAATGAATATTATCTTATGTTACATGGAGCATATAAGTGATAAAATAAAATATTTTCTAACACTTTTCTCTAGTATAATGCTGTTATATAAGAAACATGTAAACTTTGATTCCAATTTAAATATCGCTCATTATTAAAGATTAGATGCTATATAGATATTAGGAGATTGAGATATATAGAGATATATTTAAGGATAGATTAAGAAGAATGTATGCTTAAAAACAGTTAAAGATCCATTCTGAGATAAATATGGACCTGGAATTTTAGAATAAAGTTCTTATAAAATACACAAGGCTATTTTTTAGAGATATATTTTCGGTTCATGACGAACCCAAATTTCATTTAATCGTCTTTCTAGTCACGTAGTACTTTTTATAACCAAGATGTTAACTTTCCATCCGCGATTAAACATTCAGAGTGGAAAAGTATTTAAATAAGGGGTACGTCAACTTTACTCGTTAAATCCGTTAAAAACGGCTGTCGAAATATAAATGCATTTCAACCCTCATTTACTGATCGTGAAGTTTCAACGACCACCGTAAATCAAACGAGTTTATACTCACTCCAGCGAGAAAACAGAGGATAATAAATTAGTTCCATCGCATTTAAAACGATCCCGTCCCGTTTATTTGAGAGGGCCCAACCGAATTAGTGAAATTAAAGGAAAAGCGAGCGTACACCATTAATTTCCCGTTCTCGATATCGCAATGTTTATCCGACATTTCCGAGCGTATAAAAATTTTAATTTAACTATTATTGATGGCGAGTTGTAAACGACAGAAAATGGAGCAAGAATGATTTAAATATCGAGTTATTTTAGTGATTCCACGAACGATAAAAATCACTCAGAAAAAAACAAATGGAAATCAAAATAACGGAACGGAAGAGAATTTCATGGAGGAAGAGATATGTATTTTTCGATTCATCTCCTTGAGATAATTTCACAGGCAATTTCAGTCCTTCGAAGTTATTCAGACACGTGCCGTTGAAATTTATGCCATCAAAACTCAAGGATGAAATAAATAGTTGTTGAATTTATCGCTCTGACAAAAAAACGCGATATTCCGCCTTCGAATGGTGGGAAACGCTCAATTTGGCACGAGGATGAGTGAGTTTAAATTACTCGAATGTCAGGCGATCTCGTCCCTTTCCGGGCACAAATAAGTCATAAGTCTACCTTTTCCACCGTTAATTAATATTGGTAGGATTAATTATAGAGTCCACCTTCTACTTCATCCAACGTGAAAATTGCGCTCCATTGGAAGTATTTGCTCTACTTTGACGGATCAAGTTTCCTCGCGGGTGACGCCCGAAGAACTTCGCGTCGATGTTTAGGCATCGATGCACAAAATGGAAGGGATTAAAGATGCATCGTTAAAAGTTAGCACTTTGCAGGACGGGCAAAGGATAAAAAATAGGGATGGCAGCAGTTTCAGATCGCTGATGCTCAGATCTGTTTTTTTCCCAAGCGGTGCCACGGTGGAGTTGAGCTGTTACCCAAAAATTTGGTACACGCAATAGATTATGTAACGCGCAGTAGATATCTTCCGCTTCTAAATATGGATGAAAATCAGATAAAACGGGTAATTTCTCTTTATTCTGCTTGTGAAACGTAAATTTGAAGAAAAAAGGGTGAGGGAAGGGTTTTGTACAATTTTAAACTGTTTAAATTTGAATTTGCTGTAAATGTATTTAATTTTTATCGTTCCTAGAACTTTTACGCTTTACATAAAAGAAGATAACATTTCCTAACGTCAAGATATTAGCAGCCGTTATCGGGGAATTCCTTCAACCGGTAAGTAATATTTCAAAATGTTTCCCAATTAATGTTTTCCTATGTATGTTTTGGCTGCAATTATAAATAATGAAATTAAATAATAAATAAATTTTTTGTTTAGAGATTAAAGATAATAACTTGCGAGTTGAATGATTCGATATTTGAAAGCCTGGTCATCCCGAAATATTACCGCATATATTTTGAATTGCCATGATTTCGACTTTTTGGTAAATTAACTTTCTTATTAATTTCCTTAAATTATATTTTCTAATATTATGTTTTATACTGACCTAAGTCTCATGAGAGAAGGATTTTTTAGATCTTTTCTATCTTTGAGAGAAAATCCATATAACTTTTATAACTACTTTCGAATGAGCCTACATTCCTTCATGCATTATTTTCTAGATGCGATAGTGATTATCCTCTGTAACTACGTTCCAAGTCACTAGATATTTTTTACTTTAACGATAAAAAGTCATATATCCTGCTTCTGAAAATCAGATCCCGCCATTGCACGCTCTTATGGAGAAACAAGCACTATCTACATCCAACAAAGAAATGTGAAACCGGAGAAACGAGTATGGTACCGTTACAGCCATGCGGGAAACAAAGGCAAGGCTAACGAGTGGTGATATAGCAGCGGCGGAAGTATGCTATCTAACGTTCTAATTTAAACTATACTACCAAAAATCGTAATTCCGTTAGGTTTCGTATATGTTCAAAGTCGGCTCCCATCATGAAGAATGCGTACCGTAATTGGGTAAACGTCAAAGGTACTCCAAAAATGTTCAATATTTTTGTACACGTAATGATTTCATACATATTCCTTTCAATGTATGAAGTGGAAACCTATGCTTCTCCAACAAACTACAATTGTATTGTAATGATATTCTTCAGAGTTTACACATTTCTAACTATTTTAAAATTTAACTCGCAAATAAGTATAACTTTCTAATAAGATGACAAATTTTTCAACTTTAAACTTGGTTTTTAATTCTATTAATACCTTACAATAATATTAATTAATTTATATCGTTTGCTAAGGGGCAATGAAACTAAATATTGTATCGAAAAATTAAATTCAAACTTGAAAAAATAGTAAAAATAGGGAAATACACATAAAATTATTGTATAACTTATGGACAGAATCAATATAATGCTAATCCTAAAAACTCATTTCTATAGATATATTTAAAAAATTTATTTATTTTATACCACCATTCCTATCTATAGATGGATAGCTTGAATCGCATTAAGACTCGGCATTCATGTCAAATAATCCCTAGAAGGTTCTGAAATCTTAAACAAAATTCTTATTCGATAAATTTTTACTTGAGGTTATATAACGTATTTCATTATCTCTTGTTCTTGAGGAAATTTCCTCTTCATAAAAGTGTACCATGTCATTACTCAAGATAAAGCTCAGCGATGCATATTCTTTAATAGTTACTTTAGCATTCTTACGTGGTTTGGAATATTAATGTAATGAAGTAAAGTGATCAACAATCGGTTAGGGATATAGCAACCCGAAAGTCACGAAATATTCACGATGCAAGCAGAATGGCGGTATAGGCATCGCAGCCATCTAAATGAGAGTGACCGCTGAACCAACTCCAGAATTAGGTTGCTGCATGTCGTACGTGAGATATCTTGATTCCACGGAACTTTGCCAGATCAAGGTCACCGAAACCAAACTGATGATAATGCTCTTCCTGCCCTGCGTTCCGTTACTCGGTAATTCCTCCTTTTGCCCACACCTCCTCCTGCAAGTCAAACCACAACCTCTTCCGAACTCCTGCATAAGCTCATGCATTTCTTACAATCTAGTAGATCGTGTAACCTGAGTATGGCGGGACTGATGAAGTTTAATAGGGATCCGCTACGCGGAGTTGCTACTAGATATATCAGGGATGCTTAACAGCCTCAAAATTTCGGAATACGGGTTTGCAAGCAAAGAATTTTCTTTACCCTTTTATTTCAAACTTATTACAATTTCGCCTGAAAAAAGGTTGAATAATTGAAAACGGTGAATGAATACAAAACAATTATACCCGTACCACTGTAACGATTTATTTGCGACCATGGATTCGACGCGTCGCGTCATCTTCAGGCAAATTATACAAGTCATACAAATATAAACTATACAATTTAGCATAATTATCAATTATAATAAATAAGGTAATAAACATAAATTATACAAGCAACATAAATCGTTCCTCAACCTACTTCCTACCACAAAGTCTCGGCTGAATCAATTGATTGGTCGAATAATTTTGCCAAGAATTTGTCCCCGATAAGAATCGCGTGGAATATAAACAAGATGCTTTTTAAACGATTTTTTAAGCAAAAGATAATATATGGAAGTAATTTACATCATTTCTAGCTGTAGACGTGGAATTGAAAATGGTGAGGAATGTATTGAGGCGCAGCATTTTATCGCTCCTCGGATTTAACGAGGTCACAAATCCGAAGCCAAGAATAATTCATAATGATGTTTCATATTCAATATGCAACAAATAAATCTTCCCTGGAGTACAAAATAAATACATTGATATCCATATGTACAGCTCCCCACAAAAAAATCGAACGGCGTAGCCATATAGCCATAGCTGCATAAGATTGAGGGGATTTGAAATACAGGGCTTGGCAACACCGTATGGCCAAGAGATAAGATTGGCTATTATCTGAGATCCCAGGGAATGCTATACCAGCGATATTTGGAACTTTTTCGTTAAATAGTGAGGTATTATATTTAGAAAAAGGCAGTGGCTGTAAGTTGGAAACAGTTACCTCTCTATTAGTTACGAGGAGACCCAATATATTCCACCTTCACATCATTTCCGGATCCCTTTAGTATTGACGACTACAAAACATTTACATAATAACATTTATTGTTAAATTGAAGTATAAATCACGTTTAATTGGTCAGAATTTAAACAAGTTATAAAGCTTCATTCAGTAGGAAATCCTCATTTTATTAAAATGTCGTTCGTCGCAGTTAAAAGATTACATCATATTTAAAAATGCATGAGAATTTTGAATTTGCTCAAACCATATTTCCATAAATAAACTAATTTAGAAACATATATACGATACGATTATGTGAATAAAATCACAATCACGCAGAGCATATCGATAATTCAACCTTCAGTATTTCTCGCTTTTATCTGTAGTAGTATGTTATAAGTGATTCGATAGCTTAGGTAATTTCGCACATTAGCTCCCACCACGAATCGAACCCGGGATATATGGTCATATAAGAGGTTGGAGACTACGCGCAAATTATTTCATAAAATACTAAACAAAAACTATACCTCCGCACAAATATTTTCGGATTCTCTAGAAATGAATTTCTAAAGTCGAGAGCAATAAGTAGTTGCGTTTGGACAATTTTCAAAGATAAAATTCGATAAAACCTTTTTTCCCAACACCGATTGGTTATTTAAGCTGTTTGCAATTCAATGGGTTCATGATAATAGAATACATGATTTTATATTTAAAAGTGATTTGTTCTGGGGCAAATTGCAAAATTAGGACACATAAGTCCGAGGAGGTTAAAATTAAGGAAAAGGCGAGCTATGTTTCCATCGAAGTAACATAGCTCGAGACCTATTGTGAATTTTCAATCCAATTGGAATAATTTAATTTACAAAAGGTCCTCTATATTATACTTGCTCACAAACGGTTCGACTTAACAATGATGCATTCCGTAAGCAATGAATATCCCGTATTTCCCCATGCATAAGACGATCTTGATTTTCGTATCCAATCTGGGAAAAAAACATCTAAAAGAAATGTAAGCCTAATGTACAAGAGTGAAACAATGAGTGCAAGGTCAACAAACGTAAAAACTATTATCAACGACTTACGTAACGTGGTGCCACAGGAAGGCATACGTAGCAGTTTAAGAAATTGTTTGAAAAACTAGTAGGATGCGTCCTTTTACAAGCCCCCTACGTTTTTCGTATTCAAACAAATCGTAGTTCTTTGAGGATTGTTATTAGGAAAAACAAGATTAACGAAATTAATTTTAGAGTATTTTGTCTGAACTGTTCACTTTAATATTTCTCTCACTATATTGAATAAAGAAATGTATCTAATCTATAGCACATCATGGGGAATTCAATTCAATATGTGGTCAATGCGAAATTTCCTGATAGCTAATTTCTGAAATGTAAATTACGACTTAAGTTTGCAAAACAGACATATTGTTTTACTGTAAGAGATATAATGTGCAAAATTCTTTTATTAAATTTTGGAAGGTCTTAAAATATAAACTCACCTGTACAAATGAACATGGATTTTCAATGCAAGTATTTCTCAATCGAATACTTCAATTTAAAAATAATAATTTACTTTCGTGAAATCAGATATTTGGTGTAAAACGAAATAGACATTTTGATTAACTTTTGCAGTAGACTTAATTTAACCACATTGCTGAGATATCAGCAGAAGCTCATAAATTATATTAACATCTTCCTAATGAAAATAAAATCAATATGAAACCTTTTTACGAATACTGTGCTCTGAAGAACTGATTAAAACAGTCCATACTAATAATGAAATTTTAATTCCTCTATTTCCCGGCAATTTCTGTAAAAACTGGAAAGAGAAAGGCAATATAAAAATTAATGGAATTTAATAAGCCAAAGCATTTCCTCTTTTTTAGCCCATAACGTTACTTTCATTAATCTGTAAAGAAATGAACTGCTTCAAAAGCAATGAGCTCAATTTGCATGAAAATCAAAATGGTAATCTGAAATATATGTAACAGCATCGATACAATTTGGCAAATACGGGCGTTCACAGGTCACCACACTGAAATGTGTTTGAAAATTAAAAGATAAAATTCGGTCAATATTTATAAGTTTACTGTCATAGCAAGATACCATCAATCGGAAATAATATGGATCGTAATCTGACAGCAGTCCCTCTTGATATAATCATTCAAAAACATGAAATGCCTCTGTGCTCAACAGAATTACTTTTCAAGATCAGAAATTTATGAAAATGTAGAGATTTTTCTATTAATTTTACATATTTAAAAATACGAAGCGCTTTGAATCATTTCATAATAAAGAGGTTTGATAATCTCCGAATCATAACGATTAACACTTCTTAGTGAAGCAAGTGATCAGCAATTATCAGTCCTTTACCTATTTCTCAGTGAGAAACAAATTGTATCGTGACATTTTTATCTGAATTTTTCTCTCTAGAAATAACTTCTCGATGAATTAACGAAGAAATAAAACTTTGTAAATTTTCCTCACTGTTTTTTATTGACACAAAAGATACCTTCGAGTGTCGAGGCTTCGATAAATAAAAATAATAAAAAAATAAATAAAAAACAGTGTGTAAAATTTACAGTTTTATTTCTTTATTGCTTCAATGGCTTTCCACAAAGTAACGCCTGAACATTTAGATTTCATTACCGATGAATGTTAGAGTTTTTTAAGCTTTGATATGTAGCCACTATTCCCTCAAAAAACTATTTATTTAGATTTTAATAGTACGTTGAGAAATAGAAATAAAGCGGAGATTAAATAAAGGTAGTAGGTATTGCACAAGATGAGTAACAGAATATAGAGTATCTACGAAATAATAAAACAAATAATCGAACAATGGGAAAGTTATAAAGTGGAGATGAACGTGAAGGTAATACGTACTACACACGATGAGTAACTAAGTATTACGTAGACATTGACCAGACAGTGTAACCAACGTACGTCACCAAAAGTAACAGTTTCGATTGGCATGGCTCAACCTTGCGACATTTGAAGGACTTCAAGATGCAATCGGAAATCCTGGGCATAAATCCATCTCGGGAGTTAATGTATGCAACGCAAGTCACAGGTTAATGTCAGAGGCTTATCGTCGTGTGGAACCGCAGGCATCCGCTCGTTAGTAAGCCCTTTAGTGAAAGGCACCGAGTCACCATATGGACACGGCACTTGCCCTTTCTCCGTCCAATGTCACTCCCCTCGCCCTGACCTCCGAACGGAGCGGAACGGTTCCGACTTTAAAAGAGATCGAGTTTCGCGCATCCTTTCACAGTTGGTGGGATCGATCTCGGAAAGGGAACGGCGGCTAAAGCGAGGTTAAAATTGGCTCAGCAGGTATACGAGAAATATTCGTCACTGAATAAAACATGTCCAAAGGAAACGTCCCTCAACAACATTCACGCAAATGAATATTTTGCAGTAGAAACCGTACACTATTTGAGCAATTAACAGGATGTGCAAATAGACGTAATATGCCTTATTTATGTCTCTGTGTAATTTAAATTACATAGGGTACACCTTTCAATTGACAAAAGTATTATTTACAATTCAATAGCGTGTTAATATTGCTGCATTTAAGTAATTGAATCTTCTAAAATACGTTCTTCTGTGAATTATCTTATGTTATTATTTTATGTAATAAAGTATGACTACAAGTTAATTTTTATCTACGAATTCATCATCGGAAATCTTTGCGGATTGGGCTTGAATTAGGTCCTGTATTTAAAGCCTAATTAAATCAAACTGAGTAAATGATATCTGATGGAATTCCATGATATACAATAATTTATAGATAAAATATAATAAAATATATAACTTGTATAAATTCCACAGCCTGGCCCAGATTCAGTTCTAGTATTTTATTGTGCTTTTGCCAATAAACTATCGTATAGAGCCCGATTCTTTTTAATTTTACTTAAACATTTTCATTTAGCAATTATTCTACAGTGATACTTTAACTAACTCATTAGTCCGCCTGCTAAGACTGTTTAATTTTACTTTGTATGAATTAGAAAACTTAACGTTTCTCTTTCATCATTGTTCTTTCCGGTCTAGAGAGCAAATATAGCTTCCTGTAAATACAATGACTCCAATTCCAATCAACATTTATCAAGCTTTGAGTAAAACATAGATTTCATTTAATTTTTACTTTCTCCGTGTACGTAGTACAGAGAAAGTATTGTTTTCATGAAAAAAATCGACTTCGAGATTTCAACGGAAATACACGTTTTGTTTATTAAAGTCTTCACAAATTGAGGCTACGGAGTTGCTAGAAGAAACACTCTCTTAATCATCTGATATTTCTCACAGTAATCAAAACAAGACTATTTAAAATTAACCATTATTCTCGTTTACATGAGTAAATGTACCTTCAAAGTAAAGTTCCGAATCATTCGGATTCAATCAAAGAAAACATGAATATATATAATTTGTATTTTTTTACAAAAGATATTTTTTTCTAAAAGAATGTTATCATCACTTGGACATTTTCTGGGTTTGTCAACGTCTCTGATTAAAAAATCTCAGACTATTTTTTATTGATGTCTCGTCAAAATTTTCTTGTTTTTTTATTTATGTATGTCAAACAACGAGGAATAGCTGGCCTTGGGGTGAATGCTCTAGCTTGTCTACCTTCTCCTTTCACCATAATACTCTACGAAATGGCCAACGTTTTCAGGAATACGGCCGAAACGAGAATCAAAAAATTATGTTTTTCTCCGGTGCGCTATACCTCCATTTATTACATTCCCCGAGGGAAATTCTTTCCTCATCTAAAAAGAAAACTTTTAATTTGGTTGTGAAAATAATCCGAACCTTTCAAAAACTCGGTCATTGTCAACGCCAACTACTCCTTCGAGATCAAAAATTCGCTCAGCTTCTCTGAAAAGCGTTTCATTATAAAGCAGATCTCTTTCTTTAATGGACCTTGAGAAATTCCCTCGCAAATCCATCAAAAGGAGCGGAGGCGAGAAAATATTTTGAAAAATATATAAAGGATCAAATAAATACGCAACAGTTGTTACAAAGCAAAAGGTACCCTTAAATACGAAAATTCGACACCCTGACTGAATGAGTTCTTTCTGTTATTAAATGCCCGCATATCTTTTCATGCCCACATTCCGCTAAAACCATTTCCTCCCCTCGTTATCGCCTCCTGGTATTTCGCTTGAGCTCCCCTTTCTGCAGAAAATCGAACAGGATTACAAAACCTCTTCTTTGAATCAACCATCTACTGCTTCATCTCGATTAAAATAGTTTTCCTGGATGCTGAGAGTATATTGAGAAAACCTATGGAACGTATTACCTCTTATTTTTTAATGCATTAGATTACAAAAATGGTTACCATGGAATTTTCAAGATTATAGTACAGATCCAGAATTTAAATCATAATGTTTAGCAACAAAATATATAGCAAAGTGTACCAGTAAAAATAGTCGAATTAATACTTATTATAAAAATACACAGAATAATGGATCTAAAATTTTAATGTATACACAACAGATGCTTATCAATCCATCGATTTTCGATAATAATTGAATTCTCTAAAGAAAGCTAAAAAAACTTTATCTCTTCCTCTTTGGAATTCTCAAACACTTTTTTAATATTGTCTGCATATCATAAGACGGATACCCGATAAACTTTCTTTTTTTCATTGCTTTTTTCCTTCATTTTAGGTAAGATGACAGATTTATAAATTTTAGTATAGTAGTGTATACTCTTAAAAATAAATGTAAGAAAGTAATGGGCATCAGAGAAACTTGCTAACATGTAATTCAATCAAGTTTGTTACATTTCAAACCCTTTTCCCATCGACCCAAAAAGAAGAATAATGGAGTTTCTTTGTGATGATTACAGATTCGTTTACGCTCATATCTACGAATCATACAAGAAATTTTTAAGAAGCAACTTCTTCCCCTGTCCTCATTCCATCAGGATTAGTTTGCGATAGCTCTCTTCATCTATCTATACTCTGCTATCCTATTTGATTCCACAAACCTGACACATCTCGTGTCATCGATTATCCGCCTTATATATTCAAGTCTGGGCCGTCCACGTATCTAATCACGAGTGGTTTTTGTATAGAAATCGATGGTAACGAAAACTTAATAAATGTTAAATTTGATATTTTTCGTAACTTCGATAGAAAATATTGATTTCCACAAATTTTTCATAGATGAAAAGGCATATTTGCGATGAGAAAATAATAAAGAATATTTTGGTTGCGAAAAAAAACCTAAGTTAACTTTCACACTAAATAACTGATTTGATTTGGTCTGCTGCTATTAAAATATGCAAAAGTTCGATTTTAATTTCTTTATTTCTTTCCACGTTCTCCGTCAAATTTTGAGTTTTTATTTTTTTACCTTGCGGACCTTTTTCAGCCTGCTTATAAATTAAACAGAAAGTTTTCCCGGGAACTCATATTTTTTCAAAAATATCAACTGATACATTACTGGAACTTGTAAGAATTCCTCTAACAGCAGAAAGGTCGATAAGATACATTAGATATATATGGTTTGTAGAGTCAAGAAGGATAGACAAGAAGGAGTAGTTCTCGGAATGACAACCGGTTGCTTCACGGAGTGGTGCCGACGTTTCGGCTGCTTCTCGTCTCTGCTGCCATCTACACGATAATAAGCCCTGCGGATGGTTGCAGACACAGCAGTCGATACGTCGGCATCGCTCTGAGAAACAACCCAGTTTTCATCCCTAAAAAGACTCTTTCAAAAATCCATCCACCGGGAAAGCCTGAAACTTTGTCCAACAATAAGAATATAAATATATCACAGACAAGGTCGTCAAATCCGATGGTAAATTTCACTTGAAACAGATGTAATCAGGAAAATTAAGATTTTATCGTAAAATGCGATAAATGCTGATTTGTATATTTAAGATATCTATAAGACATGTTTGGAGATATCTTCAACTTATAAAAACATTCGCTGCGTTCTAAAATTTCTATTTCTTGGAAACGTAAAATTCAAACTCTTTCTATTACTGTATTCTGTCCACATCAATCCTGACCTTGAGGTAAGGCGTTGCAACGCTAATCACCCTTCGTTCTATATAAATACGTAAGTGAAATTAGAGAGGAATTCAGTGTTGGTGCCCATTAATTCGATTTTGCTGATGCGTCCCTGAAATCATCTGAGCTGATCAGCGACAAAGAGAGGAAATTGTACCTAAACTACGTTTCTATAAGGCTTAAATTTACCCGAAAACTGGAGCAGAAAACTTTAGGGGGATTTCGAGTCTCTCATTTTTGTTTAACTTTTTCGCAATTCTCGAAGCAAGCAATCGTCTCAGGAAATCTGGGTTACGCCAAGTCTTCCTAGATATACTTAAAATGCTGCATTCTATATCAGATGAGATACGCTCAGATAGTTGCTGGCCTCCTAGAAAAAGACAAGGATTTCGAGACTTCGCTCGCAGTTCGTTAATCAACGAAACTTCTTCAATAAAAGATTCGAGAAATTCGGTGCAAAGAAAAAAGACATTCGAACACTGTTCGGCGAACTTCGATTTTCGCGTAATTAATCCCTGATCTCACTTCTCGTTGAGTATTTTATGTCCAATAAATATAACTCATTCTCTACAAATTGAGGTGTGAATCGTTAAAACAATTCACTGGTCAAAAAACTAATGAAGAGCTTAAAAAACTACTTGATTAAGGCTCTTAAATTTCCATTGTCATCCTTTATATAAACTCAATATTCATTTGCATGTATGCTTTATTTTCCTTCAATGCTTACATCTTTAAATAATCATATTCTCAATTGTTTCTAAATTGGTTTTTCTGCATTTTAAATATTTAATATCTGTATTTTAATGTTAGAATTTTAATATTTGTATTGTTATATCTGTACTTTTAATAGATTTATTGCTACTACTGATCTTCTGTATTGTATACATCTGTATTTTTATATTCTTTTTGCATAGGTTAAATGTAATAAGGAGATTCATATTCTCAATTTTCGCCTGAGGAAGTTCCCTGTACGTATGCATAAATCATTTTCACAGCACAATATTTAAAACAAACCGAGAATAGTATTCTATTTTCAATCAAATGTACACATCTAGCTGAAACAATTTCCAGAAAATCTACTCGGAAGTGACCTACAAAGCAACTGAATTGCTGACTTTGCAAAACTTTATCTAACGCAGGAATTTAAGATTCAGCATGTACCTTTAGCTCACTCAAGATACTTCACATTCGCATGGGAATCCTGAACAATTTATTTCCTAAATTTTCTCTGAGTAGGAATAAAACTGAATGAACGAGGTAAAATCCATTGGGGATATTCTAAATAGCTTTACTGAAAGTTTTCTTCCCGATCACAAAATGTATAGATCCAATTTGATTTTATCCTACTTCCCGTATACTACCCAATCAGAATTTAGACAATGAATACTCATTTCTTTGCTTCAGTCTAAGGTGAAGTAGCTATGAATCCCAAATATAAATAAAATAATCATTCTTGAATCGTTCATATTATATTATATTATATCATATTCTCTCTTCAAATTAGCATGTCGCTACTATAACTCAAATACTACCGTTTTTTCAGGTGACCGTTATCTAGAATTTTAGTTTTTTTTAGATTTAGATATGTACCCCGCGAGCCGCCTGAAGCGTATGGCAGGGGGTGTAATACACCACCATTATTCATTCATCCCTATTAGCATCTATAATAGCCTGGGGAAAAAACGACCTAAAGTAATTATCCATCCTTGCGACTACTTCACTATAACGCTTCGTAGATGCCTCTCGGAGATCGCGTTCACTCCTTACTGGCACTAATAATTCACTTACTTCGTCTATAAATTCCGAACGAATGAACTTTTCGAAAAGTTTCCGACGATATTCAGATCTTCTCATCTATAGTGAATTCCAACCGAGGGACTCTATCATTGCCGTTACGCTGCTATCAAACTTGAAATCCCCGCAAAGGAATCGGGCTGCTCTACGCTGGACCATCTCTAAATCTGAGACTAAACCTACTTCATGTGGGTCCCAACCCGCACAGCAGTATTCTAGACTCGGACGAATAAGAGAAAAGTAAGCTATTTCTTTGACTCTCGATGAGCATCCTCTCAACGTTCTACCAGTTAATCATGACATTATATTCGCTTTTCCTATCGAATCTCGAATGTGTTCTTTCAAAGATAAGTTACTGCTAAACGTGACTCCTAGGTATTTGTTGTCGTACACTAGATCTAATGGATGCCTTGAAAATTAAATCTAAATATCTAAATGGAGGTTGCTATAAAATGATAAGTTATTTAATCTTTTAAATAACTCATTCATTTTGGTTAACGTATAGTGAATATATTGATCGTTAAATCTCGTTTAAATCTATGAACTGATATCATATTCAGAATTGATAAAAAAATATAATATGTGAAATGCAGGTCTTTTGGGATCTGACAAAATGAAATAGTTATTCTGCTACTCTGCTACTTTCTATTTAAATGGGTAAAAAAAATCAAACTAAATAATTTATTTTTACACCCGTTTGGCGTACCTAACTCTAATAGAAGGTAAAAATAGAATACCTTCCGGAGATGGATGCGTTCTCCTAGTCCTTAAATAAAAGATTACGTTCCAAAGAATCTACAAGTGCATTTTAAGTGAAGCGAGAATTCAAAAAGAAGTATGTAGAACAGTTTAGAGTAAAAGAAGCATGCATGTTACAGTAGGGTATTGTATGAAAGGAATGTAAGCACGTATGAAGTGTGCTGTCAGAAGGATGGATATCCTAACGTGCTCCGTAGTTCTCTTCTGAGAAGGGAATGGCACTCAAGGGAGTTCACAAGGTAGTTCTTCCGCGAATCACTAAAGAAGTGAAAGATTCACTTGTGAAATGCCGAAGTGCAGATAAAAAATGGAAGCTCAACACTCCTTGGAGAATGGGCAGCGTTCAAAGAATCCTAATATAAAAACTCGAGAAATTCTGCCAGATTTCCCCTTCGTATTCTGAGCTTAGCTCTCGAAAGATATTTCTTTGAAAGGATCTTTCCAAACTTCTATGTTTGTAGATTCATATCGAAACTAGGGCACACTTGATCTATTCATGTTCAATATGCAAATCTTTTAATATTCGCATGAAATTAAGAGTTGTAATTAACTAAAATTGCCAGTAGTTGAGTATGTTGATTGCAAAGGTTTTGCATATTGACAATTACTTATTTTTTGAACACACCTAACGATGGCACCGAAGTATAAGTTCACGGTTGGCCTACTCCAAGTAATAGTAGAGGAAAACCACGGATTTATTCGATTCTACTAAACTTTATACCTTCTCTGGAATCCTGGCAATATCACAGACAAACGTTCTGATAATTCCTTCTTGTACATACGAAACAAACTACCAACTGTTTTATCATTGACTCAAATTTTTAAATTCCCCATTTTCAAACAGAAGGTTTCAAGACGATATGAAACAAATTTATTCCATCTGTTACACATTTACTCTATCTAAATATGTATCTATATTATTCTCTTCCAACAAAATTCATGTTTATAGTGTCTCTCATATGATCTAACTCATTGCCCCACTCGCATAGAAAATGTGTCCTCGCAATTTTTTTCCATGGGGATAATGTTTAAAAAATACCACGTTTCTCTTAAATAAATCAATTTATAATTAATAAATTCCGGCGATATTTAGTGAAACTAATCCATGATCAGTAGAATAAAACATAATGATTATGTCCACAATTTATTGAAGGTATTTTATTAAACTGTGGACATAGATTGCGTTGTATTCTACTGATAATATCAATGTACATACTATAACTCTAACTTATGAAAGAATTAATTTCTTGCAGAAAGAAATTCTAACTTGGAATTTGACGATAAGGCCTCGGTGACCTTTTCTTGAGGGCAAGATTAGCAAGGGCTTACTCTAGTGAAAATTGGAAGAGGGAGGAAATATCTTTCCAGAAATGTTCTTTCTGCCGAACAGTATGTTGACGGAGGTTAAAAGTTCTGAAAAACCCCGAAGAAACATGCTTTTCAGCACAAGAACTCAGCGTATTTGTTCTCATAACGAAATTGAAAGATGAAAACTCGTTCCGGTGCCTCAAAACGTGATTTGTCTTTGAGCAAGGCCTGCGTTATTTAGACTGGCAAATAAACTAGAATAATTAGTTTGCGGCAAATTGCCCAACGTTTCCTGTGAAAACTTTAATTACGTCATAACTGCAAAACATTGATGAATCTGATTATCGCTGAATTTTTAGCCAACACATTCCCTCGCTAGTTGATTTTTCTAGTAAATTAACCAGAGAATTCGAAACTCTCGTTCCAAATACGTTTTATATTGAGTATCCGCTAAAAATATTAAGGCCCATTGTCTTGTTAGTTTGGATTACCTCCAAGTAAAGGTGAACACCATAGCGCGATTTTCAAAAAACATAAATCTCTGTTTTACTGAGAGCTCGTATTTTCCAATAGATTCGAGTGGTCGAATTCCTTTCTGTAAATGCAACTCTTATTTGATTCCAAAATCTTTCCTTTACCAAAAGATTCCATTTACGACCATAAATACTAAATGAAAATGGAATTTTGCCACGTGCGCCCTATATGCGGCTCGACACTCATCTCCTCGTTTTGACCCAAATATTCGAACAAATTGACTTTCGAGCAACTTCAAACTTATCAATAATCCCCGCGCAAATAACTTATTAAGATCACTGCTAAAGAAGCATTGATATATTTTAATGCAATTTCTCTCCACTGAGCACTCAATTACTTAAATTATAAAAATGTCTTGCTCCAATTACCGTGTCTATGTGAAACTATTGCTGTGCACCCCTAAAGAATCACTTCCTAGACAAACAATATTAGATTCTATAAAATATTTCATTAATCAACCTTTAAGTTTAACAAATTCGATGTGCAAAGGCGTTACCTCGTGGAAGGCCATTATGAATTAAAAATAACACTAGTACACCTCCACAGATTTATTACTTTGGCGAAATGTTTCGCTAGCGAGCTAGCATCATCTGGCACATTTCTTATATAATTAAATCCCAAAATAAGAAATGTACCAGATGATGCTAGCTCGCTAGAGAAACATGTCGCCAAAGTAATATATCTATGGAAGTGTACTAGTGTTATTTTTCATTCATTTAAGTTTAACTATTGAATATTTGAATTCGTTACAAAAGAAAAGTTTGTGTATAAAATCCATGGATTCATTTCTCTCCATAAGTCAGAAAATATTCCGAATACTCAAGGTTTTAAGAAATTTGAATTATTAATGAGACATGACCTAATATCAATAGTGCTCCTTAAAAATCAAGATTTTTTTAATAACTGAAGGGATGGATTAATTGATTTCTCACAGAATTAATTAAATTAATTTAAATTAAAAAACTAATATTTTGAAAGGAAATAGAAATCATCCGTAAATTAAAATTAATTTCCCTTGATTTGGGTAGGTTTGCTGCATTTAATATATTAGTATAAAAACTTAAGTTGCTATATTCTAAGATTGAGTGCTACGAAAGACATGACCTGTACATTTTGTAATCAGTTTTATGTATATAGAACTGATTACGAAATGTATAGGAAGTGAGGTTCTTAATATTTAAATAAACTGAATATTCTTCATAAGTAATTAGAAAACAATAATATTTATAATTATTCCTGTGTTATATAGTATATGCGAAACTAATCGTTGAAATTAAAACTATGGAAATCTAAAAAAAAATATTACTTTACTTAATGATGGCATTACACAAAGCTACGTCTAATTAGGTCTGAATATTGGAAAATGTACCATTAATTTTCTTTTATTCTAAGCCTAGTTCATAGTTATAATAACACAAAGACTACTGAAGTATACGACGCTAAATAAAGGCAATCATCCAAGTAATTTCTCATCGATTGCTGTGAAAGATGTCATTCGTCTGGATATTGTGCTCCTTCTACGAGACCGTTTCCCACAAGTGGCATTTGGACTCCGTAACTGAAGCCAACAATTTTGAAAAATCGATGCTGCTGATTATCTTATAAAAGCCGTATTATGACTAATAGAGATAAAAATAAAATGGGAATTCGTGGTGATTAGATTTAGTGGAGTACTCGGTAAGACATTTTAACCTATATTTTTCAGAATAACTTCAACAATAGGTTCATTGGCAAAATTAGATCGTTCAAAAAAATACAATTATTAAGTTTTCAATCTTTGAAAGTCATTTTTAATTTAAATTTAAATTTTATTAAAATTTTATTTCAATTTTATGCTTAATCACAGGAAATTTCCAATAATCTTCTTTAAATGGAAAATAAATCTTACGTTAAATTTTCTATAGTCCCGCAGCAATATATGTATTTAATGTATATCAATGCGAGAAGGTAGCACAAGTTTATAATAAAAAGTATTTCTTACCAAATTCTGATGGATGGTATTTGAAATGACATGAAAGATTCTAACTTATGAGTTTGCTGAATATTGGCACTAACAAAGGTTATGCACTAACAAAGGTTATGCACAAAGGTTTATCACTTATGAAATGCTAAGAAAATATGTTACTCGTAGAGTAATTGCGCTTCACTTACATGGACATGTTCCGCTTATATCAATCTGGCTCAATGAGGAAGGCAAGGGCAAACTACCTCACTCCTCATCCTGCCTAACGAGCCTCATTCCCCATACTAACTCTTGGTAAGTAATGTTAGAAGTGGTTAGGAATCAACAGCCTTTCGGGGTGAATAATTTACAGACAGACCACCATGATGATTCATTTAAACCCTGCAATCCACCAGTAGCGCGTGGCAGGAGGTGTAAAACACTGAAATTCCTATCTATCCTGGAAAGCTATTAGCTTTTCTAATACTTCGCGGGAAAAACGACCAAAAACAACTATCTGTCCTTGCAACTACTTCCTTGTATCGCTTTTTTGTTTTCTCCCTAAAATCGCGAAAGTTTATAACTGGGATAACAATATCAGCTATCTCCTCCCCGAAATCGGTAGTGATAAATTTATCAAAAAGCTTCCGTCGATACCCAAGTCTTCTATCACTGAGAGAGTTTTATTCGAGAGATTCTATCATAGCCGAAGCACTGCTGTCAAATCTGAAATCTCCCTTGACGAACCTAGCTGCTCTACGTTGAACCATCTCTAGATTGGAAATTAATCCTACTTCGTGAGGATCCCAAATTGCGCAGCAATACTCAATCAGAGGTCGAATCAGAGAAAAGTACGCTATTTCTTTTACTCTAGATAAACATCCCCGCAGAATTCGACTGACTATCCTTTGCATCCCAGTTTCCTTTTCTATTATGCTTCGAATATGCTCTCCTTTTGGTCAATACCTCAGCCTTTAAATAAGTAAAGCCTTTGATCTAAAACTGAAGACATTGCGCATCGAAAAATACGTTGATAATGTTTAATTAATCACTCAAACCTTACGACCTTTGATGTCGATTTAAGTCTTCGTTACTCGATATGCCGTTCGTCACCCGAGACGTTTTTCCCTGGAAATTTATTTCGGGAACTGAATTTTTCGTGTTCATAGGCGTTCGTCAACGGAGGTTCAACTGTATATATAATTTATAGGGGATAATTGCGCCTTTATCCCTAAATTAGAGAAGCGGAGGGAGAACCTGAGCACGCCTTCCCGTGTTTGCGAGAGTGTGGTTTAACCTTCCACCCATTCTCCATTAAAGCAGATCGGGGCTTGCTAGAAACGTCCATAGAATGCAAACATATCTTGCCATCCAAACATACTGAGATTGGCGAAGATATTCAATTAAGATCGGCAGTTCGCAACCTGATTTTTGCATTCCTTTCGCACACCCCTTTCCAAACCTTTTCCTATTCAGAGTAAATATAATAACAGAGTATGCAGTTTGGTATGAATCTTGTTGTAAAGTAATTGAAGCAATAGGTTTGACATAACAATCATGTCATCATATAAGTGTAATAAATGAAATGGTCAATGCCATTGAGTCATTCGAATATTGACATTTAAATTCCAAGGAAAAACTTACTTGAAAAAAGTCTGACAGGGGCGGAAATCGAACCCGGGATCTTCCTCCTTACAGGAGGCTGCCTTAACCATCTAGGCTACCCGGCCAGAACATTTTAACAAGCCGTTTTAGGGAACAATGTGCACAAGGGCGAAGTTTTAGGGAACTATATGCTCCCTGAAACAGCTTGTTTAAAGGTTCTGGTGGGTAGCCTAGGTGGTTAAGGCAGCCTCCCGGATAGAGGAAGATTCCGGGTTCAATTACCGGCCCTGTAAGACTTTTTTCAAGTCCGTTTTTCCTTGGGATTTTTCCTTGGTGCACGCCCTTATGTGCAAAGTACCTTTAACCCTTTCCTTGACATTTAAATATTTCGCAAAATCTTCGATGACGTCTGGGTGTTTTCCTGTGGCGGAACTTTTTTCCTTAAATATTACCTTGTTTTTTTATATCCACTCTTTCTAAAGAATTCGTCTCTATCACTGTTCACCTACACATTACTCATATTTTTTATCATTGACGAAGGTTTGGATAGAAGAAAAGACTTTTCACACTCTTCATAGCCTTAATAAAGACCTTATAGACGTATTTACTTCCGGGTATTCATAAAACCATAGTGTGTACTTTAGATTTTTTTACATCCACCCTTTACAAATTTTTCCTCTCTATCTCTATTTACCTATATTATTTATTTTATTAATATCATTTACGAAGAGTTAGATGGAGGAAGAGACTTTTCAGTATAAATCTCACCTTAATAAAGACTTTACAGGTCTGAATTCCACACTTTGGAAATAGCTAACTTGAATTTTTTTTTCTATTTCCACATGTAATTTTGTACATCAATGTGATTTAATAACACAGAAAATACAAAATCAATGAGGCAATTTCCTAAATTCGTAATCCGTCCGCTTACACCTCTTTAAACAGGTGAAGTTTAGCCATCTCAATGATGAATCTTTTAAATGCCTCTCTAACGAACCGGACATCTGGTAATTTATCACTAGGTAACAACGTCGCTAAGGATAGGAAGAAACAGAGAGTTCATCGAGACGAGCAGCCTGTTGCTAATGTAATTAGGGAAGGAAGAATCAGTTAACGCTTTGCCATTTGATTAAAACGTGAAGTTCTCCGAATCTCTAATTCAATGTAATCGTCGTTATTTTTGGTATGCCCATTGACACTAAACATTTCAATAAACAGACCTAATAATTGTAAGAATCAAGAATACGTAACTTTATGTGTTCAAATTCATAGACTGATCTGAGTTATTTATTACTCTAAAATCCTTATTATACTTCTTCATTATCTTCCTGAATGGGTCCCCAGAATTGAGAATGGAAGAATGTTTAGAAGGGAGTGTATCAGGATTGGAAAAGAAACTAGAGAATAATGAGTTTGAAATTTAATTTAATTTAAAGATATTTATCGTTTTTTCCTTGTAAGTTTTAAAATCTGTATAATTATGTGTATAATGATTTGTAATTATGTGTATTGTATGCACATAAATTGTTCATTGATGAAATTTATACTCAAGAATTTGTAAGATCAAGATTGTATATATTTTTTTCTTACTCGTACTTTTACTTGTAACTCTCATTTGTTCAAATTAGAATGTATTTCTAAATAAATCTACTACTACTACAATTCGAATATCAAGAATTGAATTTTAATATTATATATATAATTTTATAATCATATTTCAATGCATTTGTCTTGGTTAAGATAGATAACTACATAACCAATAATAGTAAAATTTACTTTAACTTAACGGTTAACAATTAATGCCAATTCCATTCACTGCTAAACTTTTATTACGTCCTCCAAATGTCCTCAGTTAGTGCTACAGTCTTCGGGTCATATGTAATCTTATCCAGAATCAAATGTTGCCTTTCCATCATTTATTTAGACTAACTCAGACAAATAAATTTATCACAAATAAATAAATTGACATACGAGGTTAGGTGGAAGAGAGGCCCACCTGGGCCTAACCTCGCCAATAAAGGGTCCCACTAACTAACTAACTAATCGTGACATTAGAATAAAAAATTAAAAATATTCTTTCACGCTTAACTTAGCGATTACATTCTTTTTCTGCCCAATATGGCAATACCCTACTTTACTTTACATGTATTACATAAAAACGTATTGAAAAAACTATGAACATTTCTGAATCCATTCAAAATCGAAAGGGTACGGTAATTATTTCAAGAAAAGTTACCTTACCGAAAACAAAATCTCTTCAAAATTTTAAGACATAAAACAAATAGTGTAACCAACGTCCTATTTCAGTCAAGAGTACTTGGCATAAAAGGTACCATGATTTCCTATTGAAATATCTCAAGAAATATCTGAAATTCACAGAAAGAAGGCGTCCACTAATAACGTGAGGCGTTTAGGGGGGCGGGGGGTGTTAAGCCGAATCTCACTCACTCTCACGTGGGGGAGAAGGGGGTTCTCGCAAAGATTACGTCATTTTTTATCCGCAAGAAACAGTGTAGAATTATGAGATAACTGGGTTAAATTGAGTAAAACGTGTTTCTCTACTAAAATATGACTAAATTTCACACAATAATATTTATCACGGTTACGCGAGCGCCACAAAGTAGCATAGTAGCCAGTAGATTGTTTAACCACCGGCTAGCCGAACACGCGATCTCAGTAGTCTTAAATACTAGTCTCAACTATTCCTAAATAAAAATAATTAAATAAATTACGTTTTTTTAATAAATCCAATACAATGAAGCATAGATTAACATATTTACACGGAAAATACACATTTTGAACAATCTCACGTGAGATTAGAGGAGGGGGTCGAGCCAAATCTCACGATATCTCACTAAGGGTGAGGGAGGGGCCAAAAAATCGCAAAAATCACCTCACGTAATTAATGGATGCCCCCAAATGGATACAAACTGAACACATTGTTTCATAAAACTAGAAAAGCTCAAAATGAAAGAAAAATTTAAGGGCAATGCGAGATCCATCAAGGAATGACTGCCGTCTGTTGTATTGGGAAATAAACAAAGGCCGAAGTCGCATTTTGAAAGGATATTTATCAATCGATTAAGTGCTACCGCTAATCCAATATTTTGGCTATCCGTCGCTAATGGCGATATCTAACATCCCATCCCATTGGTCCGTCAATATTATGGTTGGTTGTCTAACATTGAATGTAAGCAATGCGTTCGTAGTTCACATTTGGGTTGAGTCCAGATTGAATTTTTAAAGAAACGCTAATGGCCACCATAAAGTGTCCATTAACATTCTTTTGCTAACAATAAGCTCGTACGGAGTGAAACGAAGCTCAAAATACACACAATAAAGACACTAAATGGAATAGGAGCTAGATAATAAAGAAGGCTATCCGGTAACAACTTAAGTATTGATATATTATGACAGAATATTTAACTAAAAATAGAATAAAATCCTCAACATCATTGAAAAAGAAAAACATTTTTTGCAATAAATATTCAGTGCTACTCGCCACATTTGTGGTATTTGACGATTTATCATAATTATTATTAAAATATTTACCACCGAAATTAATTAAAGGCGGAACTTTTAATTCCCGAACTCGGAATTTCTAGATAATGTGCAAAGGTAAATCCGTTAGTTTTATCAAAAACTCAACGCTTCGGTCATTATGAAATGTAAGGATTTTGTTCCAATCGCGTAACTATAATTTTCATTGTTTTGTATAGAGTATCTCATTTAAGGCTCTTTAACTAAACTGTCGAGAAATTGCAAAAACATTTAAGCAGAACTACTCGTGGTAAAATCTGAATCTACTTCTCGACTTTTTCGTTTTGAGGTTGCATTAATCAGTCATTCTGCATGAAATCGCATCCATTCTATTCCATGTGCATTCAATAAGACTTATTCACTATCAGTTCTTAAAATTCAATTTCATCCATAGTCCGAAGGATTTCGCATTTGCCAAGTTTATTCTAACAAACTTATTCAGATGAACGTAATTAATTGACATAACATTTGAGATAAATTTTTGTGAAGCCTGAATTTCAACGAGTCGAAAGTTGAAAGAGAGCGAGCGAATATTCGCAACGGAGTTTACTCTACTAACCATCAAGTGCTAACACATCATTACGCCATTGAGCATAGGGAATTTCTAGGATAACTACAGCCTCTAAAAGCAGGGAGCATACTTACATCTGAAGGTCTCTCAACCAACAACGAGTGTACTCAGAGGGAGCTAAGCGACGGTACATCAGTCCTTAATTGCCCAGAGTTTAGCTCGCGAATCCTTCAACAAAGTTACTCTCTAGTTGTTTAGTTTGGAAGGCGTAAACTCTTTTAGGGTAATTTTGGCGAAACAGAAGAAGGGAAAAAGAATAAATACAATGCGGCTGTGAAGTTGCCGTAATGAAATAGAAACTTTACCTGTTGCTAGCGCCTTCACTTTAACGTAATCAAGATAACAGAATTTCAGAGTTCTACGCTCGTATTAAAAGGCTATAGAAGTGTTTCTGGCTGGCTCATCACTAAGTAATTTCATCTTCCACCACTATGCTTAATTACCTCCCCATCAACGGAGAATTTATACAGTCACGGCGAGAGATATGTGAATCATCATCCTGTTTCTGAGCTATGTAAACGCAGGGAAATATAAAGTTGAACAACAAAAGTCTAAAACAAGAGTTTCTGAATACATAGCTCAATTTTCTACTTATAATTGAATTTCCTAATATTTCTTTCTATCAATTCTATTTTAAGGATTTAAAAATTGCTTACCATTAAAGTAGATAATGTTGACAGAAACTTTAAATTAAAGAAATCGACATGTACGCACATATTTGTGAGTTGAAAAAAATAAGAAAATAATTTTCCTTTTCACCAAGAGATTCCCTTCCTTTGCGGTAAATACTTACTGCACTAAATTTAAATAAATATTATCTTTTGTAAATGTTAGTATCCTTGTTTAAGTCACATCATTTTCCCAAAATTAATCATGCTTGTAAACGGCTTATTTAAATTACAAATTTAGCTTCAAAGATTATAAAAATTTCGAAAATAATTCACTTACATTTTAATAAAAGTAAGCGTAACAGATTTTTAAATAAATCGAGGCCCCTTCATTGGACATTTTAACTAAATAAATTGGTATAAGACAATATTTTCATCAATCAATAAACGGAATAACAATATTTTCGGTTTGTTGGTTATGTATAGAAACAATGTAAGCTGGGATTTCACGAGTAAATGAAATTCCAAAGGAAATAAAGTAAAAGATTATTTTTTTTATCGTCCTTATTCGATTCCCACTCGTTCGCTCCGATAAGATTTTTCTGATACTGAAACACTACATTCAGAAGATAATATGAGAAATATTTATCCAGCATAATGTATCCTATCCCAAACCCTGACAAAGCCTTATTTTGTGGGATGTTTGACGGATTTTAAGAGATTTGAACGGATGATACGTAATAAAAGTTATCTTGATTTAATTTTTCTTTCCGTTAGCTCAGGTCGGCTTTGATCAGGTTAATTAATACTTCAGGCATGTTGCTATCTTGAAATCTGCTCTTCTGCTCTATCTCTTGAAGCGCAACAAATTCAAATAACGCCGAGGATTTCGAGATGCTTTTGAAATACAGATAACATGCATTTTTGTAGGTGGATTACTTTTATTCCTATTCGTTATTTTATGCAATTTTCGATCCCAACATCGACCCTTTCAAAAGAAAGAACCGCAAATAGGATAAGCTCTTCGCCAGATAGAACGAGAGGTTTAAATTAAAAACCCGATATAGCTCGTTAGTCGAACTCAATCCGGTTGACCGCAGGAAAGAGTAATGCTGGAGCTCGATCACTGCTTCTCTCCTGAGTCACTGATTCATGAATCCGACGGACGTGAGGTTGGATAGAATCGAAAAAGGCTGGCCTCGGGACTAAAAAGTCGTATGCTGCGCGCTGGAGGAAAATAAATAAATATCCGTTGCGCCTCGTTATCCTTAATTAGTTTCATTAACTAATTTAAAATTAAAATTTAATGGCTAGGCGTGACGATGACATTCGACAGATTTCCAAAAGAAAGAGCGCAAATTAAATGAGTTTTTCACGCTTTTTTCGTAGTAGAAGTAGTAGTTGTTGTTAGAGATGCTTCGACAGCTTAGCTCATCTTGCGCCTTAGCCTTTATCATTATATTTCATGAAAACAAAACAAAAAAACAGAAATACTCATTCTTCACGATACAAGAATGTTTGTGTCATAAAAGCTAAAATAAATAAATTTATACATAGCATAATCTTAAAATTTTTAGGAAATAAAATGAAGAATATTAATATTGTCCCTAAATGTAACAAAGTCAGATTCCAAAGTTTTCCTTGTATTTTTAGAAACAACCATGTATCCTTCATAAATATATGTCAACGACGAAAAGCACTTGGTCATTACCATTATAACATTATCATATAATGTTATCAATTAATGACTTTCCCCTTTTGGATCTAAAATACTTTGAACATTCCCCTTTAAATGAAACTCTCTTTCGTTTTGAACGAGTCTCACTGCGGTGAAAAGATACAAAAGCTTTCATCTGTACATCTATAATTTAAGGAACTATATATATATCTCGAGCCAAGGCTCATAAACTTAAATCATAGGCAGAGATAAAATGCTTTTCAAGAGAGTGAAGCCAAAGCATGCACCATAAAATTCCATAGTCACTAACTTTAATGAAATATAGTGCGATGAGCCACAAAAGTTGAGGGAAATACTTTTGGAATATTGTCAAGGAAGCGTCTCATTATAAAGGGACTAGAACTCGCGCTAATAATCCTCCGTCATATAATAAGTGAGATCTCCGAAAAGGATTTCGGAGGGAAGCAGAGAAGAGTATGAATGGATATCCTTCTTTGGCTTCCTTAAAAAATAATAGAGCCAACATTTGAAAAAGAGTATTAAGGGACAAGAGGGGTAACAGTAGGAAAAATTTTATGAGCGCTCAGCTTTGATGAACTTGACTCTGAGCTTATATCGATTTCATTCTTTTCCCCGAACTTTTTATTTCTCATTTCTTCTCCTTGAAAGTGAACGTTCACTCAACCTATATTTCAAAACATTCCTAATTTCAACGCTCATAATTATCCTGATATTTGCCGTAGCTTTAATTTGACTACTCTGAAGACAAGAAGAACTGTTACAGACATCATATTTTTAAGAAATCTTCTTTTGGGTACTATTGATTCTGAAGCCCTTTTATCCAAGATTGATTTAAATGCGCCCGCGAGGAGGTCAAGGCATTCCGCTCTTTTCCGTGTTAATTTTGGGAGAGTGAATGCCTGCAAATATGAATCACTCACCAGGATGATGCGGTCCACAAATGACATCCTAGTGAGGAACAAATTTAAAGACCTCTTCAATGACTCTCCCAGAATTTTAAAGCATAAATTATATACAACTTTGTCCTCTTGATTTTTTCTTACTTTCTTTTATGTTCTGTCCAATTCCATTTTTTAAATTTTTAAATTCTGTTTTTATATATATATATAGAATATAAGAGAAAAACATATATGTTTTTCTCTTCTTTTTTCTGGTGATATTTATGTATTTTATTTATTTTCCTTTTTGTATATTATATCACATGTAATAGGGTAGTATTACCTGTTTGTGATGAATAAATTATTATTATTATTAGCTTTATATTCTGTACGGAAACCATCTTATGCTAACAACATTATCTGATGACATACTTGCGTAGAAGTATTTTTGACAGTGCTTCGACAGCTTAAGTCATTTGGCACATGGGCTACCTACCACCGGGAATCGAACCCGGGGCCGTTTTCTCCGAAAGCGCTATCCTCTTGGCTATCCGGGACCCCGACATATTTGGCTCACTGTATTTATTTATTTCAATATAATTCAAAAACTGCCAGTTTGACCAATCATAATGAATCGTAACAGAAGGGGAAAAAACATATACCGTATATGTCGGCATATAAGTCGACCCCTAACATTTTGAGGTGGTTTTCATGTTTTAGCCTATGTACATCGTACAAGTAGACCCAAAAATTAAGGCAACACCCTTTCCCCAGCTCTATTTTATGGAAAGTAAAACTACGGTATCCATGAATATACGATAGCTTAAGGAATATTTACTGCATATAATAAAAATACGTATCAAACTAATGTTAACACATGCAAAAAGACATCGTATTGTTTTACGGTACATTTTACGGGAATTAATTTCCATAAGAGTTAAATAAATAAAAAATTCCTAAAAAATGAAAATTTAATTTGAAATTTCCGCTTGATGCTGTGTAGGATACTTTGAAGTAAGGTATCGCGTATTGATCGCAGTAGCACAGTTTGGAGTAGGGTGGAGGGTCTAAGCCGTCTACTGCGGGTTTTCTGTCTAGATAGAGTTGTGGTCTTTGTTGACTTGCCCCGTCCTTGACTCATGCAGGGTACCCCAGACCTGTGCGGTGCCCATTATACCGCCAAGGCCTCTGAGGAGGAGGCGCGTAGGGCGCTTTCTTAGGTTAACACGTTATAATGCAATTGGAGCTGTAGCAAATTCGATACATACATACACGAGTGTTCTGCCTTTCGGTAGGTACATTTGCAATAAAAATCCCTATTAAGCGCCATCTTTTTCATTTCCTCATAGTTAACCCCACTCCTTATGTTATCCAACACCTGTTGTCTCTGTCTTCCCCTCTGTTTTTTCCCCTGAATCCTACCCTCAATTGCAGTCTTCATCAATCTCTCTTCCCTCAATAGCGGACCCTCTAATTTCTTCTGTCGATGCTTAATCACCTTAATTAAAGCCTTCTCCTCCCCAACCATCTCCAACACATCCGTGTTTGTTTTCCTATCAACCAAAATACCTTTTTCATTCTACATCATACCCACAAACCCCTCCAAAAGTTTGATTTCCTCCTTTTTTAATGTCAAAGTTTCACACCCATAAAGTTTCGCACTTTCCGAACCATGGATTTTTCCTGATTCATTTATCAGCAAATTCGATATGGAAAGTTTAAATAAGGAATTAAGGTAGTAACCCACATAAATAGGTATGATGAGTTGCGCAAGCCTTCCACGGTAAAGAGGGATATTAAAGGAAGCATAAAATTAGAATTACTACTAAAAAACTAAAGTACCATACAAAAATGATTAAGATTTTAAGTGCGAGGCAAGAAAGAAAGTAATAAAAAATACCTTGCAGTTTCCACGTGAATTTTACGAAGGACCGGTGACACTTTGTGTGGGAAAATACAAAATACAGTCAAAGATAATTGGATAGAGTTCCTTAGCATAATTAATGAAGATTTGATTAAACACGTTCCGACTAAAAGCAAAGGTTGGCCACGTTGGAAGAAGCATAAGATGCGAAAATTTTATCGGAACAAAAATCATTCACTTGGGATCGAGAAAACTTGAGGCATGCGTAGCAAACCAAGAGTTCGAACAGCAAAGGTATAAAGGAATGCGACCTAGTTATAGAAGAAGTACAAAAAGACTGTCAGGAATATGGATAGGAAATTAGGTGACGATCAGGGATAATATGGAGCGATATGTTATATCATACATATAAATATAAATGTTACTCTCCAATACAGAGAGATTGTTCCAGAAGATGATAGCAGCATTATAAAGAACGACCTGAAAGTTGTATGAAGTTGATGTAAAGGCTGCCAACTTGATCTGAATATGAATATATGCGTTGCTATGAGCTTCATGCGTTCCACAGGTATTAGTCCCGCACAGTACCAAATTTTAGGATTATTCCATAAGGCTGTATCTTACAATGAATAACATGGAGTTTTACTTGCAAGCAGTGATACAAAGAACATATTCGAAAAACTATAGTAAAATCAAATAGAATGCAAAGATTGAAAAGTAGAACACTGAAGGGATAAACATCGCGAGTCGAAAAAGAATCAGTTTTCTTTTATTTGACATAGTCTCGAATACTGCAACGCGATTTGGGATCTATATGAAGTAAGTTGACAATCTTAGAGACAGTTTGACGTAGAGCAGATAGTTTCGTTAGAGATTTCAGGTTCGACAGTAGTGCTATTATTAGAAACTCTTGGGTGGGATTCTTTCCAGGCGAGACAATCCGATAGGGGACGGAAACGTTTTGAAAAAATTCAACTGTTCAGAACTTTTAGGTGAAACCAACGACATTGTAGTTCCAGTAAACAACCAACACAACCTACAACAGGAATCGATAACGCATTAGAAGGAAGTAATAGCCAGAACAGATCGTTACTTCTGGTAATCCTTGCTACAGGATATTAGAAAACCAACAGAGTAGATAAGGTAATGAGTTTGGTGTTAGTAGTACGTTTTAGTAGTCGAAAATATTTTATCATTTATATGTATATACTTAAAGTCTTAGAGGTTTAAAATCACCATTTTACAATAGCCATTTTTGTCGGCGTTTCTCTGCGCATTCACCAGTATTCTGGAAAAGAAACAAGAAAGGACACCGCACTTTTTGAGAGCACCCTATACGTAATTCGAATGCGATGCATTCATCGTCAGGAATGAATAGATACGAAATTTTCTTTCTTTACGCAATAATTAAAGTCCTAAAGTTCTCCTCTGCTCAACTAACCTCAATCGTAATTTGTATGTTACGAATAAATTTAAACAGAATTATACGGAAGAAATTTTCTCACCCTTGTCACATTGAATGGTGCTAGCGGATCAATTTAACTTAGAAGGGGAGACTCTCACTTTTGTCCGGGGATTTTGATGAAAATTTTTGTGGTGATGCAGGAAGTGTATTAATGGAAAACTGTATTGCCGTTCGTCTGAATGGGCCTTAGTTTTTGTGCAATAATTAATTGAAAATCGATAATCTGTGTATAGGCAACCCCGCATTACACACCCGCTCCTGCCAAATCGGTAGAGAAAACCCGCTGTTTGCGAGTAATTCTGTAATATTATTTTCATTTTCTTTTGATATATTTTTTCCTTGTTACTCACTGATAGACTTAAGAGCAATATTTACATTCTTTCGCTCGACATCCAATGGAATAACTTTATTTCAACCAAATGAACTTCGATGACGGAGAGCCTCACTTAAAGTATGATGAATGAAGGTTGGTAACATAGCTTTCTGGAATCCTCTGGTATTCGGTGGTTATAATTACATTGGCTATCTTCTTAAAGTTGATATTACTCCCGTAAAATATCATTCATAAGCGCGATTTTTCATTTAAGGTTCGTAACGCAAAAAACGCAAAGTAAACTTGCGTTTGACTTTTTCAAAACTTTTTCAAAAACGATTCCAGATTTCATGATTAAAAGTAGCGAATTTCTTCCGTAATTTAATTTCTACACCAATCACTAGTTGTTTTATATTTGTTGACTGGATAATGAGCAATCAGCTCTGACTACATATACGCCAGCAACTCCTTGGTTAATGGGAAACTTTCCAGAGCTTCCATCTTACTCAATGTCACCTCTGCTATTGAAGATACTCAAACCTACCATTTATCCAAAAATGTAAGAATATTCGAAGTTAAACGTCCCTTCGTTGGAAAATGAGAATAAATTTGAAGAAAAAATTACGTCCCTGAAAAAGGAGCCGCTGTGCCTGCGACGGGCGCGTGACTGTGCGGGTGTCATAAAATGTGCACATCTCTGTTTGAGTATAGTTTCTTCTTTAAGGGTTTTAAAGGACTCTTCTCTCGTTTTCATTGGATCTTACATATGACCCACCGATTTTCTAGATATTTTCCTCTTCAGTTTAAAGTGAGACGTCCTGCAGTGAACTTATAATTCTGTTTTAAGAGTGCTTTCCGGTCAGGAGAAGAAATTGTAACTTGCTCTTCGTCAGTTACTCATTTTTCTTCGTTGAATTTATCATGGAATTTCTTTCCTCTTCTCGTGTGAGATATTCCAGTATGAACGAAGCGAAGCCAGCAGCTGTCAGCGAGTATAGCAAGGAGGATGCTACGGGTGCAGTTTAATATTTACTAGGTTAGCTTGAGTAATTTTACAAATTTTATTTTCACCCACAAATAATGCCTTTATATACAATTTAAAAATAAAATTTTGTTTTAAGAGAAAAATTCTCTATCGGTTGAGTGAAATTTCGTTGAACAATATTAACACAAATATCCTTTTTATCTTATTAAAAATTGGATTCGTTCCTGTTAATACCGAGAAATAGTACAGTAAATATAATTTTTTCGCATAAACTTTGATGGCCTTGAACGTCATTGAAAACCTCACAAATGTGGAAATATCCAATAAGGCTCGTTTACTTGGCGAGAAAGCCGTTGATAGATTTATGAATATTATAGAAGAAGATATTTTTGTTGAGGAAGATGAGTTACTCCTTGAAAATGAAGATGTAGATGCAGAATTCGTGAATGATAGAGATGAGGAAGCAGAATCGGGAGATAGATGGATAACAGTGATTTCTATGAGCCATCATCCAAATCTCCAAAGTAACTTCGTGTTCCGTTGGATGTGGAGATAAAGGTCGTTAATCTTGCTAGGGAACACCTTAAATGGTCACTATCAACCTTAAGACGCTAGGTTCACAATTTTTACGACGAAAATCTCAAGTTACTGTGTGGAGTAGGGATATTGCAAATGGAGGAACACGATTTGATAAGATGCAAATGATAAATAAATGTACATACGATAGGTTTTGCAAAGCAAGGAAGGGAATGGAGTTACCTCTAAAGTGCTCCAACAGTGGACTTTATCAGTAGGATATCAGCATCTGTCAAATGAATTCAATTTCACTGGTTCGAGATCTTGGCTGATTCGATTTAAGAAAGAATTTCGAATATGACAGCGGAAAGCAACGAGTTATTTTTCCCGTAGAAATGCTGTGTCTCCAGAAATAACCCTCAAGGCTGCGAAACTTTTCACTAAACAAACGTGTCATCTAATGAGATAATACAGTACCAGCCAGACTAATACAGATCAGACAGGTTGCGAATATAAAGTTAATATTAAAAGAACTTTAACCCACCAAGGGGAAAGGACAGTACCACTATGTATTGGAGATAGGGGGAAAATAACGCATTCATATACTGCGCAATATTCAATAACAGCTTCAGGTAAATTATTACCTAAAATTACCTCTGCATGCAGGAAGCAGCGGGCAATTTTGGACCACAGGTGAGCAGAAAAGCGGCAGAATTAGAGAAAAACGTTTAAAATATTTCAGTGACATCATCGAAATCTGGGAAACTGTCCATCGAAACTTACCAAGTTTTCTTAAAAACCGTGTTAAAACCATACGTCTCCAATAATCGTTTTTTACTTATCGTGGATTCATGGGGCGGGCAGACAAACTCCGCAACGTATGATGAGATATTTTTTGACGACGAAAATATGCCAACATGCGCCTTTAAGGTAAGACCACCGAAATGCACACCATTATGCCAACCTTGTGATGTGTATTTTTATAGAAAAATCAAGATATTCACTTCAAGGATGCAAAACTGTACTTACCTCATCCAGGAGAAACGAGAAATAAGTTCCAGAGAGGATGGAATTCGTATTCATTCGATAGTGCATAATCAGTTTTCCACGCCTAAATTCAGAGACATGCTGCAATATGCTTGGTACGCGTCAAAACTTGCGAAGGAAAGAAGTTTCATTCAAAATGTGCGCCAGATATGTTTCCCAGCCGAAATGCTAAAGAAGAATTGCGCTTGTGAAGGGCAATGCTTTATAAGATGCTCATGGGTCTGTATACGTATGTGTATTTGTTGTTTTTTGATAAATTTCTTCCTGATACTTGTAAAGGAGCACAATGTTATGAATAACAGAAAAATTAAAGATAAATTAAAACATATCAATAAATCACATTATTTCACTGAATTGCACAACCAATTAAATTTCATGAACTAACTGTTATTAAATGTCACCAAAATCAGATCCTGTAATTAGAATTGGCTTCAATAAACATTGCAATAGAAGTGTTTTTGTAGTGCTGAGTAATGAAATTTATTTACTTTGGATCAAGGGCGTCGCCAGCCACTGGGCTAGGGGGGGGCAAGCTGCCCACATGGGGAGTCTATCGTCAGAAAAAAGAAGCCTAAAATAACGCAACCCGCAGAGCACTTGGGTGAACTTTTTTCCGGCTCCCCTTTAACTATATGTATTTTTGGGGTTTTATTTTAATCTCATACGGGACTCAGGAGCTTGTCTATCCTATGACATGGACTCAGATAGTTTAAATGAACCTTTTGCTTAACGATTATGTTCGATTTTTTTCTCAAAGTCCTCTTAATTCCTTTTATCATGGAAAATAAAACATGCCTGCAATGTAAACTTCTCGGATGCCGGTGTCGTCTGCTAGAGCGATATAGAAAACGAATCAACTGCCAACCTCCCGCAAACTCTATTAAAACCTCGTTGATTAATTCTAATGTCAATTTTATGTATATTCTTATGCATTAATCCGTCTTAGTTTTTAATTGATCAATACCAAGTATGGCATAATATTCCTTAATAGTCGTTTACCGCAATGAAATAAAGCTACTCTATAGTACATTATAATAGCTTATCAGGGTAATTAGAGATTTTCCGCTTGTGCAAATGTTTGTTCTAATTCATAATTGGGACTTAATGCAGTAAAAGTTGTCAAAATGACGAATACGAGAACTTGTATACCATGCAAGACCTGCAGGTGCAGCCGAGAGCACAATGAAATGTTCATTAAAACGCCGTGGATTAATACTGACGTTCGTTCTGCTTCATAGAGTTCAGACAATGAATGAAATAATAAAATTAAGGAAGATGCATAGATTCTAGTTTCGGAACATTTTGTGGTGACAGCTGTTCTGATGCACAGCAATTGACCATGCTGCAGGCAGAAACAAGCCCCTGCTTATTTACCTATAAAACCTTTAGAAATGCGAAAATAACAAAATTGCTTCGTGTTACACATTGCTCAAACTACATTTTGCGTTCCAAAACGTTCGACTTACTCGATCAAACCTTGATAAATCTGTATCAAATCCGCAAAATCACGAAAAAACAATGTATTGGTATATTGGGCGCTAGAGATAGCAATACTACCCTTGTGGGGCTGCCTGATTGAGGGTGCATAATGAAGGTAAAATAACTGCAGGTTATGACAATAAAACAAATACTTTACTGCAAGAAAGAAAAGCGATGAGGAAGTTACACTTTTAAATATTGTGAAAAGAGGGAAAGTTTCCCCAGCTTCTGATGAATTTCTGAAATCTAATTTGTAATTGTAACTGATTACAAATTTGACAGATTAATTATAATTGAGCCCAATTACATTTTATCAGTACTTTTCCTAACACTGGTGTTTACACGTGCCAACACTCGACTTTGTTTTGGGTCTAAATTCTTTTCAAATACGCTCGTGCATAACAATTGTTTCTCCAACACCTCCCGAACCAAATTACGAATGGGTCTCCAGCCCCCCCCTGGCGACGCCCTTGCTTTGGATAAAGCTTCACATGCATGTTATTTGCGTTACGAACCTTAAATGAAAAATCGCGCTTGTGAATGATATTTTACGAGACTAATATCAACTTTAAGAGGATAGTCAATGCAATTATAACCACCGAATACCAGAGGATTCCAGAAAGCTATGTTACCAACCTTCATTCATCACACTTTAAGTGAGGCTCTCCGTCATCGAAGTTCATTTGGCTGAAATAAAGTTATTCCATTGGATGTCGAGCGAAAGAATGTAAATATTGCTCTTAAGTCTATCAGTGAGTAACAAGGAAAAAATATATCAAAAGAAAATGAAAATAATATTACAGAATTACTCGCAAACAGCGGGTTTTCTCTACCGATTTGGCAGGAGCGGGTGTGTAATGCGGGGTTGCTTATACTCAGATTATCGATTTTCAATTAATTATTGCACAAAAAACTAAGGCCCATTCAGACGAACGGTAATACAGTTTTTCATTACTCCACTTCCTGCATCACCACAAAAATTTTCATCAAAATCCCCGGACAAAAGTGAGAGTCTCCCCTTGTTAGTCATTAAAATGTCGGTAAATCTTTAAAAGAAAGGAGTAATATACAACAAAAAATTATAAATGATACTCCCTGTGGCTCTGCGGATGATTTTTTAATATAAACGACTAATAATGCATTTTTCCGTCCTCAAATGATAACTTAAGGTCGAGTCCAAACCTCATAGCAGTAGACAGAGAACAGAAATAGATTAGGCGGACAGAGGATAAATTATAATATTAATAATAATAAAGGACTATATTTAGGGCGAAATTGAAACTGTAAATTCTCTTTTTACATCTAACACTTCGTCATAAAAATTTAAAGAAAGAGAAAACTTTTAAAAAAATGCACAGAAGATGACTACTTTGTGGATTTAAAACCCCAAGTTTAGAGCTTAGGAAAAAATGTTTCCACTGCAGGAAAATACCATCCAAAAGGGGAGTGTGAAATAGCTTTGGAGGTGTCAACTTTCTAAAAATAGATTTAAGGTAAGGTTTGGGCTACTGTTTTCCGGCATTCTTGCTTTGGTCTAATTTTAGTTTCCCTTCCGTTTACTCTCTCAAAAAACTAACTCACCCTTCACAGTGCAGTTACAATGCAGCTAAGGGAATTAATTCCTTCATAAACTATAGATCTCTTCTACCTTTAGCGAGAAAGTATCAATAGGTCGTAAATAAAATTTTAATGTAAATTCGCATTCTTATTCTCACTCATTCCAAATATATTTTAAACACATTAAATAACATATGCTGACTAGCTTTCATGAAAAATAAATGAACAACCGAGCTAAAAACAGCGATGGAATCAGGAATTGCATGGCAACATTTACTTCTGAGAATAAAACGGTATCTCTACCTTCTACTAGAAAAAGTATATATTTATTTTATAATAGGATTACTCCGTAAGGAGAGGAATTGTCCATGGAATCCAAGAGATAGTTGAGCTATGTAGGATCAACTCTGAACGTAAAGTATTCCTAGAGGGTTTCTAAAGAAATGTTATGTTGGATTGCGATGTTTTCGTCTGAAACATCCATACACATGACATCGAATTACCAACTTTTCCCCTATACTCATCGACCCGACTAATTCAAGAATAAACCGCCTGATAGAGAATATGATAAACTTTCTTTTAAGGCAATAGTTCCCTCCTTACTTACCGCAGGAAAGTATTGTTGAAAGAATATGTCAAAAAGACTTATAGTTAATTGTATTGAAATAATACGCATAGTCATATGAAATCAAGATAAAGTTTGCAACTATAGTGTATTTTATTTTTTTGATAAAGATCGTCACTTCGTAACAAGCTTCCTGAAGTATCCTTTTAAACAAACTTGCAATCCTTATAAAAGTTACGTAGGTATATTTATCTGGAAGTGAAGTAGCATGGAGAAAGTACATTTGACGAAATTATGTCTCTTCGAAATTTCAACGAGTGCATTTTGTAAAAACATATTTTACTTTTCTAATTTACCACTTTCCATGGAACTCGACAAAATTGCGACATTATCACAAATGAAACTATGATTTTAGGCCAATCGATCTGTTACGATTTTTTGGAAACATAAACGCCATTAGTAATCACATTGACAATAAAGTTATAATTAAATAATAATAAAATAGAAAGCAAAGAGTACAGATTTAGATAGAATTATGAAATGGTGTGATGACTAGTGATTAGAGATTAATATATGAAAATGTTCATTAGTTAACTTATTTGTAAGAAATCTACTCCCTAGTGGAAATGCTTATTGGTTATATCCTTATGTCTTATTCCGCACATTCCTATTGGTTTAAAACGAAATCCTATTGGTTTCTTAATGGTTTATCGCATAATTTTCAGTCAAAAACATACATTTAAATATTCATTTCACATAAACAACTAAACGTAAGATTATTTCCTAAATAATTCCTTCAGTAGATCAACTTTAATTTTGTCGCCGCATTAATTCCAAGTTTACCTAATATTTCTGCCAGCATCAATTGCGGAATGGCTAATTTGAAAACAATATAAATACTGTGGCACATATTCTCAAATAATCATTTAGAAAAATAGTGGAGGCCCGTAGATCGAACCCGGCCCTCCCTTGAATCTTCTCTTTACTACTCTTACATTATTTAAGCTACCTCACAACCTGTCTTTACAATTATTCTTATTTTGCAAAACTATACCCTGCAATGAAAGAGTATACCAAACAATCTCTATGATACTTCATGAGCACATGATTATAGAAACAATTAAGTTCATTTACGAAACAATGAAATAACACACAGATAACAAAGCGATTAAAATATTACCGCCATTTACTAAGTTCATAGTTATTATCTACATACTTTGCAAAGCATCCGACAAGAAAGTATAAAATACTGGTGTCTTTCGAAACTGATCCATCTCTGCTTGAGCCCATTTGAGCTTCTTATTAAGTCCCTCTAAATTTATTTTCGTAATCGACTTCCCGTGAACCATTAATAAAGCGTATTATAGTTTATATTTTACATAAATAATGATAAAAAGTTCAAAAGAAAATACGAAAATTATAATCAGTCGTTTTACCTTGCCCTGCACTGCGACAGTGGCTGAAGTCAACGCCGCATCGGACCTTGATTATTTCGTATCCCTTCACCTATGAAAGTAGTTCAAAATATTTAAAGTCTCTTTAATAAGAACCAAAATATTGTACGACATCATCAAACCACAATTTTTACCTCTGATTTCCACAGTAAATTATGGTATCCCTCGTGCCTTAGGAGTTTGGTAATTCATGCATCTCTTCTTGGATTCATTTGGAGGGCTGCCATACTAAATATGGCGTCCTCTTAATATTCTTGAAATTAAAGTTCTTAATTCCGGAAACGTACACTACTTCAACTAATAAATCTTCGGTAAAAAGAATCCAGGCATGTGTTGAATCCATCTCCTCCACTATTTTAAGTAACCTTCACTAAATTCAGTTAGAACTTCATCAAAAACGGCTGACCACGAGACACACTGCAACGCGGCGAAACGAAATCTCCCTCTCCGCCTTCTCCCTTTCCCCCCTCCTCTTTCGGCAACAATTGTAGCAGTTGCGTGATAATTTATAAATATTGCCAAGCATCGATATTGTTAAACGACTGTGGTGCTCCACCGTCAGAATAAGATTAAAAAATACAAAAGACATTTAGAAAAAAAGTTGATAACCTCTTTGAAGAGCCACAGGATTTCGAGAACAAAATGTGATACTTCCCAGAATCAGGCAAGGTATTGTGGAATAATTTTAAGGAAAGTATATTTTTCCCACAAATTTAATTTTTGTCTACTAGTAACCAAAACACCATCTAATGATGACAACCATTCGTCGAAACCGGTCGTGTCTTTGATGTTGCTAGGTAAAAATACAACTTGTGAAATAAGTACAATTTCCTGAGATTCTTAGATATTTCTGTTTGTAAGTTGCATCTGCACATTCTTAACTCCTGGAATTGAGATGAAATTGTATATTCCATACGACGTGTAGGTTTAATGGAAAGTTATACAGTTGTTGCAATCTACTTCTTCTTATATAATGATACAGTCTAGGTATTAATAATACTGTTTTCATTGGATGTATACTTATATTTATTTCCCTATTCATACATATTAGTTGGATAGGATCTAACATTTTAAGATTCATTTCCTCAATCTTCCTTCAAATCGAGGACTTCAAGGTGCCCTTCGAAAATAAGGATAACACTTTCGCCGACCAAGCGAAACAAGAGGGAAGAAGTTGCACAGCTTCTCCGGATGCGGAAAGGAGCTGAGGTCCTTACATTCGGCATCTACGACACGGTCTAAAAAGTCCACCTGCTCTAGCGTCTCCACATTCCTGCCCGAAAAATCCGGACACTCAAAAGTATGATGATTTAGGACTTCTACAGTCATTTATGAGCACATCACCTGGGTACTGCACTACCACACTAAGACCTCAGGTTGTGAAGTGGATAGAGAACCCACGGAGAACCCCTAAAGCGTCATTCTACCCCAGAAGATGATAAAAAGTGAAATAAATTCTTTTTCTTCCGAGCCTAAGTATATTTTCAAATATGTATAGTGTAAAAAATTGTAAGGCCGGAACTTGTATAGTGTACCATGACTTTAAATGTATATAATATGGATATAATAAAAACTTTGCGCCCTTAGCATTACTAACTATTGCAGAATGTATGGATCTATTATGATAAGTATAATTGCCTTATGATAAGTATAATGGCCTTGTATAATTTATGTATTCTGTAGCTTTTCATTGGATTGCTCGTATATTTCCTAATGCCTCACTGGTATGAAGGAGTGATGGTAATGGATGGGAGATGGTTATTGGAGAGTAAGAGAAGGAAGCGATTAATTGGGAGAGGGGTGGAATAACGTGAGGGTTGAGTATTGTAGAGGGAGAGAAGCTATTGGGTAGGACAGAGGGTTGGGAATGGGTGGTAAGGGCTTGGGTGGTAAGGTCTAGGGTGGAGTAGTGGGCGGGAAGTTTGGCAGTGGTTGGGGTAGAGAGAGGAATAGGGTGGGTGGGGTAGAGAATGGGTTATACAGTAGGTTGGGTAGAGGGTGGGATGGGAGTGGGTGGGGTATAGGGTGGGATAGGGTTTGTGGGGTAGATGGTGGGAATGGAGTGGGTGAGATAGAGGGAGGGATAGGTTGGGTGGTGTAGAGTGTGGGAAGGTATCGGGTGGGGTAGAGGGTGGGATGATAAGAGGTCGAGGGAGGGATGGGAATGCGTGGGTACACACATTCCGAAATTTCTGAGTGGATGACGGTTCTCGCAGATAATATCCTTAACTGTCTTGGGATAGTTGTTTCAACAGCCTAGATTCCACGAGATACACAATCGAGAGCGAGTTAACATTTTCTTAGATAATGTTTTCTTTTCATTTTTTTTTACTTTTTATTTTACAGTTTTGTTTTTTAATTTGTATCATATATCACAAATGTCTTTTGTATTTTTTAATCTTATCCTGACGGTAGAGCACCACAGTCTTTTAACAATATCGTTGTCAACTCTCTTAAGTTTACATTCGAAGTTGTGCACAATTTTTTAACTCTAGTTTTAAGGTCCTTAGGATTATGTTAGTCCATAAGGAGACACCTTGATCAGTGCAACGATTTACTCATACTCAGTAGTGATCAAGACTGTATCAAAAGTAAATGAAAGATGTATTTGTCTCTATTCTGTACCAAATGACAAACGAAAATATTATATTCATCAGAATATGGTAACAGAAACGATAATAGATTATTATTATTATATATACATGGTAGGTGCAGGACCTGGTGTCAGTGGTTACAGTTACTTAGATATGCTATATTCACTTGTTCACATTCATTCAATCGTCATTTATTCATCATTCATTTTCGCTCACTCTTCACTCAATATCCAGATGAAGTTACCTGAGTTACGCGATTCTAAATAGTAAAAGCGTATCGGTACTCCGCAATCCCTAACTCATACTCCTTCCTTTTAGTTTTCCCTTCTCTATACCCCTGAACTTCCCACTCTTTACGTCCACTCTAAATCAATGACTGTGGTACTTCACTGGGAGAAACTCACGGAAGAATCGTAAATAAAATCATTCGACCGAACGGGAGAAGACCTCACGTAACGTTACGTGACATTTTTCAGAGATTTAGAGGCGGTCACGTGACATTGACTCCATCCGAACCCGCGAAGGGATCGGTCAACTCGGTGTAAGGAGTTTTCCCTCCCGATTTTATGCAAGCCCCTTCGTCTCTTTAAGTGGACGATGAGATCTATATTTTCACGACTTATGACTATGGTGTCCGGACGTCCCGGTTTTCCAATATTTGCCCTGGATTTTAATCATTACCCCCGGTGTCCTGAAAAGTACTATCGGGACGCCCAATAGTCCCGGTTAATTTGGGATTTTCTACTAAATCAGTCTCTATAGATGATTATTCATCACTGAACAATGTCCATTGATACCAGTGATTCGAGCGCTAGTAATCCATAAATCGATGTTTTTCCTAGCACTAGTATTATTAAAAGTGCTTCGACAACTTAGGTAATTTTGCACATTGGCTACCACCGGGAATCGAACCCAGGACGGCTTTCACCAAAGGCAAACGCGCTGTCCACATGACTATCCGGGAACACGATGTTTTTCAACCGAAAACATGTCCTGTATTTTGTGATAATTTCATTAAAAGCTGTAGAATTTCATTCTACCTAATTTATACTGTCTCTTCAATTTTCTACTTTTAAGGCAATATTTCAAATTTCTTTACATACATAAATCCAAAATACTACACTTTTCATTGTTTTTCATTAAATATAATCAAATTTTGGCAATCGATATATTAAAAGCCCATTTGTTCGCATCGACCTTCCCCCTGCCATGGTATTTTACACCTCAACTCTCCCAAAGGAGGTAACTGGGTTACCACAAAATTATTTTGCGTTCTGAGTGTTTAGTTTCATGGCTAAAACGGTAACACTGTGAATTTATCTTAAAATGAATAATAATAGATATATAAGTGATATTTGCTCTTGAGAAATATATTTCTTGGCAAATATAATTAAAAAACAATAAAAATTCAAAAATCTTCACCAGAACCCTTTCAAATGGTTACTCAATTCAACAAAATAATGTGAAGTCATATTCTGAATGGCTTTATAAACACTTAGGAATTATTTCACATTAGGAGCACTTTGAGAAAGAATGGTCTTGATAATGAACATATTTCTAGTTCTTTTCTATCTTTACCTCTTTTACAGAGTCACAGCAAGGTTTTTTATAAAAAATTACACCAAAAATGTGTGATTGATGAAAAAATATGCAAATAATAAAATTATTAGATCTTGATGAACATATATATAGACGCATGAAAATATTTAAAAAATTTTAACCTAGTAAATAACTCAAAAAAACTAGCTAGAGAAACTGAGATACCCTCTTGGTAGCCGAAGGGTTATATCATGGGGGGGGGAATTACATAATCTGCTTGGTATTCACCCTAGTCGGGAGGGAAACCCCCCCCAAAACCTCCCGAATGCAATATGCTATACATATAATTACAAAATAATGTTTCAACATTTACAATAATCATACAATGTTTCAAAATTTACCATAATATAACTATATTTTTATAACAATACTACAACAATAATACATTATATTTTAGTTGATTTTCAATATTGGACTGTTGATATTCGTCCTCTATATCCATGTATTTTTTAATAAATAAACATAAAACGATATTTTCTTTTCATAAGAATAAGTATTTATAGGGCATCTAGGTTATCATACGTGAAATCCAATTTTTTTCAAAATAAGAAAAAACTGGGACTCAAAGAGTTAGATTGAAAACGGCTTCAGACGCAAACATTTTATTTATTTAATATTAGGCTTAGAAACACAATCGAATGATCAAGTTCACGTAAGAGAATCAGCGGTCTCAATGAACAATCTAAGGTATGTTGTTACGAGTTTAGAGCCGTACAACATAATCAATACCGTAATAAATATAATTGCAATAATTAATAAAAATGGATGATAGGACGAGTAGTTTGAAAAATGAACAATTCTTTCTGCAAACGATACACTTTGATAACAAATTAAAGGAGAAGTTCCAACGCCTGATGTTACATCCCCTGCCACACGTCGAAAGGCAGCTTGTAGATATGAAGAAAATATAAACCCTCTGTCATAAGATTAAAAAATAAAACCAACGATACGACGGAGTTTAAAGGTGTGGGACTATTAGCATGTAGCGATCATAATAATAAAACGACTTTATTTCAGGGAGGGATTGAGATAGCACCCTTTTACATCTAGCTCTCTAGATGCATAAGATTACCTGAAAAAGCATCACAAGTAAACTGTTTATCTCAGAGGTTAGTCTCATTTGCGTATAATCTCAGAGATAGGCATCTAGGTAGGGAAAAACAAAAGCAGAAGTTTGCTAGGTAATGAAACAAGAAAATGCTCTTCAAATACCTCACCATAAAACCACCCATATTAAAGATGCTACAGATAAGTTTATGTGTGACTTCTGAATGTTCTAAATTCAAGTCTTTCAAATACAAAGGAGTATAGAGATAATATGTAGAAAGGCAAGAAACTGCAAATTTAAGGTTATTAGTATTACTTACAGGAAAGAAACACTTTTCAATGCTACGGGATAAGTAAATTTTCAGTTTGAAGATAGGCCCCTCACAACAGGTAAAATTGTTGTAACTTATGTTAATAAATATAAACCTATATTCATAAAAATACATCTCTTCATCTATTCTTTTTTTATTTTTCCATCAATTCAAACCAATCTGGAGTACCGATTTCATACAGTTCATGCACCCTTTCATTACCGTCTTTCTTTCATCTACCACTTAAGCTCCTAACATTAGACTAACTTTTAAGTAAGCAATCAGTTGACCATATTCTACAAATAGGAGATGCATGCAGTTCATTGACTCAACCAGTTAAGTTAATGTTAAGCTGGCATTATGTACTCATTTGCAGAGGCCTTTTACGTGCATTAAAATACAACTTACCTTCATATACTTCATAATTTGATTGACAATAGGGCAGAAGTCGACCTATTTCAACACCAGAATCTATATTTTTGTGAATTTCAGTTTGCACTTAACAAGAAAATACTCTAAATCCAATAGGAAATTAGAATATTTATTTTAGGAGAAGTAGCAGCAAATCTGGAGGCTATCTATACATGCAAGTAAATGAGACTTACCTCATATTCTGTTAGAAAAAATCCAAGTAACATAATATTGAGGGGAATATGTTTAATAATAAATAATTTTATGAGGAAGGTATAACTATGGAAACCTATTTTGTCAACTTCTAGTGAAATGGTCAATTTGCTATCCTCTAACTACTGAAATCCTGTGTTCAAGGCCTAAGAAGGAGTGCTACTTTCATATTGCGTTCTTGATTAAAGATCAAGGTATATTTCAATTTAACTAACTTATGTTATGAAAACAAAACTTATTAGGATTGTAATAAAACGCTAGTACTGAATAATACTTTTAGGATTGACTTTTAAAAATATAAGATCCGCCAATGGCATAAAAATAAAATAGATTGATTTAAAAATTTTTCAAAAATGGAGTGTCTGAGAAACTGATAGGAATGTTAGAGATCTCCTTTAATAATTTCAAATGGAAAGTATAAATTAACCTTGAATGTACATAAACCTTTCTAGTGAATACAGGAGCTTGGCAAGGAGATATATGAAGGAGATATAGGATGTCTTTTTTTATTATTTGAATTTGCTAAAGAGGAGAAAAGTTACATGCCTGGGCAGCCATGCAATTCTTTTCTAAAAGTCACCCAACTAATTAGTCAAGCCCCTACGAGTTATTGGAAATTTTTAAAGACTTAAGCTACTGTTTTCACAAATAAATTAATAATTTTATATGTGAAGAAAACTTTAATGTTTAATATTACAGAATGATATAGTTCATTTAGTCACTAAAACAAAAGCATTTGAAATATTGCAACGTAAAGCTATTTATTCAAAGCACTGGCACCATAATATTAGAATGTAATGTTTACATTATATTTTTCTTGTAGATGCCATTATAAACATACAAGCTTTTGCTGATGTTGCCCTAATAGCTACAAATGAAAACAGACTTGGTTACTCAGACTAAGAATTAGTAATGTAAGCAATCTTTGTAGAATTAAAAATAAATGAGAATAAAATATCTACTAACAGAAAGAAACCCATGGGAAGAGCAGCATCAAGAAATGAATTCTCAAGGATTCTTTCCCACAAAAATGAAATTCTCAAATTGGATAAGGTTCAGAGATAAATAATAAAGTAATTCTTAGGACGATTAAAAAAATTATCAAACTGAAATTCTGAAAGAACTAAATTGGAAATCACTCAGTATCACCAGATGTAACCAGAAAATGCAAAGGAACATCAGATCTAAGTAAGAGACATCATATATACCAGACATGTACAGGTGAGCCACCCCAGGAAAGATCTGTAAGATAGGATAATGCCACCTAGTTCTCTGTAAAAAAATGACCACAATATTCGAAGCAAAAATTGCAGATCACAGAAAAGACATAGGTATTTAGGGAAACATATAGGGATTTAGAAAAAGTACAACAAAAGGTGATACAATTTGTAAAGTATATATAAAGTATTTGTAAATTTGAAGATAGAAGAAAAATTCAAAGGATAAATTTACTAAATAATTTCAGAGAAATGATGTTTTCAGATGATGTAACCAATATAATGCAACCCCCCTGTTATATGGGCCATTCTGATACTGCCAGAAAGATGAGGGAAATTGATGTTAGAACGAATCGCTTCAGAAATTCATTTTTTCCACGAAGTATACACAAAAGCAACCATTTAGGAAAATAGAGTCAAGGTGCTTGCAACCCCTGCCACACGCTGAAAGGCAGCTTGCAGGGTTCTTACATAGACATAGGTAAATCTTCCTTTGCAATAAGTACAGTAGTTAACTGATGTGGCTAACAAGTACACATTCTTATTCTCTTACCAGGAAATATAACTAGTTCAATAAGAAATATGACAAAATTATATTAAATTATATGAAGAATTTAAGACAAACAGATAATTGGACAATGTCTGGAATATTTTAACTTAAATTTTATATTAGTATCAATTGTATACATCTATTTAGTTAAAAATAATGCTCTATAGCTCTACATAGTCATATGGATTGTAGATGGATTTTGTTAACCATAGTAGCTGTTTCACTGCTAGGGATTTGACATGGTCCTTTGATATATTTACTAATGTAGACATATCTTAAGATAATAATATGTACCTTTAAAGGTTCTTCGTAATGTAGTTGTAACATTAGAATGGTACTGATAACTTTAATACAAAATGATATTGTTACATTTTATGATGTAGTATGACAATGTTGACACCTGTCTTTTGCCTACTTGCAACTTACATATATTAATGATTCAAGAGATAAACAAAATTTAAAAGTCTAGGAATTATAATTTTTCAAATGCCCAATGAAAGAGCAGATATTGAAAAAAGCCTAATGAACACAGAAAGATGTTTCTGAGCCTTACAAAAATTTTAAAGAGGCAAAGTGGAAAAACAAAGAAAAGATGTCTAATAGTCTAAAGGTCAGTAGTTTTATTAGTCTCAGAATGCAGGATAATCAATAAAAAACATTAATTTCATTTGTTAATATATTAATAAGGGCAGTACATCCACTCATTCTCGCAGGTGGAGAGAGGCAAATGAAAAATACAGAATTGAGAGAGTTGTTTAGAGAGATACAGTTACTGGAGCAGGCAAAAGATTGACTCATGTCACATCAATAGAAAAAATAAAAATTCTAACATGAAAATGGTAATGCATGGAAGATCAAAAGATTAAAGACTATGTTCAGGAGTCTATTCAGAACTTGAGAGTAAATAAGGAACCTTGCAAGATGTATTGCTGTACAGAAAGGTTGTTGACAATGCAAAAAACTACTTTGAATGTAAACAGGGTGAGTAATACTCATAGGAATTTAAATAGAAAAGATGGTGAATAAGGAAAATTAGTAATTTCTGCATTAATTTCCTCTTCGAAGAGTCAAAGGACGAGTTTAATAGATGCATTATTGCATGCAATCTATTCTTGAGGCTTATGCACACTCAAGAGAATATAATAGCTCATTATATTTATCTTCATAGCTGAGAACCCAGACCAATAAAAATTAAGCATTTTAAGGCAAGGAGAGAGAGACCAAAAAAGGTGAGTGGATTAAAACGACCTATCTGTAAACTTAGACACACATTTATCTCCAAACAGTTCCATGATAAATTAGCCTTTCTTAAATATACATTGCCCCATGTAATATATTGCTTTTCTTACAAAGCTGATTTAAACCTAAAAAGGCTGAATATTATTGTTAGCAGTTGATTGGAGTTTTGAATGAGTAGGTAGTCAAAAACTTTATTTTGCAGTGCACTGCCATTTTAGCCTTGAAACCACAGAATCAGGTAAGATTCTACCACAGCCTGCTGGTTGCAGTTAAGGTTAAAGTTAACCGAGTTATCTCAATGGGAGAGGAGGGATATATGAGTTCTTTAGAAAAAAACTATAACTTGTTTTTATTCATACTACATGCTATATGAGCATGAAGAACTTTTCTTATAAGAAATCATTTCAGATTCCATATGTGAAGAAAAACCCTTTCCCATGTTTAGTAGTAGCTTGTTGCTCTTGGCTCATTTACCACCGATTTTAGGAACTGCTAATCACTTTCTGCAAAAATTCTACCTAGCTGAAAACAATTATATTGACTTACAATAGCTTAAATAGATAAGTAGACAGACCCTTGATGTTTCCTTGAGCTTGAAAATTTGCAGGATCAAAAACTAAACATGTTAGAAAAAATGATTATTAAGTAATGTATTCAAACTATTCACCTGTAAATCACACAAGCAGATGAATGAACATGCAGAAGTATAATGCAGGAAAATCGTGGATTTAGACCAGATTGGTCTACAGCAAGCCATATCTATAAATAAAAAAGTGCTAAGAAAAGTATATTATCAAGGTTTAATCTTAGAAAGTACATTGAGCAAGGTTAAAGTAGCAGATGATATCACCCATGGTTTTCAAATTAAGTGGAGTTAGACAATGAGATACAAACACACAGCCCTTTTATTCAACCAGAGAAGTGGCTTCAATAGAAATACATAGGTCGGTACAGAAGTGAGAAGATATAACATAAATGGATATGTCTCAGACATAGCCATAATAGCTAAAAAAATAAGTGTAATTAATATTTAACAAATCAGAAAGAAAAACCAAGAAAATAGGACTGCTCAAAAGAAAAAAAATACCAGCAGCCCAGTTAATCTGGTAGTTAACTTCCAACAGCAATTACAACTGGCCAGTTGAAAGTACATCAATTTAGGAGTGTTTTGATAGAAATATTGCAGAAAGGCTTGTGGTTCAACTTCCAAAAAATACTTTAAAAATTAGTATTAGCAATGCCTAATAACTGACTGATGTCTGTATGCTGTCTAGCATTGACATGATTTTTTTTTAAGAGACAGTAAGTATTTGTAGTTATAAGTGCAACCAATAATAAGTCGCATAGATTGTTAATCAATGACTATCTGAATCAAAAATATTAAGAAATGATGATTATGGATAGTTGCAAACTGCAGCTACAGAGAAGTTTAAGAATTCAAACACTTCTAAATGCAAGGAACAAGAAAATAAACTTGGTATAGCTCCGGAATGATGGAATAGAACTTGGAAAGTATAGCATTTGAATGCCAGGGTCTTGGGTTCAAATCCTGTTTAAGGCACAGCAACTTGATGAGGTTAATTGTTAGAGGCTCTCAAGACTTAAATTCACCAAATGAAGTCCTCTTTAATGACAGAAATTTATTTCAACAATGTTCCTCATCTTGTGTGTTATTTCTTGCATATCTACAAAATATGGTACTATTGATCCTTAATTCTTTGGTGAGGGGTACATATTGGTTTCAAGAAGGGTTGGAGGTGCCAAAATCAATACTCATTAAGAAGATAAATTATAGATAGCAAACTTTTAAACACCTGGACCAAAGCTCTATAAATATTGAATTTCAGAGAATTGATAGTTTGTTTTGATATGATGTTTCAACAGAGATTATATATATTGCCCGCACATAGAGTCTTTGCTTCTGATTTATACCGCAGAGATGTTATCACAAAATGAAAATATAGAATTAATAGAATTGGAAATCTAAACAAAATGGAAGCTTCACAGTATCCAAAGCTAACAAAGAATGCCATGTCAATCTTTATTCAAAGCCCCTCAAGTAAAACTCCTAAATGGATGTAATTTACAACACAATTCAATGTAAATTTTTCAAGGTGTCATAGAATTGCTGAAGGTATAAAAATGATTCACCATAAAATGTTGAAAGGGAAAAATATAATTATAGACAACAATTTTTTAATTGAAGTAAGTATATCAGCATCAAGGATATATATATTAAGAAATGTTCGTATATGAACGATTTTTAAGCCCTTTAGATTCACTATCTCAAAATTAAGCTCCCTTTATCGCCTTTTGACAGTGCACAACCCTTATGGACCAGAGTCGCTCCATTATCACGATGCATTTGAGAAGCTATCTGAATTATTAGTAGTCAATTAAGGTCAAGAATGTGACATAAGCAATTAATACACGGATTGCCTACACAAGCAGTTGATACTGTCCAGCTGAATGATTCTACGTCATTATTTGGGAGAGATTGAGACAAAAAGTCTCCTCTTCCATCTAACCTGTAATTACAAGGTGTTTAGCACACATTAATACAACCCAAGGGGTGTCATTTTTCAGATTTAAATTACTTAAAAGATCCTTCTTTTTCCTGAAAAACCCATTTTAGTTACTCAATTACAACTTTAATGTACTAAGTAATGTATTAAGTAGTAAAGTAAATTACAGAATATTGTCTGATGTTAGGAATAGAAAAGAAAAATTTTAAGATCAAAGAAATTAAAAATGTTGGCAACAGGTTGATCATTCTAATTTCTATGTCCTTAACTGTAGGTAATAAAAAAAATCAGACATTCAATCAATTCTTAAATAGTACTGATGATTAAAATTGTTCTTTTAATTTAAAACATTGGCTCAGTAAACAGTAGTTAAATGCTAAATAAATATAAGACTTTTAATAATTCACCCACTGGAGATTTGACTTAATTTTAACCACAGACAATAACAGATCCAGTATTTTTATTTATGTCTTTTAATAAAAAAATAATACATGAACATTTTCAATTGTGCTGGTAAGACTTTTGCTACAAGCATTTCATTCTAAATGCCTATAAATGCAGAAACTGAAAAAAAAAATCATTTCTAAAATCGCTCCTAATGTCAAGAATTCTTTCCAAATAGAATTCAAGACCATAAAATATATGCAGGTCGTACAACATCAAAATTTACAATAGATTTTTACATACTTCAAAACACCATCCTTCCATTGCTAAAAATATTTTACAATCTCACCCATAAAAATACATTTCCAGAATCCAGAAATAATTACAATAAAATTTTGTTACTCAAACAGTCTTACTCAAAACATTCCTGTTTTTTCCTCTGTGTGCAACTGACTAACACAGAAAAAAGTGGGAGAATTAAAAAAAAACATTTATAAAACCATTTTTTTAATTTCCAGAACATCAAAAATCATAAACATGACAGATAATTATAGTGAAGAGATGAGATTTTACATTAACGATTTATACAAAATAGTCAGCATGAAATGTTAAGGATGACCAATGAAAACAGACACATCATATGATGGAAAAATTCCATTTTTACCAGATGCTATTTGACTCTTAACAAATATAAGTTATATTATTTCTGATCTTTTAACTACAGAGAGACATTTCCAACTCAAGAAAATGAGATTCTGAAGGTAACTTCCTTAGCTTTAATGTACACATGGTATAAATAAAAGCTTTCATTTTTCATAATAACTACTTGGCAAGCAAAAGTAATTAGCATTTATGTTTTGAACACACCTAAATGACTCAATGTATTAGTTGCTCAGATTGAAGATATCACACAAGAAAAAGGAAGGCAAGAAAAATAAAGGCTAACACATGAAGGCTGAAAATAACAACAGCTAACAAATTCTTGGGCTAAGAAACAGATAAATACTTTTGGGAGGTGGACATTTTAGTATCTAACAAAGTGGTCCCGAGGAAGGAAGTATGAAGTCACTGATTCAGTGATCAGTATGTCAGCCATTTACAAAGAACTGACCTAGTTATCAACCAAATAGTGCTTCCTGATAACCGAGTTCCAACAAGACACAAGATCTTTCAACAACACTTAAATTTAAAAAAATCCTGGTAATATACAAATATAAACACAATACCAAAATTCATGAATTAACCTTTCATTTGAGGTGAGGACAATATATCCTCACATCTCCAAAGATAAAACAAAAATTATTTAAGCTATAGCTACCATTTTTAGAGCTTGTTTCTATAATTTACAGTTTTTGCACCTTTACAACGTAGAAACTCATTAGTTTTGGTTCAAGAAAAGCATTTAATTTAAAGCATAAACATTTAAGCAGTGCTAGCAAATTAACAAATAAAGTTAAATAATGAAAACATTGATATTCTTTAATGTTATTGTACACAGTGACTCAAAACTAAACATTATCTGATGCATAACAAACACCATTACCGGTATACCAACACAAATTAACTACCAAGATTTAAGTTATGGATGGCTTTTCCATGCTTTGACGAGTAATTCACAAAATTTTAGAGCAGCTCTTATCATACTTTCTTGATTTTCAATAGGATTTAATAAGTATTGAAATTTTTCAATTACTTTACATATGGAGGAAGTTCCACTGAGTTCTACAAAAAAATCCGTAACTTAGCAAGAGTCATCATTTATGATATTAATTGCACTGAAATCCATATTAGAAGAGAATGACATTTAATGAGTCAACCTCTTGTCATGAAATAGTAAATATATTAAGAATTCTTTCAACATTAAGCTGTTTTATGTTACCAAAGAAGTTAACCATAACCCATCTTTACCTTTGGGTAGGCTGAAAATATCAAATAAGAATTTTGAAAATAGAAATTAAATTTATTTTATTGTTAATGCTGATGATAATAATAAATTATAAATCATAATTTTACTTAAAAAGAGAATACCTATTCTCTGAATTTATTACCAAATATTCATTATGAAATATTACATATTCATCAGTCTTAGCATTTAAACCTTTCAGAATTGACTTCAGCTCTTTTGATTTCTTAGCATTGTGACATTCTTGTTTCTTCTCTTAATGATCAAGTACAAGGGAATAGCCATTACATTCGATGGTGCATTAAGGGAAGTATAGGAATGAGTAATCAACATTCTTCTTCTTAGAATGAGTTTTAGAGAGCAATTCTACGGCTTTTAGACAATTTATTAGGCCTACTGAAACAATATTGAATGAATGCCAACCAACATCTTATAGCAAGCCTGTACACCCAATATTATAAAAAGAAGAGATTTTCTTAGTCCTGTCAAATAGACCTGCCAAAAAATTGGGAGGGTTCAATTTGATTTGCAGAGCAAAATGCCTTTTTTGTTGTAGAAGTGGAAGCAAACATAGGATATTTCTAATTATAGAGCACTTTTAAAGCTAAACAGATGATAGATAAATATTCTATAGGTAAAACCTTGGTGAAGAAAAAATTCTTAAGATCTCTAATCTATGACAATACATTTTAAAATTTACACACTGCAAGGCATCTTAAATTTTTATCTTCGTCTTCATTCACTATAACCCGAATGAATTAGATCGCCATTTAAAAATAAGCAAACACTAAGTGAAAAAAGATTTTTCAAAAATGAGGATAAAATGGGATTGTTCAGGATCAGCTACAAATTCTGGCTATAGTTGGTAGTACAGTTTTCTGAGTTGATGGTCACCACCATCCTCTATACCATATATGGACACCATCTTCAGCCATTTATCAATAAAATCATAATAAAATTACCCAGTTAACATGAAAAACTGATTACCAAATATGATTCACAGTTGGAGATGTTGACAACCCCCTCATTTTTAACTTTTGCAAACTTACACTGGTAATTAATAATCAAATACTTAATCAATTCATATGAAGCAAATTTACACTTTAGAAACCCTATTTATAGATACAGTGGCAACGTCACAGCCATTTGATAGATCCCTTCTCATGATTGGCAGCTATATTTATGAAGTTGGTGGGCTTGAAATGGGAATATTGATTTTTCAAGAATGGTTGGCTCTATATTCAAGACATTTGCTCCAGGATTATCAGGATAAGTAATTAAAAATGGTTATCAAAATAAATGATAGGAAGAGATGTTTTTACAAATTTGCAAATTTGTAAGCATCATATATCAATTTGGCTTATCATAAAATCCAGGATAGATTTTGAGACAAAATTCAAAAACATTTTTCCACCCATTTTGAGTTTTCCTATAAGTCTTTTTTGTTTTAGATAGCACAGCAAACATATAAATACATTAATAACATGTATAAACATTGCCTTCTACTACATACCAAAATTTTGAAGTTCCTTGGTCCAGTTTTATTAGAAAAACTTTTCGAAAAAGGACTGCAAATGTGTGATATTTGTGGGCTTTTTGTTTTGTAAAAGATTAAAAAATTCACAAGGTAAAAATCTTGTATTTGTCTAAAAGTCTATCCTTGATTTTGAATGTGTCAACAGAGCATTACAAGGGGTGGAACAAATATGAGGTCATACTGAATCCATGAAACAAATCAACTTTTTTGAGGGTGCTAAGAGTTAATCAAGCCAGAGGGAGCAGAATTAACACAATGTTGAGTTGAGAATGTTTCCCTTTTGTTAAAATCTCTCCATTTATGTTTACTGAAACATTGAATTTATTGATATGCCTACTCCATGAGGGACTAGATGCTGACCTGATTTTATTGCACTTAATTTAATTTCCTACCCCCCTCTACTTAACTTTGTACATATGGTAATAATCCATCAAACTGAATAGCTAAATACCCAAAGAAGTTTCTACCAGTTTAGCAAATAAAATATTTTTAGAGCATCTTGATTTATTTATAATGTAGTAGATAATCAGCTTTTGACTTAATAAGGGAAAATATTCAAAAACATATTCTTCATTCACAAACTAACTTACATATATTATCAATTTTAATATATTACAAAACAATTAGAGGGGTAGAAATTCTTGGTGCTCATATCTATAACATGTAAATTCAAAATCATCATGGAATTATCTCAGATAAGACAATGAAACACATAAAACAGGAAAATGTAAGATTAGTTTCTAAAAAGTATCAGAATCCACATTGCATAACATTTTAGGAATTTTAGACAAAGGAAAATATTTTATCTAAAATACCTAAGTGAATAACTGAATTGGCATTCACCATTAGTTCAATGCACACTTGCATCTCAGTCAATATTTTCACAACAGTTCTCCATAAACAAACCAGTGTAGCTTAACTCTTTACCTAAAACACATCTCTCACAGCCCTGGACATCATTATTTCAGATGCAAATGGCAGGGAATGAAATATTGTTTCCAAACATCATTAGCAAATATTAAAACAGCAATTGTATTCGTATATTTGAGGGTTGAGGAAAATCTTCACTGACAGCAAACAGCTTTATTTTCCTCATCAAGTTCTCTCCTTGGTTCACACTCTGAGAAATTTTCTGCGTTACCACCAACTACACTTTTGGACATGACGGGAGTTTTTTCTTCAAATATTAAAGTTTTAGAGTCTCCATTTATGACTGCAAAAGAATTATCCTTAGCAATGGTTGCGGTTTCTACATTACAACTAGATACAGCAGTAGTTGGATTCTCATTTCCCTCATTCTCTGTAGACTTGACAACTAAATTAGAGCCTCGGTTAGACAAAACTCTGCTTAAATTAAATACATCTGCACTTTCAATATCAGTCTCAACATTATTTTCTATCTCCGCTTCATTCTGATTACTGTCTTTAGGCTCTAATTCTACATTGTCATCTTTATCACACTCACTTAAAATAATAAACTCCTCCCCCTCAAAAGGGCATTCTGAGTTTCCATGATCTAAGATCACTGTATCTTTGTCATCCTCATCATCATCATATTCTTCTACTTTAATATCTGAAGCTGGAATTTCTCCAGAACTTTTGATATTATCTTTAACAACAACCTCAGACTTATCTTCTACCTTAACCCTAACAGTCCTTTCTACTTTTACCTTAGCTAATGATTCTCCCATTGATTCCACCACCTTTTCAACTTCCAATCCTTCACTTTTATTATCTTCTACTTTAATCCTAACACTCCTTTCTACTTTTTTCTCAGCTATTAATTCTTCCATTGACTCCGCCGCCTTTTCAACTTCCAAGCCTTCACCACAGGCTACTCCATTTTCACTAATATCAGCTACTGATTGGTCATCAATTGGCTCAAATTCACCATCACTGATATCTTCCAAGCCATCAACATCTGTATCAACCTTGTCATTGGCCTTTTTTGTTTTAACATCTTCCTCATCGCTGATATCTTCTAGGTCATCCTCTGGAACATCTAAGTTGAAATCAGTTTTTTCTGGTTCAACCACAGAATCTTCCACCTCATTCCCTAGATTATCTTCACTGACCTCTTCCAATGCTGTACCTAAGTCATTAATCTCTTTACTTTGAGAACAATCAGTACTTCCTTTTTCTGTACTAGCAACATGGCTTTCTGCCAAGTCATGCTCCACACCATCAACTTTGAAATCAGTTCCTTCTGGTTCAACCACAGAATTTTCCACCTCATTCCCTAGATTATCTTCACTGACCTCGTCCAACACTGTATTAAAGTCATTGATCTCATTATTTTGAGAACTATCTGTATTTGCTTTATTTTCTAAACCGGTGACATGGATTCCTGCAGGGTCATCCTCCACACCATCCATCTTGAAATCGGCTTCCTTTGGTTCACTATCAGATTCTTCCACCTCATTCCCTTTATTATCTTCACTGGCCTCATCCAACACTGTACAAAAATCATTGATTTCATTACTTTGAGAATTATCAGTACTTCCTGTGTTTTCTAAACTAGCAACTTGGCTTTCTGCCAAGTCATGCTCCACACCATCAACTTTCATATCAGTTTCTTTTGGTTCACCATCACAATCTTCCACCTCATTCCCTAGATTATCTTCACTGACCTCATCCAACACTGTATTAAAATCATTGACCTCATCATTTTGAGAACTATCTGTACTTCCCCTATTTTCTAAACCAGTGGCATGGCTGTCTTCCATATCATCCGTTTTGAAATCAGTTTCCTTTGGTTCACAATCAGATTCTTCCACCTCATTCCCCAAACTATCTTCACTGACATCGTCTAACACTACAATGTAATCATTGATTTCATTACTCTGAGAAGTATCAGTATTCGCTTTATTTTCTAAACTGGCCACATGGCTTTCTGCCAAGTTTTTCTCCACACCATCAACCTTGAAATCACTATCTTTTGGTTCACCCTCAGAATCTTCCACCTCATCAGTCTCCATTGGTTCATCGTAAGATTTTTCAACCTTATTCCCCAGCTCATGCTCCTTGACCTTATTTAAGTTTGTAGAAATATCTTTCATCTCATCACTTTGGGAAACATCAATATCAGATTCCTTTTTTACATCACTAATTTCAGTTGAAGTAAGATTCAAACTTTCAGGTTCACTGCTAACTTTGTCAGGTGAGCAGTTAGATGTACTACTCTTTACTTCAGCTAGAGTTGAGTCCAATGTCTTAACTTCATCCTCTGCTTCATTTACAAATTCAAGCAATTCTGGAACTATACTTGGCATACAATCTGCAACATCATCTACTTCCATATAAGAGTGTTCCTTGTTTGCAGCTTTACTTTTAATCTTTTTGGGAGTGGTTGCATACAGATTTGAATACTTACTTTTATGCACTTCTTCATCTTGTTGTTTATTGATTTCTGTCAGCTTTTGATCCAATCTTTCAAGCTCACTCTCCACAGAGCTTTCGTGAACTTCAGTTAAAATCTTATTCTGAGTATTTTCCTGCTGGTCTGCTCCTTTTTCTGTCAGTTTAAAATTTGAATTTTCAATTTCATCGACTATTTTTTCATGATCATCTTCAGAAGAATTGTGACCCAAACCCTCAATCTTACTTCTGACAGTACCATGATTGAGTTCATTTTCATTTGGGTCTAAGCCAATGATTTCCCCAACAATTCCATCATTCATTTCCCTAAAATTAGCATTTAAATTCTCCATATCATCTTCGATATTTCCACAATCAACTTTGCATAAATCTGACTCAATTTCTTCCATTTCATCCTCCAAAGCATCATTATTGATTTCACTGAGCTTTGGATCAGAACTCCTAACGTCATCTTCATCAATTTCATTACTGATTTCACCCATTTTTGGATCCAAGGTACCAATAATTTCATTCTCTGCTTCCACAGCATTTAGTTCTAAAGTATCCCCAGTTTTCTCCATAATACAAGTACCAAAATTTTCACTGCATCCAGGTTTTTCACTTTCCTGCACCATAAAATTATGGTCCCCAATAACAATTTCATTTGAATTTATATCAGAGTTTTCTAAGCCTAAGGAAGAAGCAATTTCTGGAGCCTCATCTAATTCTTTTGATCCACTGTCAGTTTCCTCCTTGAATGACTCTTCTATGTCCTTATTAATAGGTGATAATTCAGCGGACATCTTGGAAGCTTCTGAGTCACCTTGGTCAATAGTTGAAACATCAACATCTTTGATGGTTTCTTCATCTACCATGATCCTTCCAGGACTACATTTGTCAACAACCACTTCAACGTAGTCATGCAAACCATCTTCTGGGGGAAGAACATCATCTGAAATGAAATCGGCTGTCATGAGGCTTTCGCATTCTTCAATATCATCATTTTTTTGTACAAGCTGTTTCTCTGACCTTGAGCTCCTAGTGATTCGGGGCTGACTCTTGACCCATAACCTCATTTTCACATGAGCCTTCTCCTTTGCTTTCCTAGGGAAAGTCATTTTTATTTCATTTTCTTCACTCTTAATAGAATCTGATACAGTTGACTCAGTGTTATCATTATTAGGTATACTACCTTCTTGATTGTGGTCTTCGTCTTCATTTACAGAGTCTGATGAATCGTCATAAGCTTCATACTCATCTTCGTTGAGCACATCATCGACATCCAAGAGAGGACGATTTTCATTTAGATCAGTAGAATCATCCTCTTCCTGCGGGCTTTTGAAGGCAGCCACCTCATCTGAATCAACGTACACAGGAAGTTTCACTGATGAGCTGTTTAGGCTGCAAAGATGAAGGGAGACCTGAAGTCGACGAGGCTCTTCGTGGCCGAACTCATGCTCCAATCGATTCTCCACAGAATCCAGCTGCAGCCCACAGTAGCTGCACCACTCCAATTGCATTTTATTTGATCGTTTTCTTGGCATCCTCACTTCTTTCTGATTCGCATTTCCCGAATTTTTAGTTGGCCTATGCCCGTTATTAATATTTCCCTTTTTTTTTTTAACTGCGCTCTTCTGTTTCCTTCTTGGGATGGAATTTACACTTCCAGATTTATTCGATGCTTGTATCTTTTTCATTAAAACTCTTGCCTTCCTAACAAGAAATTTTGCAACAGATTTTCTCTTTCTTTCATTTAGTCTTGAACCACTTGATGCAATTTTACTTTTGGATTCTATACTTTCAGTCTGGTTTTGAAATTCCTTATCCTGAGGTCTCCTTTCATCTGAGGTTAGTTTGTCTAATTCAGGGACACTTCTATCTGTTTTATTTTCTTCACTCTGCTTGTAAATCATAGTTCGGGCAACTTTGGACTCATTCTCTTTCTTGTTGACTCTTCTAATTCTAGTGGAAACTAACGATTTTAAATCACGTAAAGTTTCAACTGCTCTAACTTTACTGGGCCTGGGAGAATCTAAATTTAATAAATCTTTTGACAATTCTGTAGAACCATCATTTCTTTTACTTCTGGTAGAACGTAAACTTACCAACTCTCTTCTATTCGATCCAAATCTACCTTTTTCATTGTTAGGACGACTTACATGACCTTGTGTTTTTGTACTATATTTCTTGCTCTCTCCTCTTGTTTTTCTAAGAGACGGTACTGACATATCCTGAGTGATATTAACATCAGTGCCACTTCTTTTTCGTTTGATAGGTCCTGACACTACATCATTTGAAATTTTCATTGATTGATCATCATCTAGTGGAACTGAAACTATCGTCTCTTCCGAATTCACCCTTCTTTCTATTTTACCACCTCTTTTCGGTCTCATGGAATTTGATTCTGAGAAGTCGAGCGAAAGTTTTCTCATCTTTCTTGCTCCATCTTGGCTGAGGGAATCCCTTTGTAAACTGTCTCTCCTCCTAACCCTCCATCCCATTTTCCCTTTTGGACCAATCTTTTGTCTTAAAAGATTTACTTTGATACTCTTTTCGACCCCTTTGTTTTTCATGTTTGATTCCTGAGGAGCAACACCTGCTCCATATGAGCAAATTTTAACTACTTCTGCTTCTGAGGAACTATCACATGAACTTAGTGTTTTCTTTCCATTTCCCACAAGTCTCTTGGATCTTAGGTCTGTCAACACACTAACACTTTCTATTGAAGATGTTCTCTTTAATTTAGATTCCCCGAGGGCAACCATTCCAATTTTTTCCTGAAAACTTTCCCCAGTGGGTTTCCCTCTCCCCTTGAACCTAGTGGCATGTTGAAAATCGTTTTCTTTTAACTTCCACACGCCATTTCCCACATTTTCCCAACCCTGATGTGTCAAAAGGTCTGCATCTTTAGAAATGTCACTTAACACAACAGAAAGTGACCTTATCTTCCCAGCTATGCCCTTGATTGATGATGCACTGGAGGGTTTGGAAATGTTTTGCTGCACTGTGGAGCGGAGATTCTTTGCAGGATGAGTCTTTTGACTCCTGGGATTGACTTTCACCTTCATTGTGAGGCCCTGGAATTAAAAAAAAATAATTTAACTCAGCTTGAACAGAAGATCAGAGGGGATATTCCCATAAGTACTTCTTCTTGACTTTCATAAAGATTGACGCTACTTTAAGACATTACAATAATTATAAAATGTATTTCCAAATATTTTCACAGGGAGTATACTAATTTTAGTTACACCATATTAAATGAAGGAAAAAAAAAACAAATTTTTAAATTTCTATTTTAATTTAGAATACCAAAAAGAATTACATCTTTCAAAAATTTCAAACAAACTTCACACTCAGCTTGATTATTCAAGAGAAGATAGTTGAGAAAAGGCCAAATATTCTAGATCCAGTATTGTATAAAATACACATGGCAAACACTTTGTCAAAAGAGAGGCATATTTGATAAATAATTACTTAAAAGACAAGGTGGGCAAAGCATTGAGTAAGATACTGATACCGTATAATTACATCAATAATGGGCTAAAATTTTGCTCTTAACAAAAACTAAGTAGAAGCTGACAAAATTTACAAGTGTAACATAGAAGTTTAATTTTATAACAAGAATAGTGATGTCTAAATAGAGCATGACACTTTGAGTAAATATTTCTTAGGTTCACCCCTAAATAAGCCTATTATTATGCAGGAAACTATCTATATATATGTAACAATATCACTATCTATGGCTTCTTTCTTCGTGAATCCTGAGATAACGTTCTTGAAAGTGTTTTCTAAAACTCCATGACAAGTAAAGAAAAGAAATTTCTAGAAATTAAAGCAAAAAAACAAGTTTTTTTTTAATAATAAAAAACATTTAAGATAATATCAAGAGAATGGATGAGGGATGATGTGGTGGATGATGATAGTTGCTTCCATAACTGAAACTATTCAGACATTCATGTTCAATGAGCAAAAAGCCTGATTTCACTAATAAAGTCCAGCATTAAATTGAGACGTCAACTTATGACCAAACCACCCTTTCAACCAAAACACATTATTCACTGTATCTCCCACTCAAACAGAAATAAGATACAACTAGACCGATACTTAGAATAGACCTAGACCTGGTTGTGCCTGTACAATGTTGCAAGTATAATATATTTAGAAAGAGAGCACTGCTATATCTTATAAGGGTAACATTCATTATGACAGCAATGTTGTTAAAATGTTTCTTTCAGGATATTTTTAAAGTACTAAGATGATCAGTCAAACGCAGGAACAACAAAAAGATCCTTACAAAAACCGATTTTCCCTTCTTACTCACTGAAGTCACTGATTTTTCTCTGAGTATTCCAGGTTTGCCGACATCTTGAATCTTTGCTGAATCTTTTATTCAGTTGGCCAGTAGGGAGCCACTTGGCTGACACACAGCAATCGCAAATGAGCTATTAAAATAATGATATATAAATGATGGAAATTAAATTTAACTTTCACGCACAGGAAAGTGTGAGACTTAACCCATACATTTTGAATTATTCTATCATTAATTTTTTAATACCTACTCTAAGAATCATTAAATTGAATTACATAAAGAAAAGGTTAGTAGAGTATAATGGGCAATAGTACATTTTTAAAATTCCTGAGTTTAATGAGATTTTTCTATTCTTGCTGCTAAGATAACCTCACAGGCTGAATGTGTGTGAGGGATCAAACTTTCAGATTGGCCAAGAGAAAAAGCAACTAGAATGGTTGCTTATTGACTTTTTGATTAATTTCTATATTCCATTTGCACACTTAAGGTTCTAACTGTGATATTGGATGCCTGACCATGAATTATAATATAAATATAACATGCAAAGAAGTAGAACAATATTAACTACCTATTTGGGATAAAATACATTCTGTATATGCTGGCATATAAGTGGAGCCTAAAAAAAATTCTCAAAAACCAGGGGTCGACTTTTACGCCAAACATAAAATTTAACCCTTTATCATCAAGGGGTAAATTAGTGAAACTGCCTACTTAACACTTTTACACAAACTCTAGTAACTCACCACAATTATTTCTAACTGAAACTAATTTTAGGCAAGTCTAATAAACATAGATATCATATTTTGCAAATTTTATCCCACAATACAATTGTGGCTGAAAGCGTATGAGTTATGACATGTTTTCATAATAAAAGAGTTGAATTAATAAATCATTTTCATATATTTAAAATAAATTTGACACATATTTATTCTTCGCAAATTGTTATCATTTCTTCACATGTTTTTTTATTTTTTTAATTAATATATATTTCAACGTTTTCTTTTTACAAATGAAGATCAATAAGAATATCATGGTTTGTTTTTGTTTATACGATTGTTATGATTTGACTTAGCATTAGAAGTTAATGGAAGTTGTTTTATCAGTGTCATGTTTGATATTGCCACGCTATATTACCATTATTTCTATAATAATACCATTGTGTTGGGGAAGTGGTGTTGCCTTATATTTTAGGTCGACTTACTCGCTGAACATAGGCTAAAACCTGAAATTCACCTCAAAATTTTAGGGTTGACTTATAAGCCGGTATATACAGTATTTACCAATATATTCTTAATTTTATCAAAAGTCATTCTATTTAGAACCACTAGAACAACTTTTGCTCTAAAAGCTGTTGAACTAATTATTCTGTAATCTCAACACCCTGACAGGTTCTTTTCTATAAGAGAATCATTTTCATTTTAGCTAAAGGCATTGGCCACTTTCTTTCACCAAAAGTTTACATAAACATAATATGTATTAAAGTATCCTTTACTCTGTCACTCAGGATCTTTCACAGACTTAACTAGAAGCTAAAAGAAGAAATTCATCTAAACCTAATTCCTTATTCCTTTTCTAATCTAGTAATATTCTTCCAGTGTCACTATCTAATTATCCTAGCCCATTATTGCTTTCTCACTCAAGCTTACCATGTCTACTTATGTTATCACACAGTAGTATAGATTCTCCATATTTTTACATGATTTCTTAATATCGTGGCTGGACCATGAGAAATATTTCATTTATATAACGAAGGTCATTTTACCATTCACTCAATTCCTTATGCATAGCATACGAAATATTTTTCTAAAGTAAATGTCTCCAGCAAGTGCCCACTTACAGAGAGTAGAGTTACCACAGAAATTTTATGTCAATAAGATAAAACAATATTCAGTCAAAGAACTTTTTGGCACATTGCTTTCGATAAATAAAAACTCTTTATGCATATTCAAGTAAATTAATTACAAAAGCAAATGTAAAGTCACACATATAAAGTTTTGAAAGCAACACCCAAACTAAGAGGGATCATGGAAGAATAAACTGGGCACCATATTAAGATAAATAAAGTTGAAAATGAATCACTCTCCTTCAAACACTCCAAATGACATTTAATCATGAGGACTTTTGGGAGAATAAGCAAGCTAGAATAGTATTGGAACTCTATCTAAACCAGCAAATACCTGAAAAAAATATTCCAGCTAAGTTAGACCATCAAACACTCAAATTTAACTGAAATCACAACATTATAGGTTTTAGATAGAAATAATAATATTGATTATTATTATAAATAATAACACATTGCTATCATATCACAAGTATGAAACAAAAGATCATATCAAATCAAAGGAAGATGCATATTTCTAACCATCCATTGCTCAAGGATCCTTTAGGGTCCCCTTGCTCATAAAATTTTAATAATATTGCTACCATACAAATAAGCAATGCTGTTGCTGTTTAATAAACAAAATTATACTATTTTCAAGATATGAAATATAAAAATTACAAGAAGTGTTATGTTCTAACTAAATGCGAAGAATTACAAAATGTTTAGTGCTTCTTAATGACTATGTTTTACCTTGTGTATAACAGGTTAAACATTTAGTAATCCTTAAAACTTGTGAATGATATCTTTTCTTCTGTAACCTCCACTATTCCTAATCCCAACCCAACCTTCCACCCTTTTCCTCTAAGGCCCTTTTGTTTCTCCTTCACCTTGTCTCCAGCCTGTGCATCCCCTCTCCTCCTTTCTATTTGTTGATTTACTTGGTATTCAATTGTAAATACATTTGTAAGATTTCCTATTTTGTCATCTGAAGATGTAGCGACATTACAAAACATGGGTCGTGCCATCCATAAAATAACGTGGTCTACTAAAAGTTTGATTTGGCTATGGATATTTTACATGTTAATAAGTACCACAATATTAAGCCTTATTATGGTGGATTAGTAAGACCTGAAAGTAAGACTATTAATCAAATTAAAACAAATTCTTTAACCCATTATCACACCAGTGGCTCTCACCATGATACAGGATGCCAAACCATGACCTATAATATGAACATGATATACAAGGGTTGCCCAGAAAGTAATGCACCACATTTTTTCTTCAACAATTATTTATAGCATACAAAGAGACTTACATTCACAAAAGAATGATGTTTTATCTACACACCCTATTTTTCCAAGTAATCTCCGTCTCATTTTACAGCCTTCCTCTAGCGTGAAACAAGGGCGTGTATGCCCTGTTGGTACCAATCCTTGTTCTGGTCACGCAGCTATTTCTTCACTGTGTGAATCACCTCCTTGTCGTCCTCAAAATGTCTTCCATGAATAGCATCTTTTAATAGCCCAAACAAGTGGAAGTCCAAGGGAGCCAGGTCATGGCCGTAGGGTGGATGGGGTAACACTGTCCAACCCTGTTTTGCCCCATGTTCAGCAGTGTGGCCAGCATGTTCAGTTGTGTGGGGCCGAGCGTTATAGTGTTGAATCAAAACATCTTCTAGGTTGGTATGGCACCATAGTCGCTGGAAGCGCCTCTTGAGTTTTGTTAATGTGTTAACATAAGCTTCTGAATTAATGGTACCGCCTCTTGGCATCACATCAATGAGAATCACACCCTCACAGTCCCGAAACACAGTGATCATGACCTTACCGGTAGATGCAGTTGCTTTGAATTTTTTTCTTCTGTGGAGAGTAAGAATGATGGAATTCCATCAACTGCCGTTTTGTTTCGGGTTCAAAATGGAGAACCCAGGTTTCATCACCTGTCACAATCCAGAACAAAAAGACTCCCCCCTCAGCTTCAAAACATTGCAACAAATCAGAACAAATGTTTTTTCTGAGAGATTTGTGATCCACCTTTAAGCATCGCAGGACCCATCTTGCACACACTTTTGAGTATTCAAGAGTGCGGATAATGGTATCCACACTTCCTTTGCTGATTGACAGATTCAGTACTAACTGCCAAGTCGTACTGCGTCTGTCTTCGCAAATGAAAACATCAGCTCGCTGCAACATGTCAGGTGTGACAGCCATGGATGATTTCCCCGTCCACTGCAAATCTTGGAGCTCTGCCGAACCGCCTTCTGATGTCCTCGTCCTCTGTGCCCAGCAACTAACTATACTCCTGTCGATAGCAGATGCTCCAAATACTTTGCACAATCGTTTTTGAATATTCCCCACAGTTTCTTTCTCTGCAGTGAGAAATTCAATGATGTCATACTGCTTGTAACACACATCACAGACAGATGCCATTTTGAAACAGTCCTGCAGTTACGCTATCAGTCGGAAGAGCCAAATATTTTGCATACACACTCAGGAAACTTCAAATAATGCATACCTAACATTTTGCATTTGTAACATTGTTGTCAGCTGAAAAAAATGTGGTGCATTATTTTCTGGGCAACCCTTGTACAAAGAAGTAGAATTAACTATTGACCATAAAAAATAAATAAGCAAGTAAAGGTAGCTTAATATGTAAGTATTTATATATTTAAGTAACAAACACAATTTTAAAACACAAAGCAATACTAATAATAGTTATCAAACACTGAGTAAACAATGAAATAGTAATATCTGAAAGAAACATTGGTTCTTATGTTCATTTCTGCCACTTAACCTTGAGTAGTCGCGTCTGGGTCAAATCAACCCATGTGAATTTTAAAATTCCATATCTTTTTATTAAAGCTTTCTTACCCATTCTTTCTCATACTCGCTGAGTTTTAGAATTTTCTGAACCAGTCACGCATTTTTGCCAGGTCGGAAATGGAAGTTTCATTATTTCAACAATTTTTTCTTAGCGGTAGTGCCAGGTTAATGAAAGAACTTTGTGTAAAATATTGCATTTTTGACCTTGTCTCCACCTTAATTTTAGAGATGTTATATAAATTCCATATAATTAATAATAATTATTAATATATTAAATGATATTTTTTTTTAAACAGTTTACTTTTTTTACACAATATTCCAAATTCATCAGCCATATACTCAGCATCAGGGATGTCAAATTTTTACAGAATATTGAAATTATTTGAAAATATTTATTTGATTTTATTTTAATAACCAGGTTAACCAGTAATATTACATCATCACTAATGAATTAAAAATTTATTCACTACATTTTGAGACAATTTTCCCCTTTGGAAGATGTTGGGTTGATTCCACTCAACGCGAGTACTGTCGTGACAAATTGGGATGCAAGTACTCGAGGGTTAAGATGCATTAGGACTTATTTACACAGTTTTATATTTTACTTCTGACACTACCAACTGATTGAAATGAATGAAACATAAAAATCTTAATTTGGTGAAAAGGAAAATAAAATAGAACAACTTTTCTCAAGGAAACAAGTTAATATAATTTACTCAAGGATCGCTTAACACAATATCACACACAAAAAGTGGAAATATGAGTTTTGAAATGTTGAAAAACATGAACTTTGTGTGTGCTATTGTACAAAGTGATTCTTGAATATAATATTAACTAGTTTCCTTGGGAAAAGTGGAACCATTTTATTTTCCCTTTAGACATCAATGACATCAATCACATTTATTTGTATATTCATTACCTTGTAATGCATACATCCATCATGCGTGTTAATGGAAAAAAAAAAATCTGTCTCAACAAGGGCTTACACTTTCTGTAGGGCTTGTATTAAGAACATTCTGAAGAATAATGCTAGGGCTAGGTTAACACTTTCATTTAGGTTCAGCATTATTTAATGGGTCATTTTTTATTTTTTACTGAAAAAGCTAAAACATAATTCCATAAACATCATCAAGAAATTTTTTTTTTTTAATTCACAGAAAAATACAATGAACACAACTTAGGTTAACTATTTACTGTAAAAAATTTCCCCCTACCACATGTGGAAAGGCAGCTTTCAGGGTTCTTACATAGATGTAGTCAAATTTCATCTACACAGTTTCAGTAATATACCAATGAGTTTTTTTTTAAGCCAATTGATTTCAATTCTGTTACTGCATAGGGCAGTGAATTACCAATTTGTGTAGCCATTGGACTCAAACATGACTTATGATGTGCTGCATGAATATTATTTCAATTTCATGTCTACAAATTTGAATATCTCTATTTGCCTCAAACTGCTCACAGAATTTACATAAAACAAATAAGCAATATATTTACAGGCTATTAACAGTCAAAACATTTATTACATTTTTTAAGAAATGGTCATCAAAGATTTTAAGAAGAAACTCCTGGCATACACAGGACAAAAATATATTTAATTAAAAATCTTATTGATACAAACCCAAAAACCAAGAAGAACACCAAAAAATATAGCATATAATCTTCATAACAAATTATAATAATTTTTTTAAATCTTGAGACAGATTCCTTTAAATCCTTAAGATACACAATGCTATGATGATGCTAATTACCTGTCTCTTACTTTCAAAGTCCTAAAATCTTAGTGCTGTAGGAAACAGTGTATTCATCATTAGATGGGAAATTTTCAATATCCTGAAACCTAAAAGACCATTTAAATGATAATAACAGTAAAGGAATTTATTTAGGGTGAAATCAGGAGTATAAATTCTCTTCTAACATCTAATCCTTCAACGTATAATATTTTTTTAAGTTATAGCTTCAAAAAAAGCACAAAGAAGAAGACTACTTTGTGGATTTAAAAAAATAATCTAAGAAAATATTCCACTGCAGGAAAAAACCATCAAGACGTGAAAAACCTGCAAAACCTACAGATATAAAAACTAAATTTAGAGACGAAATCAGATTAAAATAGATTTAAAAGACAAGAAGACAAACCAATAACAACATACAAAACAAAAAAGTATAAAGAAAAATAGTAACACATTTACATGAAAGTAGGTGAAAATAGACTGATAGATATACTAGTAAATAAACAATCAAATAGGAGTACTTGTTTCATTTAACAACTAAATTTTTTATTTACACATTAACTTTAACAACGCTGAAGATAACGAGACTCTGAAAACGTACACCTCAAAGAGGCATATCTGCTAAATACTGCAGTTACAGAATATTGCCTACATGCCTATATCATTACTAACATGTGAGCATCATGACTTGAGACAAACTTTTCCTTTTAAATAACAAACTCACTTTACCATCACACTTAATCTACTACATTTGCCAAATACAAAATTAATTTAATATAAATTAAAATAGATCATACAATGCAAACATATTCCGCGAATTAATAAAACTCTAGGGTCGCAGACAAAATTACTAGAAATAAAACTGATATCATAAAATCGAATGCATCCAATAAAAACTTTTCCGTTATTTCATTAAATAACAATAGTTTCAAAATTGTGTTCGCATAAAAATGTCAGTATTACTGAGTTGCTAGAAATGAAATCTGATAGAGGATATTTATTTTTGAATTCCATCATAAAACCGTCAAGACAAAATGTAGACTGACATCTTTTGCACGATAGCACCGCTTACGAATGTGTATTCTGTTACATCCAAATGGTAACATAACGCAACAAATAAAAATGAAAGATGCTTCTCACAAACTAGCTACAATACATCTGGTATTCCAGAATGTTATTTTTAAAACTTTAGCTTACCGATATTCAAGGTCCTTCCCAGTAAAAACAGATCACATCCTGAAAATAGAAAACCCCAATTAATAATTTATAACCTAAATTGCATCAGTCAAACTAACAGAAATCAAAAACGTTTGTCACAAACAAAAATCTCTCAATGTTTAAATAATGGATATGAAATTGTTAAACTGGTAAAAGACAAAAAATTATAGCTATGAAAGCGATTCTTGTGTATAATACATATAAGATTCTACCGCCTTCAGATCTTCATCCGCATTTGATAAACGATCTTCCCATGCTTCACCAATAATAATAGAAACAACCTAGACAAAGTAAATAAACATGGAATAATAATCATATCATACTTCTGCTCAATTAATTTGTTTTGAACTCTACCAAGATTGCCAAACACTACACAATTGTTCGTATAGTGGAATATCATATTTTTGAGATAATGAACAAATATTAAATCAACAAACTATTTCTTATGAAAATATAGTGTTATATATGGTAAAATTATCGTTTAGGAAATTTTACCATATATATATAATAAATATTCAATTACAGGATGAGGGATGCATTAAAATGAATGAATGGCAGGAGATGTTTTCAATATCAATACATTCTCCGTTAAGAAAGTATAGGATCTTGTAACACACAATTCAATAAAATTAGCGTATTCTACGCATTAAACGTAAAACAAATAGAGGTTAACAGTTACCTTAACAAGTAAAATCCCTTTACACTTTTATGAAACCACAGCACGAGCAAAAAGTTTCTGTTACTCTTACTTCCTCCATGAAACACATCTCGCACGAAGCGCACGTATCTAGTTTACTGCGCTGATAGCGCTCTGAACCCGTCACACTTTGTAATCGGCATACCAGTTTGCCGCCTTTGGCGTTTGAGCACCAGCCATTACTATATATATATATCAATACAATGATTCTTTTTTGGGACAGAAGTTCTTTTCGGAATAAATTCAAATAATAAGATTGATTGAGCTGTAATTTGACGCATATTAGCCTTATATTGTATCATGGCTTTTTCTTGGCGGATGTAAACCAATCAGCAGTAAGCTAACAACAATATCTTCGAAAGCAGAAGCCAACATGTAATTGCATTCAATGTATGCTATTTTAACGTACTTAATTCGATTAATAATGCGAAAAAGAATATATATTTAAAGAAGCAATCACAAGCATCTGTAAAACTGCGATCAACGCTGTGAAGAAATTTTTATTTGTTTAAGGATCAAGCAACGAATTCCGGACGATCATACTAGACATTAGGTGCGTCAAAATAAAGAAAACATGTCTTTAATTCATAATTTACTCATACATATGATTCCATTTTAGTTCAGATAATAATAAAGAAACGTTTGTAACTACATTGCTTCAGTCCTACTTAATGCAATAATCTTGGATTACTATTTGACTATTATTATATTGGAATATTAAAAATCTCTGATTGTGAAAAGAAATTATGATTCCTTGATTCTTCTTGCAAAATATTTTATATTCTATTATCAAAGTAATTAGATGCAATCATAATAATTTGAAGGTGCTCCACAAAACATGTGAATAAACGCACTATTCTCCACCTGCTCTTTGTCATTATTTCCTATACCTATAGTTCACTTTAGCCTACAATAAAAATGGGTGTTCCAACTGGTTCCAACACCTTTCTCTACACTCTTTCTCCCTCGTAATGGTAATAAAAGTTTTCCGTTGATTAACAGTTTCTCCAGGTCAAGAAACCATTTATCCTATGGTTCTCAATACTACCAACGTATTTGAATCCAGGTAAAAATGCCACGGTAAAAATGCCACGGTAAAAATACCACCCAACTCAACCTATCGGCTTTTAGCCAAAATTATCTTTATATGCAGAGACTGTGACAACAATTATATACGATTTAATTAAAGGAAGCCCGCACACCCAACTCAACCCATCCGCTTTTAGCCAATGTTAAAGGTTGGCATTTTTACCGGGCACCACGTATTTTTATTTCCACGCCTCTCCAAAAGCCAAACTATTATTCCGCAACAATTTTTATAGAAATAAGGCCTAATTATGGGAACATATTTCCCTAATCAGTCTTACCTATATAAAAAAAATCAGAGCAACATCTTTGCTGCAAATTTTTGAGCACTTGGCTATCTAAATCTCATTTGTGCAATGATAGTAATCTTCCTATGTTCATGACATTTTTTTGTAACTTTCTTTTTTCTTTCATGTAGAATCCTATATGCCCATAGGAAATCATGAACCCATTCTTGAATTTTGAATGACTCAGTATACCAAAGGCCCTTTATGCATATAGGCATTCAATTTTAAATTCTTGAGTATTGTAAAAACTATGATGCTATTCATCCCACGACAAACTGGTGTGACTTCTTCAAATACTGAGTGAGTCTTTTTCCTTTAAAATACTGGATATTGACTGAGACTTAGTTTTTACTTTATGGGATCTCAAATGCCATGGTTTGATTACAAACAAAATCAAGAGGTGAAATGAAAGTAAGACCATGGGAAAAGTGCTGTTTTGAATGCAATGATGCCAAGGACCGGTCCAAAGGGAAAGAACTCGATGATGATGAATGTGGCATGATTTTGGAATATTTATGATTCACTCTGTATGGATTTTATCTATTATTTATATTCAACTTAGAACTCATCTCACTCTGTAATTCCAATTTGCACCTCATATTCTTTTACCATTCATCATTATGAAATATTTCACCTTTTTGGAAATTTCATTTTCTGGGGATGATTATAAGTTCTTAAAGAAAAACATTTAAGAATTTTCTACAATATATAGAGTAAAGTCCATGGCATGGTATCCCTTTGATGGTTATTGCAGAGTCAAGTGGTATTCATGAAGACATGTCCCCAGTACTCCAATACTGATATAGTTTCTATTCTAGAATATTTTTTACCATGCTTCTATATGCATTAGGTCCTGGATTGTATTATAGTTGTTGGAAGTAGTTACATTTTTGATGCTGAGGTCATGGTTAACCAATCTCAACAACAAGGTTTATTAATATAAGATGAATGAAAATGCATTACTACAGTCTTATCAGAATTTAAGACTACAGGGGCCAAATTTTGTAAATATAGTGTCATGTATGGAATTCAGTTTTGGGGGCATTATTGGCTATCTTAGGACTTTGATTGTCATGAATAACTTCATGACAATACCACTCAAAGTTGAGTTCCAAATATAATGCAAGAGTTACTAAATTGAGCCATAGATCCCTTTGTAATCACTCTGCATCATTTCCTCAGCCTTCTCTACTATGCAAAACCATTGGCAATATTTTTAGTTCTACTATTTTGCCAAAGTACTTCAGTATAGCACTATCAATCGATAAAGGTGTACCAGCACCTATTCTGTTTTTGATAATAGATCATTTTTACCATATTGGAAAATAGTTTCCTAAAATACTCAACTTTGGCTTCATGCATATTGGAAGATACTAAATTCCTGTAGGATATGTAACTTTTTCTGCAATCAGAATTTGCAGACACAATGTGACAAAAACAGAGGGGACTATAATAATAATATTTATTCGCCAAGGAACATATACATGATATAGACTTTGTCGTTAAGAGCACAGTGGAAAACATTAAAATGAAAAATATTCATCAATGTTATAATACAGTTTTTTATAGTTACACAGTAAAATAGTTCTTGATGACCGATTGTTCTCTGCATAGTGTGACCCGAAAACACCATATGGTGTTTTCGGGTCACTCGGGTCATATGGAGAGAACAATATTGTAATAACTCTTTTCAATCAGGAAAGACATTTTTTTTAAAGATAACCACTCATTCTTGAGGTACTCAGGTAGTTTGTTGTAAAGAACAAGTCCCATGTATTGAGACCCCAGCAGAGTAGATTTTATGCATAAATTGTGCCTAATTTGTGGAATACATACAAAAATAATTATTACATCTGTATATCTGGTAGCACCTTGAACTGCAAAGTTCTTATTCAAAGTATAATTATTAAGTGTATGAGTTGATGTATACCTGGTAGATTACACAATGATGCCATTCATATCAAACCTTTATCTTCCTCATGATTTTCACCAAATATTATTTTATGCTCCTTGAAAGAAAAACACACATATATTCAAGAGTTGACTAATATTTGTACATTTAAAAATTTAATTTTGTCTATTAGATATTGAGATATTACTTGTTATAAGAATGCAATAGTAATAAAATGAAATATCATATTTCTAAAGATAATTATCATTAATCAGTCATTGGTAAAAAAAACAAGGAATAAAATATTAGATAAGACACACACACACACACACACACACACACACACACACATATATATATATATATATATATATATATATATATATATATATATATATATATATATATATATTAATACGATATATTGTTAGATAATAAAAATTACATAAGGAATATGTAAAAAAATATGGCAAAATTCAAGTTAGAAATGCATGTTTATGTAGTACTTAAAATTTTTCAAGTGTAGTTTTAGAGTGGGGGTGAGGAGAGTGATGCACCTAAATTAGCCTTTCACCCTTAAAGGTCAACCTCACCTTCCCATAGTATCCCCTGTTTTTAAAACTGATAAGGACATCCTGACTGAATGACTTCCAGTATAAGGAGTCCCCCCATTACCAAGTGCCAACAGTCTTTTTTGAGAGCGGGTAATGGGCTCAGGGCACTCCAGGGGTAGGAAACTGCCCCTAAAAGCAGATGATCTTCTTCTGAAGACAATGGTATTAGAATACAGAAGGCAATGGAAAACCACTGTATTAAATATCCAAAGGATATTTCCTTGAACTAAGCCTTGATGCCGGCTTCTTTTTTCAAAAGTTCCGGAGTTAAAATAGCTTCCCAGTCGGATCTCCAAGGGAAGCAACAAAAGGAGAGACATTGAAAGAGATTGTGAGTGGGAACATGGAATGTGAGGACAATGTTGCAATGTGGAAAGATGGAGAACATTAAAAGAGAGATGAAGAAAAATAAGATGGATGCGATAGGACTTAGCGAGGTGAGGTGCGATCGACAAGGAGAAATAATAGCATTAACAATTGGAATGTTACCAAAGGATCTAGTCATTATACAAATGTATATGCCGACACCAGATTATGAAGAAGGGATAGATAGGATGTATGAGAAACATCAGGGTAAATATCTGTTGTGCCTGGTTTACGGAAAAAAAATTTTTTTCCCACTAAAAATGTCTGATTTCCAGGGAATTTACACAGTAGATAGAGGCATTCTTGCGCATTAAAATGATATATTGTTTGTTGTGTAAAAACGATATTTGTGGCAATGGCTGTGTTGTTGTGCGACAACTACCGAAATCCATGACCGCCATATTGGATTTTTCAGTAGTTATAGCGTTATAGCTTCCCGTCACCAGATGCCAAAGCGATCGAGGAGTTTCATATCTTGCAATGTTAAAGTATGTTATAGTGGAAATAGCGTATATTTCCCGATACCCTGCAATCTTACGGGTCCATGGAGTGAAACGGATGCTACGGTGGGATGTTCGGAATGAATTGCCATTTTTCAGTAATTTTTCTAGGTAAAACTCTAGTTTCACACAGTTTGGGAGAAAATCTATATCTCCTTTAAGACTGAAGAAGAAAACAGCAGTGTTTGTCGCAAATGTTGCTTTCTGTTAAGAAAAAGATAGTCACCCTCACGTTCGGATCGCAAGCTATAGTTGGTTTGTAAGCTCAATTGGCTTCCAAGGTCTTTTTAAGGAAACGCAGCAGCTTCAAACTAATTACTTATGCGATTTATTCTCAAAGGTTGAACTCGTACTAACTTCAAATCCTATCTTCTGCAAAGACTAAAGATATCTAAGCACAGTAACGGTACGTAAGAAGAGAAATTCGTTTAGTGTAGCACTAGCGGCAGTTCTCGGAAGCTCCTAAAAAACCGAAATATCGACATTAGATGTAGTGAAAAAGGTCATTTTCACAGCTTTATATCTAAAGACTAAACGCAGTGACATAATAGTGGTTTATCATTATATGATGCGCAATCTTTACTCTATCTATAAAAGTTATAATTATAATTCTAGTGTCCCACATAAAGGAGATATGAATTTTTTCCTTAAACCAGGTACAATAGATATTTACCAACATCAGTACCCCACTCTGATACCACACTTGAAAATTTTTAATAATTTCTAATTTACGCATATATAACTTGGATAGACTGGGTAAAAACCGGGATATAATTATTAACTTCGATTATAGTTACAGAAGCGATAGAAGCCGGTTCAAATTAGCGGTTAGAGGACTCTATTCGATAGATCGTATCGGCAATTGATCAACTCACGAAAATGGTGCCGGACTGTTTAGGAATTTAACCATAGAGTAAGGATGGGGTAGAGTGCTGGACAGGCTGCGCAGTAGCCGAGCCGATGTTACAGCATTAAACCACGTGACTTTTCCGTTTTCTAGCGGCAATTCAAATACGCTGTGGAGTTTCATCTTGAAAAATCGAGTTTTTAAGTAACTCTGAACTACGTAGTTAATGCGTATATTATTTTAATAGAGAGTAGAGTTTCCACTTAAAGTTTTCTTATTATAATAATCAACGTCGGGTATATATTTATCATTGTTTAAGAATATTTAGATACCTCTCGTCGAGTTCTTCGGAACGAGTATCAACTCATCAAGGTTTACTCGAGTAACAAGCAAGATAAATACAAAATAACAAAATTTCAAATAAATTCCCAGTTATCGTTGAGTTTTTCAAACATATCCGGAGAAAATTACGTTTAAGTGGAATATTAAGATACTTCTCGTCGAGTTCTTAAAAAAGAGAATCATTTCGACTAGGTTTACTTGGATGAAAAGCAAGATCAAGCAAGAAAAGGAAGAGAGCAAAAAAACTGAAAGTTTCGAATAAATTCCCAGTTTTCGTTGATTTTTTCGAACATTTCTGGAAAAAATGACGTTTAAGTGTTGTTAAGTTTAAATTACACATATAGCTAGAGTAACGTTTAAAACTAAGGCAAACTTGGGTTTAAGTGGTCGAATATCACAGTTAACATTTTCTTTCATATTTAAACAATGTGGAACTTTCATGAATAATTTAATAGAAACGCACTCAATTTATTTCAACGAATGAAAGAACAAGATACTTAACTTCCTCCATTCAAAAGTTACGAGTCTTCAAAACGAGACAGGTTCGTCGATTTTTGCGAATATTTGTAAATTGAATACATTGGAAACTGTACCTTGATATGCCTCCGGTTGAATCAACTACTGGTATAGGTATAGCTCCAAATAAAGGAAATGATTTAGAATGGAATGAAATTACAGTGGGATTTTTCTGATAATATTTAATAATCACTTCTTTAACAAAGTTTTAGGAAACATCCTCCTGCCACATTACTGACAACTTCTCACATTTAGAATTCATTCATATTTAAGTATCATTATTTAGATATAAATTATAAATTAATACATATTAAATTCTATGGTATTAGGCCGGACTTCGTGGAAAGCCATAATAAGAAATAAATAAGGCACTTCGTAATTTCCACACTGTGTTATTTATTTAAAAACGACCGGTTTCGGCTAACACCACCCTCAGGTTTCATTTCTTAGTAATACATATTTTTAAAACAATGCAGCTATGTTTACAGAAGGTAAGTGTAAGACAAAGATTCAGAAAGTTTAATTTTACGCAACAGGCCATCTCTCCATCCGAGATCTTTTTCACAGATGCTTCTAAAACAAGACATGTAAAGGAGTCCATTTCTCTGCTACGTGATACTTCACATTACTACATATTGTAATTGAATTTAAATTTATTTCAGTTGAAGTTCATTAGTTTATATTTCCTAGCATTGCATTGTAATTTACTTTTAAGAAGCCATACGTGCAATTTTGTAAGGTTAACTTGTAAGGTTAATGCGGTGTAATCTCCAAGGTTTCTAATTGCTTGACAAATATTACAATTGGCAGCAAATAAAGGGATGTTTGATATAAGAATTTTTGGCAAGTTATTTATGTAAATTAAAATAATTATATGCAAAATTACGTTATGTAGGGTTCCAGGAAAGTTTTCCATTTTCCAGATTTTAGAGTGTTTAGAGGGCACAAAATCCTTTCTCCTCAAGCTGAGAATCCATAGTTTTCTCCTTTCATGATCTACTGGGAAGCTATAAAGTCGATATTAATAATTATAAATAAGGAGAAAAGCCTGCGACACTTTAATATACTCGAGCGCTCCAATGAACTCGATTCAAGCAATAATATTGAATATGCACCGAAGGGAATAATATTCCTAAACGGAAAAACAAAGTTTATCTTGTTATAATCATCGACAAACAAGAATAAACCGTAAAAACTGCTATATTTCATTTTTGTCACATGGAATACTCTGTAGTAATAGCCGCAATCGCCTATTTGCAAGCTACTTCATTACCTTATTACATAATCTGTAAATGGCAAATGAAAGTTAAATGATAAGAAAACAATTCTAAATAAGTATTAAAATCACCATAAACACAAAACTTACGAGTTAAAAGTGATTTCTTTAACGTACTTTTCCTTGCAGTTCCATGCGCAGCATTTCAAAACCATGATTCCCAAGTCCTTTAATCTTTTACGGTTAATTTTCATCCAGATACCGAAAATAAATATTGAGTTACATTAGCCAGACTATAGAGCATCTAAATAAACTCGAATTCAGAGCATCAGCTGTCCGTAAAGGACACAAATACTTAAAAAACCAACTTGAGTACACGAATTTCTCACTTAACTTACCGGCGAGATTTCCGAAAGCGGACCAAAGTCACGTGGTCTCCTACGTTCAATCCTGTAACATGCGCAGAACGCAACACGCGCTCTACCCCATCCTTACAACTCACGAAAATGGTGCCGGACTGTTTAGGAATTTAACAAAAGTGTTTAATGTTTCAATGAAGCTGATATTACTCCGAGACATTTAGACTTTATTTCATTGTTCCACCACTTTATCAGTGTACTTTAAATATGCAGTGCGTAAAATTATTTTCTCGGCTCAATATGTTCTCAAGGGAAATATTAAAGCCTATCGTGTGCGGACGGCTCCCTGATGTAAATAACCAAATTCAAATAACAAATGGTTTTCATTCAAATATACCAATAATGGCTTGGGAGAGACCCAAAGGTCCTCAAAAGTGGTTGACTTACAACAAGAAAATGTATCCTCCTCAGGCTCCTGATGAAGAGCGTAGACCGGCTGTAAGTTAACGTCCAGTTGCTAAAAATCATCTTAAATACATTAGTAAATTATTTGGATTGTATTTAAAATTAGCTAACCATTCTTTTTTGCATTTGAGTTCATTAGATAACCAAAATTACCACTTCCTCAGTTTATATGCCATATGAAGACGGACATCCATTATAGTCCCAAGAAAATGTGGTACATCGCATGTCTAGTCCGTGGATTATCTGTGGAAGAGGCTTTGAAACAGTTGAGCTTTGTTTCGAAAAAAGGAGCTTTAGCTGTCAAAGAGACGATATTAGAAGCTCAGGAAATGGCAATCGAAAACCATAATGTTGAATTCAAAAGTAATCTTTGGGTTGGTGAGTTAACTGATGTTGTACAATTTGTTCCGTTTTATTTATTATCAGTACTTCATATACATTGAAGGCGGTGAAATGAGTAAGAGTACTATGGAATATAGTACTCACACATACAGTACTCGTACATGTTGAATTTATAAGCTTTCATTTCATGAAATGGATATGAAAGTACTATGAAATTCTTATATCTTTTCTTAATGCATTCCCGGGGATCTACCAGCTGAATCTTTTGTCGGAAAGGGCCGTGTTCTAAGAGGACTGAGAAGACATGCGAGAGGACGTGTTGGAAGAATAGATTATAGACATAGTCATTACTTTGTGACGCTTGAGGAGGGAAAGCCACCGAAGGAATACTACCCTCATCGCGCTAATCTTTCTCAGCAAGAAATGTTGGACAAGTGGCTTGATCAGATGAGAGCTAGAAACATCCCTAACTCCCTGTGAGAAATAGAAGGAAGTGTTTTATGTCACTGTTATCTAGAGATTTCACTTTATATTTTGTGTTTGTAGTTTTTTTTACTGTGAGTGCGTTGCAAACAAGTGCAGTGAAATATATATAAATCAAGATTAATGCAATACTTGTGTAATGTTTGTTTTCCAAAATCATTGTGCAAAATTTGTTTATAAAGTTATGACTTGTTGAGACCACCATCAAATGAAGAGGAATCAGAGTATTGCTATTCGCAAATACAATAATAATAAATATGCAAGATGCACATTGGGTAGCATTGACTCTATTTTTTATCTTACATATATATTTTAAACATATCCTTAAGAGTTAGTAAGATTTCCTATTTTTTAATGAATCAGATTTTAAGTAAATCTTATTTAAAGAAACATTTGTTTCAATATAATTTATAGCTATTCTCAGAATTTTGGCAAACTTTTGCTGCTTGTATTTTTGCTCAATGGCATTGAATGAAAAGAAATTAGAACTGATTGCCTCAGCTTTTACTATATGGAGCCTAGCAATTTTGTTTTTAGTATCTCAACCCAAACTTTTATAGTTAAAATTTTGGAAACTGAAACACTCCATAATGCCTATTAGTGATGGGGAATATCTCAGATATTACTCTTTGGTGTCTTTCAGAATCTCTCATTCCTCAAATTTTGAAAGGTTTAATATCCTTATTCTGAGCAGAAAAGTTTTTAAGAGTTTACTACAAGCCAAACTGCTTGAACTATTGTATTGTGGTAATTAAATCTCCCATCCTCATGGTTCAGACCACATCAGTGCAAATCAATTATTATCCAGTAAAGTTTTTTAATTAATGCTAGATACTTATAGAAATCTGGTAAACCTAAGTTTAAGCTGACGTACAAAGATCCTCCTGCTGTGATTTTTACTCCGAAACTACTATACTCTTGAATGTTATGTATTTTAAGAAATTGTCATCCTCAGATAATAAAACAATTGTTCTATTCCACAAAAAATGTGCATACTGTGTGGGTACAATTATAGGACTTCCTCTTAAACTTACTAATGAGTTCTGCCAAGAATCACTGAGAAACATTGATTTTGTTGGTTCAGGAAGAAACTTTTGAATTTTGCAATAACTTTTATCTAATATAACTTCTGGTCATTAATCTGGAGCCTGAGAACACGTTTGACAGAGAAGGAAGCGGAATCTGCAAAGAGCTTGTAATTACAGTGAAAGGGTACAATTCCATATTAAGGATTGAATTTAGGCAAAAAGTAGATGTCTCTTATAACATTGTTTCTTTTATGAGCCATCAGATTGATTTCTAAGATGACTTCCATCTATTGTAGTTTATTAATAGGCTTACCATATGTCCAAACTTGAAAAGAATGCTTGGTTTGTCAATAATGCCCTAATCTCCACTTCCTTTCAGACAAACTATCAGAATATAGTAGATAATATTTATCACTATGAATATTCAAAGTGAACTTATTTCAACTCATAGTTTTGATAAATTTCTTATGTTGCATGTGAAACCCAATTCATGTATTCAGGTGTTATCTGGTGGGGCTTCTCCATTAGACAGAGGAAGAAAAAACACTAGGATAACTCCATGAAAAATATATATATTATTACTTAAACTGCCATCCTGTTTCAATGCAATGTGTCATCTTCAGATACTAAATAAAATAATTTGGTAAAGGACATGGAGTAGGAGGATGAAACAATGACATAAAAAGTTAGGCAATACTGTGCATTTATTTCAAAATATCTAACTGAATTAAAACTCCTTAGATGTTATATACTGGGGGATGAAGTCAACTTGTCTTCCCAAACTTTTTAGAGTTTGGTTCCTTAAATTTCAATCCAGGTAAAAATGCCTCCCAGCTCAACCCATCGGCTTTTAGCCAAAGTTATCTTTAAGTACAGAGACTGTGACAACAATTATATACGATTAAATTAACCTTCATCTGGGCAGGCGGATGGTAGTTTACTGTCACATTCATAAAAGTGCGTGCAATTTTTGCCTTGAGGTGTGCAGTGCACTTGGATGAGGGTTAAAGGAACCCCACTCAACCATCCGCTTTTAGCCAAAGTTATCTTTAAGAGCCAAGTGGAAAACAATGCCGCTATGTGATCTAATAATTATTAGATGTTCCATTGTCAATTTGGCCTTAAACGTTGTCAAATGGTGTATTATAGCGTAAAGATGATTGACATTTAACAAAATTATTGCATTCTATACAGGAGTAACTACAACAATGTAAGCCATTGTCAAAATGGTTATGTCCTACCGAGAAAATTCTGCTGTGACATTTTTACACGCCACACAATTCCGGTGTGGCATATTTACTGTGGCATTATTACCTGTGACATTTTTGCCGCGCACCTTAAATTCAAAGTAATTAGGCAAACTAGGAATGTATCTGCCTAGAATGTACACTACTTCCTATTGTATGCATAAATTTGGTTAAAATGAATTCCATCCCAATCTAGGAAAGTATAAAAACAGAATACAGATGAGAGAGAGTCTCTAATGATATTTAAGCTACACAAGCTGCCCATTCTTAAGACTCCCCCAACAGCTTCATGGCACATCTATTATACACTCAAAATTAATCAAACGACCAGGGGGAGGAGGCAACACAATCATGTCAGAAACAACAAGGTAAGACCAAAATGCATACCACAGTTTTAGCCCTTATCATTCTGGTTACACAATACCTTCATTATAGGTATCAATCACCACAATTTAAAGTGCTAAAGAATATCGCACAAAATAATGATATTAAAGTAAGATGTTTTCCTTTAAGGAAGGAAAATTAAACAAACTAAAAGAATAAAAATAAGTTAACCAGTAAATGTCTCTCTCACCAGAAATATTTCCAGTCGTTTTTTATAAGGCAATATAATAAGTAAGCAATGAGAACCCCGTAACTAATACCACATACTTTGCAAAATCCATGTTTGCCCGAATGAAATAATTTCAAGCCAACAACCAAACAGTAATTGAAAACAATAATTTAGGTATGAATCCTTAAATACTACAAACATAAAAAATCTTTTAATTCATGGCTTTATATTCTTTTTGAGATATACTGTTAAGATTAACTCTTGCAATTTGAAATTGTTAGAGGTATTAAATAGAAGAATCCATTTTCAAAGATTCTCTTAATATACAAGGCTTAGTGAAAATATTGTCCCAATAGTACTTGGGTATTGCAAGAAATTATGAAATTTTATTGCCAGGAAATGTACCTTGAAAAATTAGAAATTGTACATAGCCTAGAGATATATGTCAGAAGACAGATAGATTACTTCTGTCTTAATAAGTACTTGATTAATCTTACCTGCCAAGATGTATGGCATAATTCATGATCTATGGTTGAGAGAAGAATTCACTGCAATGTAATCAAACTTTGAAGGAAAAAGAAGCACATATGTGATGTGTGTTGATAAAAACTTTTTTATTTGCTGCGGCTCTGTAAGGTGTGAAAATTCGCAAACTAAAAGCATGTCAGCTTTCTGATTATCTTCTTCAGAGTTACAATGAATAATGTGAGTTTCTACAAAAAGTCACTTCCAATCATTTTCACATGGCACATCCAAAATAACATAATTGCACAATGAATTGCAGGCAAATAATGTGCTTTTTAACAAATAGTGTTAAAGTAAACATACCATATATACATAGCATATATTTCATATATGCACCTCAACTTCTAATACAAAACTGGGCAGTTTATGCGTCTGTACTTTCTCTTATTTCTAGATATGCAAAAATTTGATAAATTTCAATATATTTACAAAAATACTACTGCTATTTAAAATATAAAATCAAACACTGAAGACATAACATTGCAGGAATGGATAAACAAAAACTTAATACAACTTCCACAAAATATGTGTATGACATGTTTCTCACTCAAATATAACACATCTAACTCACTGAGTCAAAAATTAGTATTTGTTTTTTAAATTTAATTACAATATAAATGATGAGTTATTTTGATTTATTCCAGATGGTTAAGTTTGAGACCTTTATTTTTAATTTGTAACAAATGTGGTGAAATATCTACATGATGTTATTCTTAGTAAATGTTGAGCAAAATGAATGTGTGAATTGTTGCAAAAACATTTTTCATGTTTTTATATTTTGATATAAGGATGTCTAGATGTCTGTCCTATTTAAATAACCCCTCATGTGTTATGTTTAAGTTTGAAAACCATTGATTTCAAATTAGTTACTGTTTTTTTATGAATACCAATCCCCCTCAATTGTATTGTAAAAAGCAGCATTTGGGTGTAGTGGTTCCACATATTCTTATAGTGCCTGATGATGAGAGATGAAACATGGCACTCAAATATATATTTCATGGAGCTTGTACGGATTTATTGTTCTCCATTCCTATTTTAAACCTATTGAATTCCTCAAGCATTAACGACTCTGATAAAATATATATTAATTAATACGATTAATAAATTAATAAAAGTTAATTAATTAAGCTAACATTGGCAAGCAAGAAAAATGTTGAACATTTTCTTCAACTTCTGAAACTTCTCCTTTGTTAAAATAAAGCACTTGTTAACTTTGGAAGTTAAGAAAAGAATAAACTGTTTCCTTCAATGAAGCAGTCTACAGCATTGCAGATGATGGCAGGCAACATTAAGAAAAGAACAGTGAAATTCATTATTTCTTGAAGTATGAACGCTACACCGTTGCTTCTTGGTCTCTTCCAACATTCCTGCCATTTACAACCTTAAAAGTGGGACTTACAACCCTAATTATATCAAAATAATTTTCCTGCAAGAAAAATATTGCTTTTCAGTCATGTAAAACATCTAAAGAGACACTGCATTCAGAAGTTCATACCAAAAGCAAGACCTCACCTGGGTTGATGGGATCCCTTTTTAAACTGTCTCTTCTCCTAATTCTCCATCCCATTTCCCCGGAAGGACCAATCATTTGTCTGGAAAGATTTACTTTGATACTTTTTTCAACCCTTTCATTCGTCATGTTTGATTCCTGAGGAATGACACCAGCTCCATACAAACAAATTTTAACTACTTCTGCCTCTGAGGAACTATTATATGATCTTGGTGTTCTCTCTTCATTTCCTACAGGTTTCTTAGATCTTAGGTCTGTCACAACACTAACACTTTCAATTGAAGATGTGCCTTTTAATTTACATTCTTCAAGGGAAACCATCACATTTGTATCCTTAAAACAAGACACAGTGGGTTTCCGCCTTCCCTTGATATGCTTAGCAGCATGCTGAAAATCATTTTCTTTTAATTTCCACACACCATTTCCAACATTTTTCCAACCCTGATGTTTCAAGAGGTGTTTATCTTTAGCAATGTCATTTAACACGATGGAAAGAGACCTTAACTTCCCAGCTATGCTCTTGATTGATGATGCACTGGAGGGTTTGGAGATGTTTTGCTTTACTACTGGGTGGAGATTCTTTACAGCACGAGTCTTTCGACTCTTCGAATTGACTTTTGCCTTCATTGTGAAATCCTGGAATATTAAAAAATAATTTAGTAAATGGGTGGGAAATAACTTTTTAAAAATCCACTGTTTAAGATTTTAATTCAATAACGTCAGACTTTTTTCAAGTCCGTTTTTCCTTGGAAGTTTTCCTGGGTGCACGTCCTTATGTGCAACTTACCCTTTCCTTTTTAATAACTTTAATAATTTAATTTAATAACTTAACAAAATTCCACTTAAACAGAGGAATTTTGTTAAGTTATTTCCCACCCATTTACTAGGATGGAGTTCCACACAGTTAAAGCTTACCAGATTGATTTCAAAAATAATTTAATTGAGTTTTAACATAGGATCACAAGAGATATTCCGAAAAGTACACATCTTCTTGATTGTCTTACATTCTGATGCTACATTAAAGTATTATTATTACATCATAAAATGCATTTCCTAATATTTTTATAGGAATTGTACTAATAAAAAATACCATGTTTAACAGAAAAAAAAAACAAATTTTTGAGTTTCCTATGCAAGGTAGGATGCAAAAAAATAAATTGTAATAAACTCCACTCTTTACTTATTATTCAAAAAAGGATAGTGGAAAAATGGCCAATTATTATAGATCTAGAATTGTATATCATAGTGATAGCAAATATTTTGACAAAGAGTCCCATGTTGTATGAAAAACATGATTTGAGTGCCAGGCTATGGCTATGGGAGGGACAACCTAGGCATTGGTCAGGGCGCCAAGCTACATATGGGCCTTATGGGCAGGCTCTCTCATAATTTACATACATTTTCGAGAAACAAAAGGGGCCCAGACTCTATCAACTGCCTAGGGCCCAGTATTACCTAGCTGCAGCCCTGGCCTGTCAATTTCTTCTGCTACCAATGGCTTCTTTGCTCTAATTCCTTCATTGTATCCTATTTCCTTTTCTGCTACATTTACTGTAGCATTTTTTTACCCTCTGTAATGTTAGCTTGATTTCCATCCTTATTAGGACATGGTCACTATTAATATCAGCACCTGGTAACCCATTTGTATCATTAACTGCATTTCTATATATTTCTTCTATTAAGAAGTAATCTATCTGATAATGAACTTGTGCTGACAAAATCCATGGGTATCTCCTCCTTTTATGATTTTCGAACCATGTATTAGCTATAAACAATTTTTTCTTTCTGCAAAATTCCACTAGTCTTGCACCTCTTTCATTTCTTACTCCCAAATCATATTTTCTCACTATTATTCCCTCTCCCCCTTCTCCAACTACAGCATTCCAATCTCCCATAATCACTCTACAGCAACCCTTCTCCTCTTCTAATACATCATCAATCTTCTCAAACATCTTATCTATATCTTCTTCTTCATAATCTGATGTAGGCATATACACTTGTATAATAGACTAGATCCTTTGGTAACATTCCAATTCTTACTGCTAATAATCTATCATCAACATATGTTACCTTTTGTACCATTTTTGCTACTTCTTTTCTCATGATTATTCCCATTCAATTTTCCCCCTTTGAGCTCCAGAATAGAATATGGTAACTCCAACACTCTTTAATTCCCCTAGTCCATTCCACCTCACTTTGCTTTGTCCTGTTTAATCTCTCTTTTAATGTTCTCCATCTTTCCACATTGCAAAATTGTTCTGACATTCCATATACATTCATATGCAAAGAATTTTGCATTTCTAATGAAGCCATGCAACAGAATAATCAATGCACTACAATTTTGTTAAATTTGGTCAACCATTATCATTTATTACTCCAAAAAGCCACAGATTCTTTATACTAACTAAATTCTGTTTTTTGTTACTTGGGCAAATTATTTAACCCATGTATACACCAGTAGCTCTCACAATGATACAGGATGACTAACCTTGGCCTATAATATAAATTTGATACATGAAGAAGTAGAAGAACATGAACTATTGATCATATAACATGAAAAGGCAAGCATAGGTAACTTAATACATTTAAGTAACAAACTTATTTAAAAAATACTAAATGATAATAGTAATATTTATTTAACACTGAAATAGTAATATCTGAAAGAAATATTGGTTCTAATATTCATTTTTGCCACAAAACATGCATTAAAACTTATTTTCATGGGGTTAGCACTACTAACTGCATTAAAAACATGAAAATCATAATTTGGTTTCCTACAACAGTGAAAATTGATTTTTCACTTTAGATTATCTTTTATTTCAATCACATATGTCAATAAAATATTATTCACATTTATTTATACATTCTTCATCTTGAAATTCAATACATCCATTGTGTATTTCAATAAGAAACAAAATCTATCTGTCTCAACTAGGGCTTATACCAGGGGCAGGCTTTGTATTCAGATCTTCTCTCGTTACAAGTAGTTACAACAGAAAGCAAATAAATAAAACCATAAAGAATATTTCATGAGAAAATCAGCATAGTCACAAAAAAATTACAATGATCAAAACTTGGATAAACATTTTTTTACCAAAAATTCATCTATATTTCTCGGTGTTATTGCCTTTAGTTCCTTACTGACAGCATCGATTGATTTTCTTTCATTGCATATGGCAGTGAATAACAGACGTACGTCTGTTATTCACTGCCGTGTATACCCATAGCAATTGGAATCATATATTGAATGATTGTGGAATGAATTAAATAAACCTCGCTGGCTATATAATTAAATACAAGAGATTTTTCTTTTTCAATTGCAACATATTCCCATCGACACTCAAGGTATGATGTTGATAACTGATATGGCTACTTACGATTTTTTTATTCGCTTACATCTAAATGATGACATGAGATAACGCTACAATTAAAACGAAATATCCATAAAATAAATCGCTGCTTACCAATATCCAGGGTCCTTCCTAGCGCCAACGAATCACATCCTAAATATAAAAGGTAAATTTCTAGAAGAGACCAGTTTGGAAGAAATTCTATATCTCCTTTTCTAGAAATTTACCGAAAATAGTAAAACTGCGGAAAAGACAACTAACCATAGCTATGAAAGTAATTCTTGTGTGATTCTACCGCCTTTGGATCTTTACCCCCTTTTGATAAACAAGATACACAACCTCTCGTTATTCACCTGTTCTTATAATAGTAAATACACCCTCAAGAAACAAATAGACAGGCAACGGTAACGACGGTAACCTCATTAACGGGCATTCTTCAGCACAATTAAATTATTTAAACCCTACCAAAAATGCCAAATACTGCCCAATTGTTTACGTAGTGGCATGTCACATCTTTGAGATTATTTTAAATATTAAATCAACAAATTCCTTTTAAAATATAATGATTCTTTTGTGTCACAGAATTTCTTTCCGGGATCTATAAAAGTTATGAGAATTGACTGAACCGTGATTTGACACATTACCTCTCGTTTAGTACGAGAATCTCTTGGCGGATGTATACCAATCAGGTGCTAGCTAACAGCAATATCTCGTAAAGCAGAAGCTTATGTATATACATTTGCTTTGAACATTTATTTAATTCAATGAAAGATGCAAAAGCGTATACAATAGCAAACTAATCTGTACAACTGCTGTGAAGAAGCATTATCATATATATCATAAAATGTTAAATTAACCTAGTAATTCCTTGATTTTTCTTGGAGAAGACTGTATGTTCTATTAATAAAAAATCTAATCACAATTTCATACAATTATAATTATTCCATATGGTCGCCTTTTGACTCCAATGCAAATATTTTGATCAACCTTCTGTCTCTCCACTCTGCCCATTTCTCCTTTAAAACGGTACAAATCTAGGTTACCCATTCATCAAATTCAAACACTTGAAAAATTTGTGAAGAAGTGAAAAAAAATTTCAGGATAACAGTGCATTTATTCAGGCTCACTCTTATCATACACAACTTATTTTCTTCCATAATTCCCAGAATTAAAACTTTTTCTCCTTTAAGAAGACCTATCATTTTGATCAGTGCATGAAAAAAATCTACCCCAATGTGTTTTATATGGAAGATATATTTACCGCCTGGCATCGAACCCGGGTCTTTCTGGTGATACTTCCTATGCAGCACAATAAAAAGATCACCATCTCTAACTATGTGAGAAAATTCAAGCAGGAATATGTGCTGCAACAGCCTCAAATGACGTCCTACTTTTCACATATATTCCTTGTGTGAGAAATTGTAATGTGCTCTGGCATCGAACCCAGGAACAGCATGGTCTTATATAGTTTTTTTCTTAAACATATTCCTAAGATACATCTTCTAGCTGTGCAAGAACTTCCTATCATTTCGATAAGTGCATCAAAAAATAATAAAAAACTACCTCGCTGTATTTTAAAGGGCAGATTTTTGCATCGTCCTAGCATCGAACCTAGGATATTTTCCATATAGGTCATTTATGTTTTCGATAGAACATGACCATATATATAGGCTCGTTGAGTTTTGATTCTCTACCTATCCGGGAAGTATTTTTTAAAAATTCCCGAAAATCAAAGCAATGCTTTTAAGGGGAGAAAATCGGGACTTTGGGGCCCTCTGAAATCGAACCCATGACAATGAGGTTCAAAATCGCAATTGTTCTGGCGGTTAAACATGGCCAATTCTTCGTAAAAATTTCAAGTCAATGACCCAAATACCATATCCTACCAAAAACATAGTAAATATCTCTTATACTGTGTTTACGCAGATATAATTTTTTCATTTATATTATTTCTATATTTTATAACTTTTTGAAACATTAGTAGGATAGATTGCCAGTAGTAGTAGTTTAGCATAGCCACGTCTTCAGGAGTTAACTGGTTAAGGCTGCTAATACTTAGCCTAATGGTATGGATGAAGATAGTGTGGCCAGCACTATGCTTCTACTGGATACTAATATCCAGAGTTTTACATCTGATACCCATTTTTTACACATTTACAGGTTGAGTTGACCTCCTTGAAAAATGCCAGCTGGTAATTTACCGCGGCTGAGGATTGAACCCCAGCCTTTTGCATGGCAAGCGAGTGCCTTAACCACTACGCCACCTCTCTAACAGTAAATAAAGAAAATCCTGAGTAAATTGTTCCTTTATATAGTTGATATGAGAATTGAATTAAATATCTACTGAACAATATTTATTTCATTTTAATATTTATGTTATTGACTGAATATGCAAGACATTGTCATAGTCTATTTTTCCTCAAAATAAACTCATTCTTGCTTGCAGATTGAGAAGTAAAAGTATCTTATATACCTACTGTTCATAAAAGTCAACAAACATTTTTCATTTATTATTGTTTCTTCCCAAACCTTCTCCAGCCGCTAAATGTTTGTTTTCCTGTTCACTCAACTACCAACTTACTTTTTCCATTTTATGCCAAACCCAAGTCTCAAAGGCCTCCAAACATTTGACTTCCTCCTTTTTGGAGGTCCACATTTCACACCCAAACAGCAAAACACTCAATACCAAGGATTTTACCAATTTTTTCCTGATTCCTTCATTGAGACCTCTGGTCACTAATTCCCTACACATCATGAAGGCTTCCTTGACCAAGGCTATTCTTTTTAGAATCTCATCTTCGCATCTTCTGTCTCAAGAAAGAGTACTTCCCAAGTAAGAAAGTTCATCTAACTGATCTAGATTTTCTCCATCCATCCTTATCTATAACTTAAGTATATAAGTATATAAGTAATACCTGTTAAGATGTATGACATTTTGACCTATGGTTGAGAGTAAAAGCCACTGCAACAAGGGTTGAATTCAAAGTAGGGAAGAAGAAATCACATGTTTACAAAAATTCTTTTTTATTTGCTGAGGCTCTGTTAGGTGTGAAAATTAGCTGACTAAAAACATGTCAGCTTTCTGATTATCTTCTTCTGAGTTACAATAACATGAGTTCCTATAAAAAATCACTTCCAGTCCTTCTCACATTTCACATAACGCATCCACAATCAATACAATTGCATCCTGAACTGCAGGCAAAGATAGCCATATGCATTTAATGAAGTATTAAAGAAAACATACAATGGAAAAACTCAAAGGGCTATCACAATTTTCTCATTGGATTCTAGACTTTTCTATGTGCACATCTGAAACTTCTAATACAAAACTGGGCAGTTTATGCATCTTTACCTTCTCTTAATCCTAGATATGCAAAAATTTGATAAATTTCTGTAGAATTACAAAATACTTCTTTATTTTATATCCCTTAAATTCTTCAAGCATTCATAACTCTGAAAAAATATAAATAAATTAATAGAATTAATAAATTAATAAAAGTTAACTCCAGAAAGACTCTTAAAGATACTCTAATTATGTGCGTAAGAGGATTTAAGAAAATAAGGCCTTGTGAGAATTTTAAGAACATAAGCTAACGTTGGCAAGCAAAAGAAAGAGTGATATAAACTCTTATATAAACTTCTGCTTTGTTAAAAAAAAAGCACTGTTAACTTCTTAAGTTAGGAGAAGAATAAACTGCTTCTTTCAAATGAAAGTGGTCCACATCATTTCAGAAGATGGCATGGAATTTCAAGTAAAGAACAGTGAAATTCACTCTTTCTTGAAGTATGCATGCTGCACTGTTGCTTCCTTATCTCTTCCAACATTCTTGCCATTCACAACCATATAAGTGGGCCTTTCGACCCTAATTGAATCAAAATGATATTCCTGAAAGAAAAGAATCAACATTCAATCATTTATCACTCCTTAAGAGATACTGCATTAAGAAGTTCATACCAACAGTAAGACCTCACCTTTTCTTTGTGTCTTACACTGACTCTTGTTAGAAATGGTTCAGGAACAGCAACTGAGTCACCAATAAGTACACCTTTTCCCTTGCCCATGTTGTAAACTGTCACTGCAATGCAGGACTCTGTCTTATCAACCAGGCAAAATGTACTATAAGAAGAAAATATGACTTGATATAGGATTGATCATAGAACATTACCATCCTAATCATACATTATTTAAAAAAAATCATAGCTATTTTATCCATTTATAATGGATTCTAGATGCTAACACACAGCAAAAGTATTTGGCATAAATCATAAATAAATCAATAGGACATTGAAGGTGAAATAAACAAGACTTGAAACCATAGACCAAGAGTCAATCTTTTTCCATCAATAGGTAAGTTAGTCTACAGTATAAAGGGCAATATTGACTGCAACAAAGATTGAGGATGCCTTTTGATTGGGATTTACCCTTGGTCGACGAAAATAACAACACAAATTTAAACGTTTTGATACACATGTAAGCAGAAGTAATTGTTTCGTGAAATGTATATGTAGGTATACTAGATGTCTATGCCAATTGACAGGCCATAAATATCATGGCTTAACTCCTAAAAGGCCCTTGCAATTAAGTAAAAAAAATATAAATATAACCCTAAACAGAGCATTTAAAGCTAAAGTTGATCATTTCCTTAATTACTTGGTATTTTCTCCCATACACTATTCAGCAATTGCACCACCTGCCAATTGTTTACTAATTAATAATAACAAATTTAAAAAAAATTGCATTTTATATCAAAATTGTTAAAACTTTTATATGAATTTTTTTTATAACAGTGAGAACCTTTATAGAGTTTCCTTCCCTATGGTGCAAGTCTCAACTTCATGTAACCACTTTCTAAAATCTAATTTTGCAAGAAAGAAAGGCTACGAACTACGAGTATGAACTTTACATCCATTTCTTATGGAAGATGGAGAGAGTGATCTCAATTAAATCCTAAAACTCAAGGAATTTATATCAAGTTTAAAATTTGATGCAATTTTGGGTTTGAAAGAAAATTAATGTTTAAGACATATCACTTTAGGGCATCTCTTTCTGCATATATATCCCTCTGGTAATTTTATAGTTAATTTCTACATGTGTGAAAAACATGCTTTTGTAGGTTACTGTAGCATGGCATGGACATTTACATAAACGATCAGAAGTTCAACATAAAGCTCTGTACAAGTTCTTTCATAAAAGGATAAAGGCAAGAAGTAACTAAAGTGCACAATATGTTGGAGCTGATTTGATTCTAAGTGACTTCTGGGGATCCATTCATGTAATATAAGGCCATTCTTGAGGACATCTGGTAAGAGATTGGTCTCTTAGTAGAGGTCTATTTTTGAGGCCATTAAATGAGAAAGATTGGGCCTTTATGGTTTTCTATGATACCTGGATTGAATGTGCTCAGGGACTCTCTATGGCCCTCAATAAAAAGCATGATGGTCCATTTAAAGTAGATAAAGTTGGGGCCTATAGGGAATTGTAGCATACCTTTTGAATTTGTATCAAAGGAAAGATACAATAAAAAATATATTTTTTGCATAAATAAGTTGATTCATAGTTACAGGACAAGTTCAGAAACCTCAGATGTCAAAATGTATCGCAAGAGATAGAAAATTGGAATTGGATTCTTCTTGTATGTATGTAAAGGTTAGATGTATACAAGAAAAAGGATGAGGATAGGAGTGATATAAGGTCTACAAGGATAAATGAAGTAGATAAGTGAAAACTGAGCAAGTAAAAAGCTTACAGCATCCAGGAAATGGACTTGCAAGGGATTTCAACTCTAAAGTAGAAATTGGGTCTGAATTAGGCAAGGCAAAGGTGACTTTCAGTAGGAAGATAAAATAAAAAAGAACTCAACGATGAACTATGGATGAAACTTGAAAAATGCATTAGTTGGATTTCACCACATATGAAGCAGAGACTTAGACATAATCGATTCAATTTATCCAGAAATTTTCAGGTATATGGTACAGTATAATTTACAGAGGTAAGAGGCATACTCACAATGGAACTTCATCCTCTGATACAACACTGCATACAACTTTACCCAGAATCACTTTTTCTGGATTAATTCCAGGAACAAGCTGAGAAATAGTAACACACTTTATTTTGACACTCTGATTACTAGCTGAAAGGAAACTTCCAGACTGGTATGGTCCCAAATGTTTCTCATCAATGGCCTGTAATGTAAAATAAGAAGTCAGAAATCTTTGAATTAAAAGCACTGCTCACAATAGTTCATATATGTTTATAGGCATATCCTAAAAAATATCCTTAGTCAAATTTCAATTTATAGTCACATATGAAGGTACCCATTCTAAATCTTCAAGTTTAATAATTCTCTTAGACCAATTATAAATCCAGGCATCTTTCTTATTAGATTCTTTTCTCTTCAAAAGAATATTATTTAATAAAATTTAAAAGAAAATAAAAATTTTAAAGATACTATTTAATGGAGGAAATATGTAACATTAAGTTTTGAGTTTGGGGCTCCTGAATAGTCAAGTGGGCCACGTGTTCAAATCTGGTATAAGCAGTCCAGGGTTCAATTCCAGGTGTAGCCCATGTGAAAAATAACCTAAGCTGTCGCATCACTTTTAACAATCCGACTACTACTTTTTGAGTTTGAAAATGGTATATGCTCTACTGCTGTAACACCCATAACTACATAAGTCATGAAAGGGGTATCTGAAAATTAATTTAAAAACTACATTATTACAAGTTTGATTTTATCCAGCATTACGAAACTACTGGAATAACTCTCTTAACTATTTGGGAGTACCAAGCAAGTGATATGCAACTCTTAAGTTATGCATAACAAAAGAGAATCCAAGGATCTTTAATGTCTAATAGTACTGACTAGTTACCCAACCACTGTAGCACTACTTATGACCCTATGAGTGCTGCAGATCATTTCCACTTAATACACTTTGCATACCAAGTTGTAAGAACCAATGCTTAGGTTTCTCCAGCCACCCAAATGCTGTGTCTGCAGAGAATGAGTTAAATTACCAGCTCCATACATATTTAGAAATTCAAATCCTTAAAAAAACCAGCTGCTTCACCTGAGCTTCATTTTGAATATGAAACACAAATACTATAAAACGTTTCAGAATTTGCATGAATCATATAACTAAACAATTAGAATCAAAGGATGAGCATACAAGGAGCTAATACTCATTTTAAGGCTCTGGTTCCACAGGCAGTAATTTACTGCCTTTAAGGACAATTTTATTGTGGCTTGAATGCTGATGCATGGAATTGGCTACACAGGCAGTACCAACTGAGTGGCATTGGTAACACAGCCACGTAACCATTGAGCCGCCTGCTTGGCATGCAGCAAAATTACTGTCTACAGAGCTAGAGCCTACACCACAAGAAAATAATTGTATGTTTATGTAATCATGGAAATATATATATCATGTCTACAGGATGATTCAGTAATCCAAGGTTAATAGAATTTGAAAGGTCGGCTTATTTCATAAATTTCACCTATCAAAATCTAGAGACATTTCCTTCTACCAGCGAAGCAAGGAATAACCCAATGTTTTTAGCTTTCTATAATATGACAAACAGAGAGACAATACGAGATGGACGGATTGTTTTTCAGTGACGTTAAAACAAGTCGAGCTATGATGGAGCATGAAACCCACAATCACCCTTATAAATGTCTGTAAACAACAGAGCACATTCCAACAAGGAGAGAAGTATATTTGGTCATGCTTTGGCTCTGCTAGCTTTATTCTACTTTCCTAGGAAATTTCTGTTGCACGGACTGCATGCAGCAAACAAGTACATTACCTAGCCAAGAATTTGAAATAAAATCACCCATTATTTTATAACTGAAATACATAAATCTAAACAGATGAATTCTGTAATTAAAGATTAAAAAAAATGTTTTTACAATAAGACCAGGAATAATTTTAAGACAATCAATTAATAGAGCGATGCTGAATATTTGCACCAAGTAAAAGTAGTTTATCCATTCTAAATTTAAATGATAATGAACAAGGAGTGAAAAATTGTGACAGGACTGGGACTCGAACCCAGGTCTCCCACTTTCCGTGCAGGTGTTCTCATATCACAATTTTTCACTCCTTGTTCAACTTTGGGTTTAAAGTGCACACTTCCTCGTGCAAAGTAAAATTTCATCATTAAGTTCGTAAATGATCTTATATATACAATTATCTTAGTAAAACCTTCAATTTAATTGAAGTAGACTTAGTACAAACGACATTCACCTGAATCAAATTTTGTAGCTTCTTTCCCTTCAATTTCCCTTTGCTCCCAATTAAATCTTGTACATTGGCAAGGTAGTCAACTAATTCTTTCTCTTTGTGTTTGGCAGTGTCCCAGGTGGGGTCCAATGAGATTGCTCTTGAAAATGCATCGAGGGCTAGTTGATATTCCTCTTCATACTTCAAAGCCTACAGATAACTTTGATTAGCAAACAGGACTAAGAGCAAAATCAATATGAAAGCAAACATAGGAGCTCACCATTGCTTTATTGTAATACAAATCAGGCTTTGTACGAGCAACAGGATCTTTTTCCTGGAAAACAATATAGAATGAGTCCAAGTTTACCAACAGCTGTTCAGTAAACAAAGCAGCAATGAAAATCACCACTTACAGCTTGACTGTATGCAGACAGAGAGAGCTTCAATGTCTTGGGGCTGTAAGATATGGTAAAAAATGACGATAAATGAGCATTCCCCAGGATAGTCCAAGAAATACCATCGTTAGGATCTAACTGCACAGCTTCCTTGGCTTTCAGCAAACTTTCCTCAATATTTTTAATTTTATCTGACAATGACTTGGTGGGAAGTTGTCGCAGAACCATTGAAAGATTTCGGAGAGAAACTTTGTTCTTTTGCTGAAAGGTAAAGAATAATAATAACAAGGATACTTTTCCTATTAGAACTAAGGAAAATGTGATAGCTGTCAAAACACGAATGTCAGTGAATAGTCAGACTCACAACATACATTGAGTCTGTGTATAAGATAACTAGTAAAGGATTCATATATATGGAAATGGAAAGCCATTTCTATTACAGGGTCTTACATGGCCAAGGGCACCCACAAAACAATTCTTGGCACCAATAATGTCATCTTTCTTCCAGTAGCATTCTCCGAGTTCATTCCATGCATCCACAAGCTTAGGGTCTAATTTTATTGCTTTGGAAAGGGCTTCTTCCGCTCTTGAGTCATGATTTTGTTTCACATTCAAAGCCTTTCCTTTGAGGTATAAGAAAACTGCTCGATTACTTTGCTGCCCAGCATCTACAGAAGAATATTTGGGTTATTGACGGAATAAAAAAACAAATCATGTTCTAATTTAATACCACGGTAAACTTACCTTTTAGCACGTCAAAAGTATTTAATGTCTTTTTAAGCTCCTCCTCCACATTTTTATTCTTGTTGCAGGTAACTTCACTTGCATGCTTTTCAAAATAATTATCTCTAAACAGGTACAGTTGATCGACTCTTTCCTAAGGGAAAAGGTTGATAGTTTAAAACGGGGAAATTAATATTAAGAAAAAAAGGAAAATATAATTGACTCACAGTTAACTGCTTAATCACATCGTTCTCAGAATTGTCAGCCTTTTTTCCTTCGTCTGTCACGTTCAGTGACATAAGGATATCGTGTAGATTTCTTTGTAAATAATTAAAAAACAGTACCTGTACAATTATTAACTAATCCAATACACTTTCATTGCAAAAATCTACAATGCTGTTCAGTAAAATATGAAGATAGGTGCGCAATAACTTCTAATAAAAGTGCAATATATATGTTTTTCGCTGTGCATCAGACTATTTCTCATACACAATAGTTTTATCATGTATAATTGCAATACAGATCAAAATCTAATTCAAGCTTTTGTAAAAATCGCTTTCACTTGTCAACAATATCTACACCAAAACGAACTGATTGGCTGTGGACATCTGTTCGAGTAAGCCCACACATGATGGAAGTTCCTTTGCCGTTCAGCAGGTGGCAGGGATGGTGCATCTGTAACAATTTCCCATCATCCCTTTCGAGCTGCAGTACTAGAAGTCGCCATTTTCACTGTTTGGTTGAGAGTGGTGGCCGACTGCTGGGGAGTAGAAAGTGACTCTTCATCGTATGTACAGTGTGCTATGCATCACAAGTGTACTTAGAATGTTATGGCTTGTTTTTTGTGTGTAAAGTAAAGTTATCTACCCCTCTAAATTGAGGAATAATGGCGTAACAGCAAGAAAGAGCTAGTGTTATTGAATGTTGCTCACATACTGTCTGCTGTCACCAGCTGCTTGGTGCTATTGGAGGAATTTTATTCCTGGATAATTATCGCCTGAATTCGTGCTTGAGGAGGAAATACCACATACCCTTCAAGGATGAGCTCCAGAAACATACCATCAGATAAGGTATAGTGAAATATTTTGCCGCACCCAAATTCGTTGTTTTATTGTTGAGTTGGTGCTCATACCTTTTGGATTATGGATTTGGTTTCTCATCATTGTCAACGAGTGAAAATATGGTTACAGCGATATTCTTTCCTTGTAACGAAATTTTTAGTTTAAAGATTCCGATTCCGCTTGTTTTGATATTTTAGAGGAACATTTAGAACATATCACTAAACATAATTTTTAACTCCATGAAAATTTCGAGCATCTATTATCAGAATCACTTTTCTTTGAGGTTGTATATCACTAATGTATAGTATTCGCCTCCAAAATTACGAATATTACTAATTGAACATAGCGCGAAGTGGTTGAATTAAGCGCTAATGTTGCGATGAGCCATACGATGTTGGCGATATCGATATCCGAATGATTTTTAAAGCTGCCCAATCTAATTCAAATTGCGGTAAACAATTTTATATTTGTGTAAAAGTTATTCTTATAAGTATCTTGGGTTACGCATTCCGTTTCCGAGTTGTAAACAAAAATCGGTCGGTTATAAATATTGTGGTGATCTTAGCGAGTACATTACAATTGAAAGTTGTAAAACTTCGAATTTGCTTCTGTGAAATTGTAATCAACTCTTGGGGGATGTGGAATGTTTGATGAAGTACGATGATTTTCATCCTAGTTTTGATGAAGGTTCTCTCGATCTCAATTTTTCTATCGCTGCATTCTCCAGTGGTGATTTCTCTCTCAGGTTTTCTTGGATCGTTTACAAAGGACTCGTCGGAAGAAAAGTGCATTCGCTTAGGTCCCTCGATACCTTTCGGAATTGTCTAGCCCTCTCAGGGAATAGCCGGGTTTCTTGTGGGTGGCAGGGTTGTTTTTTCTCGGGAGCCTCGGGGTATGGTGCGAGTAGGACCCTTTACAGACAAAGAATCCCAACATCCGTCCGTCTGTCCCTTTTCTGCTACGTTGCTGGTGTAAACTGAGACGAATGTCTCCCAATGAAAGGTTTCACCCGCAGACCTTCGGAATGGTCATCGCACAGGAGAAGTGCCGGTGCTCCTAGCCTAGCAGCTCTCGGTAGCTTCGGGAAAGCATTTGGCAACAATGATTTCTCTCTGGTCCGAACATGTCTTGGGAGAAATCTTGATCTCAAGCGGAAAAACTTCATTTGGTTCGTCCCCGGTTGCCAAGTCTCGCGAGAGACAAGAACTTGGTCATCACCTGCTCTTGCGACTGCGGAAGGTAACGTCCGTTGTTAAAAAATCGCATGTCCTCGAGTTCCTTCGGGGGCGTTTTAAAGCCTCCCCATTGTTTCGCGAGGGAAGTCTGCAGCTGTCGCTATCGGATTCCGCAGTCGCCGTCTTAAAAAGTGGTAGTTGAAGATTGATGTCGTTAAACGTTGTTTTTCTATGGTTAATGCCGTTTAATCCATAACGCGGGCGATGCACTGGGAACAATGTGGTCAATGGCGCCTTGCCGTAAAGTCTGGCGCCTGTGAGAAGAATGTTGGCGCCTGACGTTGTTTTATGGTGTTATTTCTGGATAGTAGGTCGTGGATTTTATTCGGTGGAAATGGCCCTCGGATTTCGGAGGTTTTATGTTTGGGCGTGGCCTTCATTCAATTTTCCGCGCGACAAAAAGAAATAAAGCGCGGGAGGACAGGTATTTTGCCGGAGGATCTAAACTTTTTAAGATTTTGAGCTAGGCCTGTTGTGGTTGAGATCCTTCGGGTCTGAAAGCTGACTTCTAGGAGTGCTTGACGAAATGTGGCATAAGTGATTTAACAAGGTAAAATCGAAGGTATTCGGGAAAATTATGATAATATCTTTTATATGAAATTATATTAAGATAGGGAAGGATAGCTATGGCAATGGATTCGGAATATAAAAGCACATAGACGTACCGAATGGTAGTATACTCATATATGCATTCATTCAATTATAATATGGTTGAAATATGTTCTTAATTTCCGTGAGGGATCGGGATTTTGAACATATTGTTACAATACTTGTATACTACAGAAGTATATTTATTGAACCTGTGAAAATAAAGGATTTTTTTGATATTATAATTTTGTTTGCTAATTGCTCCTTCGAGCAGTATTTCTTGTTTTATTGCTATCATTCATGATGAATGGAATATTTTTCAATTCTCATTTGGTAGAGGATAGAGAGAAATGTATTTTTATCTATGGTGGAAATAACTAAGCAAAAGTTTCACAAATTATTTTGTTTAATATCAATAAGAAAAGTTTTGAAAAACTTTAGCTTAGTTATTTCCACCATAATACAGTTTCACCAACGGCAGCTTCATTTAATTTAATTTTTGTTTACATTTTTACCAGCCTTATTTGGCTGTGATCAAATAAAGCTTCTGTGAAGTATGAGTATGTTAATTAGTGGTATCTTCTTTATTATCATCGCTACCAGCTGCTCGAAAAATCGCAAATCCCTCTTCATATGAACGATCTTGTATCATTAATATTCACTTTAAACATACCTTCGCCTTTATCTAGGCACGCGGAAGCCTCGACCAGGGATTAATAACTACCTTAGCAATCTCAGTTTTAGCGTTGCTCCCTCATTCTGGATTAGTAGTATCGTCGGTCCATCACTTATGAAATTGGAAATCGGGCAGTCATCAGTCGAGTAACGGGATTTTTACTTCGCTAAGCGGAGAGCTCAACGTTTCCGGTGCCTTTTGTCTCGTATCTCGGCGGAAATCTTAATGACCGTACTCGACTGGGGTAAAAATCCCTTTCGGCGGTTTTTAATCTTGTATGTCATCGTGGAAGAAATTGCTCAGGCTTAGAAATTGAAACGGCGCGGGGTAATGAGTCAGGTGGCGGTGACTCATGGGGAGGCGTGGGGCAGGTGGCTTGGAAGGATGCGTGTTTGATGCCTTTGAGTTTATAACTCACGCCTCCGGCCCTTTTGTTGTTTGTAGTGGTTTTTTCATTTTTTATCACATGCCTAGGCTTTTTAATTTACTCCTAGTGGTTGGATTGAGGTTCTTTAAGATGCGTTGCGGGGTAGTTCTTCCTCTCATTCTGCGCAGCGTAACGGTTTTCGGCTCTTCTTGCATTTATGAAGATGGAGATGTAATTTCGTTCTCATAAATTGGGTCTCAATGGTTTAGGATTAGAGCTCTCTGTACGGAATTATGATATCTATTTTTGTGTAGGCTGATCTCAAAATTTTCTTCTTTGCGTCATGTTTTACACCTTACGGTGGTTATTTATTATTTTGAAATTTTCGCTGCCATTCTGCCCTCTGATAAGAAAAGCTACGCTGGAGGGAGAGTATATCATATTTATTTTAAGATTATCTGGCATTCACCCCAAGACGGGAAGGAAACCCCTCCAATAACCTCCTGAGCACCGGGAGTTGAACCCGGGGCTCCCGTGTGAGAGCCGAGTATCCTAACCTCTAGAAAAGACTGACTGTTACCCATTTAAAAAAGTATGTATTATTTCCGTCCTTATCATGTACGAATATATTTTTTTACTATACGGTAACAGCTCTTTGCCTTCGTCGAAGATTCCGTTGGGATTATTCCTTTTGAAAACGCACTTTTCTTTCTTACTGATTTCATTTTATGTTTTTTACCAGACTAATATTTATCCGCTTGTTAACAAAAAATTGATATTTCATTCTGTTTTTCATGGAGATTTTTCCCTGAGTAAGATACCGCAACCCTTTTCCTTAAAATTTCATTTAATTTATATTCTCAGTGTTTATATGATATTTAATCTTCCAGCTTTTCTGTCTGTGAATCTCAGTGCTGTTTTGAGAATTTTCTGAGAGAATTCGAAGATTCGTTGGAAAATTGTTTTGTACGCCACAATACCTTTTTTGCATTTATAAGAAGACATATCGTTTTTCACGCGTTCCTAAAATACATCGAACTCTAAATTATTGGATTCTTTTAATTTTAATCCCAGGAGATGTTAAAGATATAAAGAGACCATTGTGATAGGTTCAAATCAAGTGATGACTATCGTTTTTATTTGATAGTTTTCTTTCTCGATTAAAAATGAAGTAAAATTGCGTAGGATAATGCAAGCAATTTTGGAAATTTCCTTCAAATGAGAGATGTAATGCTTGCTTCTATAAAAATAGGCACGGTTTTATTTGTATGACGAAAGTTTTACGTCTGTTTGAAGTGCTCTGCTCATTCATAACTGATGAGTGGTAGAACGCCCTAAAGAGGGGAAATTCCTAGCGTAATAAACAGTTACAATCGCGTCGTATGGGGAGTAGTTCATGCTGCTATCGCGTGAGAAATATTCAGACACTAAAGAGGAGTAAACAGCGTATAAGGTAAGATAGGGATATGCCATAATGCTATTTTCCTCGCAAGAAGTAAATAACGTCTCTACCTCGCGCACTTGCTTTTAACACAATTATATCTATTTTACATTACTTTTCATATCGATGCTATGAAATTTAAGCATTGATATTCATAACGTATTTCAAGGTTTTATGATGCTCGTGGGCGTATTCTGTGGCACCCTTCGTGGTGCTTACTTAGGTGCTTATTTATAGACAGCGACTTTGATACACGTTTTATTTTTATTCATAAATATTTATCTTTCTTGTATGCCTAATGCGTCCTTGTATGAGGAGATGCATCTATATAGTAACATACGAAGTGGAAATCGTTGTTAATAAAGTCCTGCACTCACATACTATACACCTTTCTGATAAAGTGTATGTGTTTGGAGATGAATCGAGTTCTTAGCTTCCCTTGTATATGTCTATGGATTTAGCTGGCTGTATCCTCCAATGAATCAATAAAAGTAACAAGTCGTGTTGGGGCGGACCACGGAGGTTGCCGAGGGCAGGCGATTTAAGTAATTTCTATGTATTCTCATTTAAAAGTAACATTCACATCACATTTATTTTTCAATTCTGTACGGTTAAGCTTTAAAGTGCTTTTCAGATGTGATTAATATGGGAATTTCCCTGCCATTTCTTAATTAAAGTTCCACGTTGTTCTCTTGGCAAGTTTGCTGGTCCTGAGAATGCAGCAGTCAAATAATCCGCAAATATTATCGATTTCTTGTACTAAAAGTTAGTATGCTTAAGTTAAATTTTTCTATGCTGTACTGATATTCATAATTCCCGAGTTTTTCAACTTATTTGTTGATTGGATACTATTTCAATTTACTTGTTAATTAGGTGGTATAATATTTTCATTAGGTTTTATATTTTAATAATGCACCGGCAAACAGCACAAGGCCAATATCAGTTGACGATCAACCATAACAATAACGATCAACTAGTTAAACAATAATATAAACTATAACAAAAAGGACGAGATTAGTTCTATTTTCCGCATATTCATAATGTATTCCAAATTTTGAAGTTGTACCTCATGCTCAGCTTTGACGTATTCAAGCAAGGACGTATGAGAAGTAATTGAATTCATCCTCATTTTCCGTGCATTTTTATTCCGCTGTGTGATCTGACGATTAAGCATCCGGATTAAGATTAATGGTTACGCAACCGTATTTCGATCGCTGGATTCTTCGTCTTCAGACAGAGGTTACAGCCATTTATCACTTCCCATTCATTCATCAAAACGTCTTTCGCTTCTCTGCCCGCCTTTTGAAAATTTTCCAGCGTTAATAGTCATCTACAACTTAGCTGAAGGGAACTGTATTTGTTTAGGGAAATTTTCTATTTCCCTTCACGTGAGACGAGTGAGAGAGAAGCGCGGGGTCTGGTTATATTTGTACTCATAGACCGATCGCATACCTCTTTGCTTACTTATCTAATATGCACGAGGTTCTGGAAAGTACTGATGGTGACTCTCTTCGAAGCAGGCGTTATTCCTCACGAAGTAAAAATATCTTGTTTCTAGTCGCTTTTACGACTGAAAAGTTTTGGTAAGTTACGACTTCAGTTGATTCGTGTCAAATTTGATATGTTTACTAAGCAATGGTGACTTCAACGCGCATCTGGTATGGATCATAACTAATAGCGGGTTTAGTTTAAAAAAATGAGTGCAATACAATTTTCGATGGTTTCACTTGCTATTTTGATAGTATTGGTCATTAAAATGGAAGTAAAACATTCCTTTAATATAATATGTCATTTTTAGAAATATCTATCGAGGATAGATGTTTCTATAAAACTATCTATTTCTTTAGAAACTATCTTCCCAGCAGCATTCTAACTTAGGTCTGTTCTTCGTTAGTAATTGATGCTCACGATAGTCTTAAATTAACATTATTTATGAATATTGCTATTGTGTACCTAACCAGTAATCTTCTCCTTAATGCCAGTCCATTAAGATATTTTCTCTTAGCTATAACACTGGTCGTGGCCATTATTCTCTTTAACATACAATTTATTGAAGCTCTTACTATATATAGCTGTACTCTGTTAGGAAAACCAACATATTTTGTATTCAGTGTGGTTAAGCTCAAAACATGCGTAATATTCTTTCGTCATAACTTTGGCAATTACAGCCACACATTGATCGTTATTTTTTCAATCTCGGTTATTCGGTTTTAAAATATTTATTCACGAATACATGTAACATTACGTGAAAGCATACGGCATAGTTATTCAGCGATCTAAAAACAAAATTGCTTCCCAAGGTTTTTATATCAGATCAGGTGAAAAATCACGACCATCAATATGTTTCAAGCTAAAAATTAAATAAGAGGCAGCGGAGGTGCTATGTTGTTTTACTATTTATCTTATGTCATTTAACATAGCACCAAGATCCATGTTGACATTCTTTGACATTCATTCTTCGTCAAGTCGTTGCTGTTTTTCCGTATGTAAGCGAGTTATCTGTGGGTCTTCGGCCTTCGAACGTGTTGCGACAAGTCTGCGTTGGTTCAGACGGCATCTCTTCTGCCAGCATCTTGCGTGACACGAGGAAGCTCCAACTTCTTCTTCCTCTGATGAACTCGTCCTTTTCGATTGGCCTTGGTGGCCAGCGCACCCTGCCCATCTATTCTCCTCGAGTGACACTTTTAACATCCCCGCTCAAGGAAGCCCATGTGTATATTCTTGTACGAATCTTAATTTACTGCCGTATAGTTGGCATGGACTTCTTTGGAGGATAGGTCGAGGGCAGCGGGGTATCCGTCTTTGCGAGGCGTTAACTTCGGAAGGCCCACAGAAATTTGTCATTTTTTTCTGTTCTGGATTGGATGAAGTTCTGGATGAAGATTTTTATCACAACTATTCGTTAATTTACAGATGGTTGCGCCGGCTGATAGAAAGCCTTATTATGGTTTTCTTTAAGGGGAGAATCTATTAACTTAACTAGGGATTTAATTATCTCACGAACTTATCTCCAATTAAGTTTTTAATAGTAATTCCTGCACATGTTTTGCTTATACATGTGTTTTGATGATGGAAAGTTTGCACAATCTGATTTTTATTCAAGGTCTTCTAATTTTTGGAAAATTGCTAACTCTTCTGATTACATCAGAGAGAGAGGGAGTATCACCCCTCCGCCCCCTCAATTAGTTTTACATTTATGGTGATCAAGAAATTTTAACTGATCTTAAATGTATCTTCAATTTTACTGCAAGTTCTCTTTTCTCACGCAATCGTCTATCCCATTGTTAATTTCTGTGCCCATGAAATTTCGTTTTGGACCGACTTGAGTGATTTTTGAAACGCTCCTTTTAGAAATTTTTATCAAATGTTTTGCACGTCGAATGAAATATATTTTTTTAATAATTTCTCAAAAGTAATCACATTGAGTGAATCATTATCTCCATCGTGTCTCGTTATTAGTGCTAGCTTCTTTTAAGATATTTTTATATGCTTTATCTCGGTCTCAAAATATAGTCGTAGATTTTCTATCTGTGTTTAACTGAATTCCTTGTTTATATTTAGTTTATTATGGCAGGCTTACTTGTTGACATCTCCAAGTTATTTTTGTAATTATTCGGAGATTATAGGATTTAATAGATAAACACTCAATTTTTTTCAAGACGATTTTATTGGTTGATTATAAATATTGGAGATAGTCAGTTTTTTCCTGCTTGATTATCTTTATCCGAGATCTTGTTTATTAGCTGAATGTGTCAGCGATGAACACGTTCATACGATTGGCTAATCGCAAGTCCTAACTTTACTGAGAGTACCGGTATTGTGTTGTTCAAACAAAGACGACGAATTTGAATCACATTGAAACGAACTGCATAAGTACGTTGGTTCCATTGAAGAGTCTTCTTGCGATTAAGCCTTCATTTTTCTCCTTCGCGCTCTCATTCAGGAGTCTTTCTATGCCGTGAAGGGTGACTGTAACATCCGGCGCTTCCCTGTTTTTGGTTCGGGCGTGAAGAAACTGTCGTGTTTAAACCGGTCTCTTGACGTTCCGTCGCTCGCCTTCTTAACAGCGGTCGTTTACAGTACTTTTACCATCACTTGTGCAACACGCAGCTGCTTTACGATGACCTTTCCACTTTCATTCGAGGCGTCAGAAAACGGGTATTTCACGAAGGTGCCGCACTAGGGAATTCAGTTTCCCAAGTCCAATCGCCTCTAAGGAGTAATTCAGTAAGAAGGCTTAACCGTTGCGTAAGTCGGCGTGTATGAAAATCGAGGCTGACCTTAATTCCCGCTTTATATACGTATTCTAATGAAAAGCCTCACGAGTGAGTTTGAATGTTGTGGGGTTAACGCGTGGAAGAGAAAAGTCCTGTATCAATAGTATGCGATAGTATGGCCGAAGCATGACCTTATATTAAACAGAGCTATATTTAGCCCCGTAATAACTCGATACAGCTAAAATTTTGCACATAATTCGTGAAAATGCATTCCAAAGATAGGATAGTTACTTGGGTCAAGCAGCATTTGTAACGTTCTGAGAATGTATTAAATTTATTATTTTTTTAGATGAAAATGACAAATTAAGTAGCCAATTGTGTATTCAATATAAATGTATCATTAATTAACCGACTTACTATTATTTACTGTACGTTTTTCTTAGATATATAAACTCACATAACCGCTATATATTAAATTCATTTCATAACAGCAGTTGAGTTCTAAGGGTTTCATTAGAGTTCTGGTTGTATTGACATAGATTTGGGAGATATGAAATTTTATAGGTAAGCATTAGCTCCATCAGTTTTTTTTGTTCCTTGCTGATGGGATAAGACCCGTAAAATGTACCCAAAATGAATATCGAATTCCAGCTGTACACTCAAAGAATTACTTTTGGAGCAATTAGAATAGTTTACTTGGGCCATAATTTAAAAAAATTATCTTGTGAAAATTTTAATTTCTGTCGTTGGAATATGCTAAATTGCCATGCACAAAAATTTTCTCTAATTATTTCGGTGATGGTGAATAAAGCCGAGATATACTTTGTCAGATTGTTGCTTTAGTAATTATCGTAGGAAATTCATAAATTAATTTTACAATCCAACAGTAAATTACAGACGTGGCGTGTTCTATTGATGTCTTAATAATAATTTAATCTGCTTTTGGTATGGGTAATTTACGTTGTCGTGTTTGAGTTTTATGTTATACCAATTGCGATTGGCGAATTGTGGTTATTTGTGGTTTGAATCCAGTTCTTTATATTTATCAGGAAAGGAATGAGCATTCATTGCGTTCTTTTAAATTTGATATGAGCGGGCTCAAATTCTTGGAAAGGTTCCATGAACCTTTGCATTCCCGCAGAAAGTTCTATTTATTTACGGCAGGCATTCACATTTCCTGATAACGTGCGTATCAGAGAAACTATTTGCAAAATATAGGAATTTTCTGTGACAGCGAAACGGTCGTTTGTTCTGTTGGATCATTGCTTGTATCTATGTAATTTTATAATGCCATAGGATGATTTACATCCAGAATTCCTCGATCTCACATTCTTTATAATACCCTCTCCTGTTTATATGAGAATATTCATATGTATAGGTATTCCCGTCAGCCAAATGATGGCTCCAGACTTGCAACCGTAGGAGACCTATAATCCAGCTCGCCTCACGTACACTCGCGAGATTCCAGCAGCAGCTCCAGACGGAAGACCGTGAATGCCCCGGAGGTGGGCAGGTGTGTCTTTAGGGCCTAGGTGCGAAGGCCCGCCCCCGCCTGGGTAACAGGAAACCGCCGTTAGGAGTTTTTTCGGGGAGGGGGCGGCGGGGAACCTGATTTCCCGGTTCTTGGCCCTCGCCCCCGCGCGGCTACCCTTTGGGGACAATATCCAATCTCGGGACCAGTATCTGTGCCCCTCTTTCTACCATCCAACGTCATCGTTACATCCAGAAGACGCCTCTTAGGTGCGCCCCGCGTATTTTTCCACCGCACGTGTGAATGGGTATATGGAGTTCCCAGGTGCGCGGGTGTGGCGATTCCGTATCTGTCCAGGGTGTGACTGGGTTTCGCGAAGGGTTGTACATGTATAGAGGGTATCGGGTTTCATATCCCTGGTGGAGATATCTTCGAAAGGTAATGCCTGGGCGTGTAGCGATCAGACTAGGAAATAATTCATGGCAGAGGTCATGATTTGCAGGTCAATCTCGTTCGTTTTCTGAGACAGTGTAACTTCCTACAAGCAGAAAGGTCGATACTTTCTTGTTCCCGATGAATAATACGTGTTTCCAATAAATGGATGTTTTTTTGCGGGACTGCGATGAACGGTAGTTTTGCAGTCCCAAATATATTAGTTGCTCGAATTCGTACATGCGTATTTTTTATGTAGGAGATGTAAGCTTATCAGCGAATGCTCTCTGTGAACGTGATCTTGGCGTTAGATTTAATGCTGTTGAAAAAGGAGAAAACAGAATGAATTTTCGATTTTAGACGGGTAAGATTAATTTTTTATGTTTAAACTTAACTGAATATCGTCTCAGTCTAGCAAAGGTATTTTGTCATTTAGAATGGTTAATTTTTAGAATCTTGACGTCCTAAACGTTGCTCAAGTCTTTAGGGTATGTTTTTGGGTTTCAAGGGCGTTTCGTTAGTTTAATGAAACCCAGACTTTCTCAGAAAAGAATCAGATATCACAAGATTTTAGTATTACCCCAGGTATCACCACAGGAAATCTTGCTTTTCTTTGCATCTTCTAAAAGATTTTATGCGAGGTCCACAGATTGGATGTTATTCGTTCATCATCGGTATATGTTTTAATTCAGCGATTATCCTCAACGAATCTACCTATATTTGATCTATTTTATTACATTGTTATGATTTTTTCGCAAAACTTTAACGAATAACGTACTTTTTACCCTTTTCCTGTTACTTTGTTGTTTTTTTTACAATAATCTCCTTTGCGATTTATTGAATGATTTTGATTTGTTATACTATGTGATGTACTTGGGTGATATTCGTTCTGTTTAATTCGTTTTAATAAATAATTTTAAGCATTAAAGTAATTTTTATACTTTATTTTCGTCTGTTGAGTAATGTTACTTACATAAATCCAATGAAATTGGCAAACCATGAGAATTATTTTGTAATCCATATTAACGATAGCTTTAAAAAATTCTGTCGCCCAAGTTTATATCAAAAGTGACCTTCAAAGTCGTAGTTTCGATTTTCGTTTCGCCCCTAAAAATAATCGATCGTCTATTGAATGTTTACCCCATCATTTCTCACGTCTCTATCTCCCCCAATCCGAAGATAATCGGCCCTGTTTCAATTTCGTCAGACTCCGAAAAATTTACGGCCCACAAACTGTTCGCCGGTCACGTGACCGCCATCTCGAAAGATCGCGTGGCTGACGTCACAACCAATTGCAGCCTTTTCGGACGCGAAGGTGATTACTGCCTTTTATCGGTTTATTGATTGGCTGTGCCGTCCTTGGGAATCGGTATTCCTCGGTTGTCACCCTCTCGATTAACGCGGGACACCTGAATACCGGGGGCTTATTATTTTCCTCTCTTTCCGGATGGCCGGAGATGTACCTCGAGGCACGTCCCGCCTCAAATGGGCTGCAGATGATAAAAGGATGTCCAACACGACCTTGGATCAGAGTCGAAGGTTATATCGTCACCTCTCTCCTCGTTTAAGGTTATCCTAATGGATCTAGGTCGATGTTCAGCCTCTTCGATTTTCGTGGATTAAGGATAACCCGCATGTTTTTCCGCACGTGAGGTTGAAGGTCGTTGTAGGCAATGCTCGAGGATGATTTATGGATGGAATGCTCTTTCCTCCATCATACTCTCATTTTTTCTGTGGATTCAGATGGCTTTGCCTAATGCATTGTGTGTAGTTACATCTTTGTTAAGCAACGAGGCGATTGAAATAGCGTATTTCGTAGTATAAAATAATTTCTCCTCCTCTTATTTCGGTCTAAATTATAATATCCCGTGACCCGGTTCTTTCTGATTTCTGCTCATTATTATTTAGCATATTTTCCAATTTTCTCGGGTCGTGAATAATTTCCATGCAAACAATGAACTTCTTTAAGAGACAGATGTATCAGCTAAAATGTTTCGTTTGTTTTTAACATTCAATGTTTTGTACATTTTGTAAATATAAGATCTGTGATCATTTTGATATGGGGATGAAAAGATCCAGTACGGAGTGATTGCCGGATTCCATGTTGAAATGAGTTAGAATGAAGGTATATCTTTACAACCAATGAGTTTTTAGAATGTTTCATTGAGCTGTAAGATACGGATCTGCAATAGAAATATGTATTATGATTTCTAACGATAATTTTCGGTTGTGTAATCACACATACTTGCATCGATAGTTGATGAAATACTCATTTTCGTCCACGCGGTGATATTGGCTGAAATGATTGATAATTTTGTAATGGAGTTGATTTTATTAAAAAATTGCATAAAATCAAATGTTGTTGAATTTTATCTAGTATATTTCGGCATTGTATTCTGAGGTTAAAAGACTATTTGAAGTATTATTATTATTATGAGAGCTGAATGTTCAGTATAAAATATTTTTGGTTACAGGAGTTACAGTTCTTCTTTTACCCTCTTGTAAAGGTTTCTTGATGGATGCCCCTCCCTTATCGAGCAATTCCCAGGCAGACGGAGTCCACACCCTACCTTCGTATGATTGATTTTAATTTAATAAGTTCTTGCGTTTATTTTTCTTACATTGTCACCTACCTGCTAATCGAAAAATGATAAAAATGCGCGTGGCTTAGGTGTAATGATTTATCAAAGCTGTATTCTGTGAAATAATAATTGGATAATTCTGTGAAATTGAATTTAGTCGCGGTACTCCACGGTGGATCAACGCAATCTGCTTATATGGCAATTTCAATGTGTACATCCGGAGAACTATGCATTTGGGAGACGTTCGCCGGTCTGATTGAAGTTCCTCCCTCTCCCGAGTGCAAATCGAGTCTCATCAGCCGATCGCACCGGTCCATTATCCACACGTGTAAGCACGCAAGATCTCACGCCTTCGGTAATGTACAGTGGGACTTCCGCATCAAGTACCTTAACGTTAACTCGGTTTGTCGTATTCGGCGTCGTAGCTTCGGTAGGGCGTGCGTTTTCCGATCGTGATTAGATTAAGAGCTCGTATTGACATGACTTGTTGCGACAGTTAAATTGTCTCGGCTGATGCGATACCGTTAACTCTCTGATACGCTATATGGATTTTGTGAGTGCTCTAAGAGGTTGTCAGGTGGAGTTTTTAGGAGGATAACCGTATTGTGAAGCACGTCATAGCGTCTTACTTCTGCGTTTTTTTCCCTTGGAATCAGGCTTTCTCTTATGGTTCATGTCCATTGCATATCTTTGCTTCCGTAGTTGTTTTTATTTTATTAAAATCATAAGAGTAAATAAGTATTACAATTTTGTAGTCATGGTAAATAATTCATCTTCATATTGGTAGTTTGTTTTTCCCTTACGTCTTATATCTTTCTTATTTTTTAATATTTACGCAAAATGCGTGAACAAATTATAGGCTGAACAAATTGTAAAATAAAAAAAAGAAGCCAATATATTTTAAAAAACATAGCTTAAAACATAAAATTTAGACAATTCTGCAATAACTTACCTCCGGTACTGCCCTTTATTCTTGTTCAAGTTAAGTACGTTGCGTAATTTATTATCCATTATAAAAACTATAAAAAAGTGCGTTTTTGGCAAAGTTGTATTTTAGTTCGGAGTTAATAGCCTGTTAATTAAGAAGTTTTTAGTTCTTCTAGCGTCTCTTCTGTAGTTAGATCTATTTTCTTAAAATAATTGTGTATCTAATTTGAGGGAATGGATTTTTCAGTGGTGTTCAGAATGTCCTTCTTTATTGGAATTCTGAATATTCATATTCATTAAATTATGGTAGTGATCAAGTATTGTGACTTTAAACATGCGTAGAAAAGTTGATGGAATCAGAATTCCTCACAGAAGGAACATTCTCTTGTTGATAAAGGCAGAAGTCTGTACCCTTACTTTAATCGGATCTTGTTTATGAATTCATTATATTACTCGGAAGAACATAAACATGCCGTCCCCATCATGTTATCTTCGCTGTAAGTTATTTAATTTGTCACCGAATAACGGAAGTCGGTGACGATTATCTTCATCATCGCCGCTTCGCTCAAACAAATTATTTCTCATTCTATACCGCGCAAGTCCGTGAAACTCACCCAAGAAATTTCGCATTCTCCTTCCGTGGGGGCTCAATTCATATTTCAACGGAGATTAAAGTTTCCACGGAGAATAATTCATATCCTTATCACACAGGGGACATCGGCTCGCTACAGGGTTTTCTTTTTTGCTTGGCTGTAAGAATGGAAGGAAGTTGCGTGCTGTGCCTCGACACATAAGAGATATTCGTTGCTCGCCAACGAATGCGCATTTCTCAGAAGAGGGCGCAGGTGTTTTCCAGCTGAACTTTTCACAACTCCCTCGCCGTATTCCTCTTATAAAGAATCTCGAAAGATCGAGAAAAGGCGCTTGTATGGAACTCCAGGATCGCCGATGAGTGCTTTTTAATCATCTCAAGGATCCGAGCTTTTCGCATATAAGGTTTGATGCTAGTGCATCGCCTTCCCCCACTATACCCGTTTCCCTTCTTTGTGTCTCAAAACGGGAGTTTACATTTGCAAGGCTGTTTTTCCTTTTGGTTTTATCCCTTTCCGAAGCTGCTCAGGTGCGGCACTTGCGATGGAATTTTAAGGATTCTATCCGTTTTGGGTTGGGAATGAATGCTGCCGAAGAACAAGAAAGTTTCATCGCGTTGTGCACGCCAACAGTTTACAGCTATCTTTTTTCTTATCTTTTATTGCTCTCTTGCTAGGAATTTGAGTCCGATCTGTTGAAAAGAAAGTCATATCTTTTGCTGAACCGAAGAGTCATGTTTTCTCGTATCTGAAGGGAATTGGCATCAATGACATGCATTTGCGGTAGTTTTGAGGTCCCGGAGTTATGTTTGCATTCGAATTTTGTTGTTACGCATTATTGTTTACTCATTAATATATTTTATTAAACAGCCAGTGTACTTCTTAGATTTTTTTGTCGTTTCTAAGTAGTACTAGTAATCGGAGTGGGAGATATTTTTGCATTTAATATCAATTTTAAGTAAACTATTAGAAAAACGATTCCAAATGTGAAAGATAAATTTTTCTGTATGCTATACCAAATGACTAATAAAAAACATTTCGTTCATTCGATAGTGGTATTAGAACAGCTGTTTTATCACTGAATGTAATTGAAGCTATAGTGGACCATTTATGAAATAACTTCAGTTTAATGGCCACTAATGATTTAGGCGGGCTGTATGAATGTATGTTGGGCCTATTGGGTATGTTTAGTCTAATAAAATGTCTATCTATAAGCAGTATGCACTCACAAAAGAGTCTGACCAAATCTATATTTATGGTACAGTTAAGACAACTCGTTCAAGGAGTCCTTATTTTTCGGCGGCACCTGCAAAGAGTCTCATGTTCTACGTTAATTTCTCGCCACTGTCATTACGGTCTTTGGAACTCGGATGCACTTTTTTTGGTCCGACACTTCTCGTGTCAGTGGGGTTTCCTTCCATCCGGTGAAACAGGAGACCCGTGGTGCCAAGGTATAGTCATCGGGGAATGCCACCCAGTTTCTCGTGTCAAGGGTTGCGTGGTCCGGATTCTGATTTCAATGCCTCGATTGGGTTTTTTATAGTGCGTCGCGCGACGGTTTTTACTCTCTTTGGCTTCGACTGCACGAAATCACCACTTCGATTCAGAAGGAATTCGTCCATGCTTAATTACCCAGGAGCTGCTGTTCAGTCGCACGGAATATTTCGGAGACTTCCCGAAGTCAGCGTAGCATTTCTTTGATTTCATTCTTTTCTTGCACTATAACTTTGGTAGTTTAAGTTTGTTAGAAAAGACGGTTTTATCTCCTTTCTCTTATACTCAAAGCGAATCAGTCAGAATCCTTTTATGAGAGAGATTCTTGGTCCGAGTGGCTACATTTGTGTGAGGTATTTTAATTTGCCCTTTGATGTTACCGCCACAATTTCAGTTACGATATCTGGGGAAAATTTGATTTGAATAGAGCTTAGGTTAGTCCATCCATAAACTAGTCAGCACAGTTCGTTAATCTAAATCTACATATGCATCTATAAGCGACCTTTGGCAGGGGGGTCCGTTTCCTTTACTGCTAAGGAATCTTCTATACTCAATCGTTTTATTGCTTAGACAGTTACCTAATCTCTATTATTCAAGCATAATACATTCTCAGCAACTCCTTTTGCTCGTATTTTTTATATTAAGGTCGAGAATGATTTCCAGTCTTTTCGAGGACTGTTTCGATGTTTTTACGACCCCTTACGGTTTTACCCAGAAGGGCAAATTTCCTAATATAAAGGCTATGAAGCATCCCCTAAAACTTCCCGTTAAAGTTTTGTTGGAATATTTTATGGTCTCTCTTCACCGAAAAAAGCTGGTAAGCACATATAGCCCAGAGGTTTTCGTTATCGAAGCCATTTTAGTATGAAAATGTTGGGCATGGAATCGATGTCTCCTTCACACTTTTCGAGTTTGAATTTTTTGCAAATATATAAGGTCATCGTTCCGAAAGAATCGTCGCATCGCAATCGATATCATTTTCCCGCGGTGGATTAACCCGTATAGAAGGCTCTTCACATCAAAGCTTCTGATTGCATCGATTTTTCGTTCCTTTAATGCTGTTTTTATGGCGAAATTCGAATACAAGAGGTGTTACTACTCCCTAAGGGTCAACCTGCTGGATCTATGGTGTGATAAATGCAAAATTTTATCCCATACCAAGCTATTGTTGTCTAGAAGTTTGAAGTTGATTTGAACATTCCTTTCCTGGACTAGCAATTTCATTCATAGTAATTAGTCTGTTGTTCAGTATCAGCGTCGATGCACATGATTTAATATCAATTACACAAAACTTTCCCATCGAATTAAAAAAAGCTGTTCTTTTATCCTAATTCTCGCCGTAATGTTCGAAATAGATTAATAACATAATTATGATATAGCTCAACGCTGTAGTTGTTTATCTCACGTTATAATCCGTTTTATCTTATAAGGGCTACTTAATCATTAGGTAGGTCGTCTGGTAAGGTTCTACTACGATATTTTTGGAATTTTATGACTATTTCAGTTTAAAGTATTCTCCATCACATTGATCTAAGATGTTGCATAATATTTCGTCTTAAATACTCGCTTTATATTCATTAATTTTATTCAGGTATTGTATTATGGTTTAATATTCAATAAATATGAATGGAAGTAATGTTTTCCTTATAATCATTTAGTTCATCCGTTTGGAAAATTAAAGCTTATTCCTTTCGTTTTTATTACCCTTCTCGTATGACTTTTTTTGTGTAGCCCTACATACATGTACTTTTTCATCTTTTCATTTTCTTACTGTAATAGTGTTTTATTCCCTAGCCCTGTTGAAATCCTTCATGTATTTTTTTAATGCTCATGTAACCCTTCAAATGACTTGTTGCTTTATTTGTCAATGTTTCAATAAATTCCGGTTGAAATCCTCGAGATTAGCATATTTCATTCTGAAATCGTTATGTGGAAAAAGATATCGAATTATCAGTATATTTTCCTAAAAAATATCTTTTTACGTTGATTTTTGTAGAAAATTTTCTAAATAATGCATTAATCTTTTTGTTATAATTTATTTAAGTTATGTAATGTTGGTAATCCTTTCCCTAGAGTTAACGGTTGGCTCCAAGAGTTGTTAACGTATACAGGTATCAATTTTTTCTCGGGCTTGTCCTATTTTTGTGGAAGAGAACGCCTTGGGGGGCTGTTATAATCAAACTAATTTCTAAGGTCATTCTCAGACCGTTAGGTGTCTAACCTGTGCGATGTGCGAAAAGAGACGTTTGTGTTTAGAGTGCAGGAGTGGGTGAGATGTAAGTTTACGTCCACTTATCTCAGCGACAGCCTTGGGCAACGTAAGATTAGTTTCCTTTTTATGTCGCGGAAGTTGGAGAATTCTGCAGAAAGGGAGTCGTTAATCAGGCCTCCGGAGCGGGCAAGGACGTCTTAGTATTTCCGCCTTCTCGTTGCCTGCGGGCGTAGTGGTTATTCGGCCGCGGGATGCCCTTTCGGAAAAAAATCCTTCGGTACGTCGCCGAACATTGCGGTGCACATCCGGGTTCGATAGCGAAAATACGTGTTGCGGGCGCTTGCTTTCATTTTTTTAGGTGTTGAAGGTCTCCTCGACTCCTCTTCCCCGTCTAGGTGCTTCGCGCTTATCTTATCGCACCCACGAGTGCTTTAAAAAATGTCGCGGTTGTCTGAGTTTGTTGACTGAATGATTGGTTTGCCGCGGAATGCGGGCGATGTTTTAATCGCCCCTTAACGGTGAGGTCGACGGTGACGCGGGGAAGTAACCCGGTATGATTTACGGCGGTTTGTTCGAAAAGAATTTCTCGCGTGTTGAGTGAAGAGGTTATTACGTGCTGCATTAGGAGTGGGTGGCTCGTAACTGCTAGGAATTGGGCTAATTTGATGGAGGATAGGCTTGTCGCGATTAGTTACTGAAGAAGACCTTGTGAAAAAGAAAATTTTGTGGTAAAATGTTTGAGCTTTTGCTTTATGTAAAGTTTGTTTAGTGGAAATTCCTGGCTTTCAATGCTTGTTTGCTAATTATTCATACCACTCGTGTTCCGCTTTTCGTTTGCATCTGATAAGTTCGTTCCATTTCTCGGATTATCGGACACATATATCATTATTGGAAAGGGTTGCGGAATGTTATATTTTTTTCTACGTTAATTTGTGTATTTTTTCTCTATACCATGAGTGTAGTCTTTCAATTGATTAAGCGTAGAAAATCATCAGATTGTGCTCTTTTTTGTTTGCGATTGTGATATTTTTTGTTCCTTTTATCTCTGGATCGTGATGAGAAGTTATTCGTTTAGGCGTTCAACCTTGGTCTTATCCGTTTACAATTTTTTAATCCTGTTAGGCCTATCGACTATCATTGATGATTCTTAATTTTGTTTCTTACCAACTCTGTCACCCTGGTAAAAATTCTATGATCATAATAGTACAATTTTCTAGATTTTTCTCCCGAATGAGCGTTAAAACGTAGGAATATCTTCCGTACCCTATTATCCATTACATATGAGCCGAAAACAAACATTAATACCGTTTACGCTTCAGTGGTATGAACACCCAATGTTTAACTTTTTATTACGCTCATTGTAAGTTTAGGGGTACAAGGCGATTTTGCACCTAGAAAAATTCCCTCCGAAAAAGAGAAATAAAAACAGTCTGACGGGTACCCGGATCTTCCAATTGCCGGTTAGTTGCTAACCAATTGAGCTGTCTTGCCAGAACATTCTCTTGCGCCTTTCGGGAGCTAGTAATTCCCGGTTAGAGTAACCAGTTGCCGGTTAGAACAACGAGAGCAACTAACCGGCAATTGAGAGATCCGGGTTCGAGTCCCGATTCCTTCAGTCTTTATGTCTGTTCTTCCTTGGAAATAGATTACTGCTGATCCAAGTCGACGAATAGAATAAAATCTAGAAGTATGCCGAGAATAATTTTTCCAGTAATGGAATTCCACAAAGTGACGGCTGCTACCATTGAGTTTATTTCCGATGAATCTTATGATAACATTCTAATGAGGATTTCTTATGCTATTATTATTTTCGGGAATTGAAGCTGATTCATATTTTTATTTATTTATTTATTGTACAAAACCGCTGCAGTATGTCGTAGGACTGGCGGCGACGTTAACTTATTTAACAATTGATTAAAAAAATAAAAATGTTACCATGCGTACATACAATAAACCCAAATAAATACAACATAAGCATATATAAATAAAAATAATAAACAAATAAAAACAAAATATAAATATGCAATACATATATGATTTTAAAAAACACCACTGTGGGTCAGTTAACTAAGTATGAATTTTAAAAAAACCTTAAACGGTATATACATGACTTGTCTTGTACTTAACATGAAAGATTTTTCAGAATTCCTGATAGGCCTTTACGGTTACCATAGCGGCCACGAGGCTCACGAAGTTCCCACCGTACATCACCCTACCAGGCGATCCCCTGCTTGTCTCACATTTCGTTACCGGCAGGCTCATTCGTCAAATTTTTAATTCTAGTTATAAGCTTACTAAAATATTTAATTATATTTTGGGAATGGTTTGAGGTAGACCGTTCCATTCCTCAATTGTTCTATTCAGAAAAGAATATTTCCGGTTATCCTTTTTTTGTTTTATACATCTTACTTTGTATTTAGAGTATCCGTTTCTGTCTTGTTCAGTGTTTTCTCTTTATGCCGGACGCCGAAACAGTTTCTACTCGTCACTGCAGCGAATTTCATTTCCAGTTCCAAACTTTTCATCTTCCTTAACGCCCTGTCAGCGATCAATCCGACGTTCTAATCCTCTTTTTTTCCCATGAATCCCTGGCCGGTCCAAATTCGGAGCGGGTCCGTTGGTAATGACGGGGATTAATGATCCCATGAAATGTTTCGTTTCTCTCATGCAGCCCTCACATATTAAATTCCGACCACTCCGCTCCGCCATTTCCCTTTAATTGGAGCCAATGAATTGATTGCCGTGGAAGGCTTTTCCTTCGTCATCCGTTCGTTTACTTGCTGAAACCGTCGGCGGTGCTGTAATTGGCGACCGGAGGGATGTCGATATCGAGACTTCGTCAAGTTAAGGGTCCCTTCTTAATAAGGGCTTAGTCTCCGGGTATTTCGAGGAACCGACGTTTTGTCGACAAGGGCTGGTCTACGTGCGTCAATAACTATCTATCCATACGCAGTTATAGGTTTTAGTTTTTCAGGGATTTGGTTTTAAAAAAGGAATTGCTCCGTGAAGATATCTTTTAATTATTTCAAACAATTCAATGTGAACCAATTTCTTAAATTGCTGTAACTGTGGATGCTGGGGTAGTGAGAAGTCGCTTTCTAACCATGTGATCAAATCACTCCACCTATAAGTTCTTTATCAAGGCGAGATTGAGCCTAAAAAGTATCTTCTTCCATCAAACAATAATAATGATGAAACTTAAATAATACATAAGTGAAAAGAAATGGAGAAAAACACTTAAGAAGGAGCGGATGTAGAAAAACAAGGTATTAGAAAGAAGATCCATTGCAGGCAAATACCCCCGAAGAATAGGGGTGTTAAAAATACGCAATTTACTGATACTACAAGCTTAAAGTTGTGAAGGAAATCCGTGCATCACATGGAAATCACAAATCATTGCTATTGGTAAAGTAACATAAAATAAAATCAATACCAAGAAACATTGCAATCATTCACTTTGAAAAACAATGGACATCACAAGGAAATTAAAATTTTAAACAAACTACAAAACATACTAAACTTAATTCATTTTAAAAATAACAAGTAAAAATATCTATTATATATAGATGCTTCTCCGGATTCATTCATGATATACCCAGATACCCAGATAGGATACTAATTCACAGGCTAAACTACTGGCGTCATTGACTCGAAATTTTTACCATGTATTGGCCATAACGTACAACCGCCAGAAAAATTACGATTTCGAACCTCAGTGTCATGGGTTCGATTCCAGAGGGCCTCAAAGTCCCGATTTTTCCCGTTTAAATGCATTGCTTTGATTTTCGGGATTTTTTATAAAATACTTTCGGGATAGGTAGAGAATCAAAACTCAAGGAACCTATATATATGGTCATGATCTATCGAAAGCATAAATGAGTTTTACGGAAAATATCCTGGGTTCGATGCTAGGTCGAGGCAAAAATCGGCCGTTTAAAATGCATTGTGGCGATTTTTATGATTTTTTTTGGACCCTTTCCCGATGGCATGGAAACTTGAAATTCGGCATGAAGTTGGAGATCAATAATAAATTTCAGGATCAATTTTTTTATATTCGCTGATGGTCCTTGGTTCGATCCCAGAGGGCCATTTACATTCCTCAATGCATTTCTAATTGAAGATAACGGAAACAAAATTTAGGTACTTCCCGACATTCTATCGACTTCAAACTTTGCATGATGCAAGAGCAAGTTCTTACAAATCAAACTGTGTGTTGACTGCGTACATGATGTCCTGGGTTCGACACCAGATGTCTCTGCAATCAGAAGTTGATCCGATTTTTAGGAATTAATTTGAAACCTTTTCCAATAATATAGAAACTTGAAATTCGGCATATAGATAGAGTCCATTAATAACTTTCAGTAAAATATTTTAGATTTCCAAGATCGTCCTTGGTTCGAGTCCCGAGAGCCATTTACATTCGTGAAAATTAGAACGTCTTTTGAGGCAGTTGTAGCCAATATTTCTGCTTGAATTTTCACACATAGTTAGAGATGGTGATCTTCTATTGTGCTGCATAGTAGGTTCACAAGGAAGACCCGGGTTTGATGCCAGACGATAAAATTTCAGCGAATTTTTAGAAAATTTTCAATCCTTTTTTTTCTTTTGAGGGCCGTCCCGATATGATGCCGACATGAAATTAGTATTGTCGATCTGCTTGCAGTATGCAAGCTACATTTTACTCGTATAATAGAAAAATATAGATGGAAAATTTAGGAGTTTTATATTTATTGACTGTCATTCGGGGCTAGTTGTTTATTTATCCATGTAATGAAAGGCAATTGGATTTACTTCTGTTTTTAATTTCAAAAACGTTTTTAATGCCTATGTATGTAAGTTATTACGCACACTTGTTTGATCTCTGGTCCTCTGTTTAAATTTTGTTCTTTGTATTATTTTAACCTTTCTTTTTCAATTTAAACATACACTCAGAAAGTGTATCTAGTTATGATACATCATTCATGAAAAGAAAAATGGTGTGCGTCTATAGTTTTTCGAAGTTTTAATAGATTGTTTTATAATTAACGTCTGAATCAACAGTTCTAGCTGTATGTGATTTATTGTCCACTAACTAGCCCCAAATCCTATTCATTCATTTGTGTTTTCAAATCGTGGTCCACTATACACTAATACAAATAAATCAAAACTTAATCTTAGCTTCCATGTAAACATTTATAATTTCTACAAAAAATCTCTTTTTAATGCGATGAATAGATTACAGAAAATATTCAGCCTTATTTCTCGTACATTGCGGAAAATTCTTTCCCTTCTCCCTTGTGGAAACTGTTTATATTAAGATTTGCGCTTTCAAAATGGAAGTGTGGTATTAATAGATACCTCGCGCCTGCAAATCAAAGATTTGGAAGTGTGCAATTATGCATAATTAAAGAGGCTTACTCGGGCTGTAATGCACTTGGCAGAGATTTCTAAAGCGCAGTTCCAGGAAAGAGTAATCTCCCTCTCCTACTCTCAAGGTTATCACAATTCTTGATGCTGAGTCTGTAGCAAGTTAGAACCTGTAGTATTCAGCGAGGTTTTCCTCTATGACATAGTTAATTTTGCCCGTGTTCATCCCTTCCTGTAATTAATTCGTTTCATACCGTGTGGATAATAGGTTAAATTACTGCGATACCAAGACGCGAAGTATTCGTAAATTAACCCATTCTAGTGGATGAATTTGACCTTTCATGCACGCTAACTACTTACTCTTCAAATAAAATAGTGATAATGTATACATGAGAATTACCATATCCAGTTCATCATTTTGGAACAAATTGTGTGCCTTAACGTTTTGTCGCGAGATTTAGTAAAATGAGGAAGAAATTTTATCGATTATCTATTGAAATTATTTAAATTATTATATATATTTATATCGCATATTATTATCTAATTAAATCGACCTTTATTATGGAATTTACATCGAATTATATTAATTATTGTATCGAAATATATCGATTATTTTTTTCTATCGAATTTACTTATTTACTATTAAGAATATCAGGCAAAAATGATCAATCGAGAGAGGTAGCTGAGGATCAAATTTGCAGTAATAAAATAAAAAACATTAATATCGAGGAGTAATTTATATTAAGCACTAGCGAAAATTATCTGTCATAAATATTTTGGTTTGAATTTCATTTCTTTCCTTCAACGTGTTTCTATGGTCAACTTTGTTTTGAGTTCGTTTCTTTATTTTTCACTATAAGGATCTACTGAATTTTAGTTAAACTTTATCAATCCCTATTGGAAGGAAAATTTCCAATATGTATCAATATCCTGTTGGAGTACTGATAGTGTATACTCTTAAATACGGTTCAATACAATTTCGTTTTGTAGAGTTACCATCTTAAAGATTTTTTCAATTCACTTACGACGAGAATTAGTATTCACTTTTACTATATCATCCTTTATCCATCATACATTGGTAGCAATGGAAGGATGAAGACTGGAGATAGTCCTTCCATTCACCATTGCAGGAAACTAAGAACTTTTCATTCACGTCCGACCCTTCCGAGAGGACGGAAAGGCGACAATCTCCACGTTTTCGCATAACCGCACGGTTCGCCGGTTTGCAAACGGTTTCGGACGGTCAATTTAACCGGAGTAATTCGCGCGGACGTTTTTTCATTTTGTCACGCATGTGCCTTTTCCTATTCACCCGTCAGTTTGCCCCCCCTCGCCAGCCTCCCCATCATTTGTCCATAGATATCCCGGGCAGGTAGGGTGTCCCCCCCTACTCGCGCATAAACCCTGTCACCCTACCTTCTTGCGTATTCACATCACGACCCAGAGCGTGCGTGAACCCGCGCATGGGTGTGGGAGACGGCTCGCCGTTGGAATATCAACGGGATGCAAGTTATGAAGACTCTTACCCCCTTATGCTGGAACCCAGCCATTCCATCCACCTCTCCCTCTTTCCTTCTCCCACGGGAATTTCACGTCGCCGTTTTTTATCGCGTCGCCTTTGTTTTTGTTAGCGGCAGGGGCGCCCGTGTTTTGTGTGTCCCCTTTTTTCTCTTTCAGGGTGTTCCCCGTCCCTCCTCCGGCGGTTGCTAAGGGTATTGTCCTCAAGGGAAAAGCGAGCGTGTCGGCTGATTGTCGATTGTTCCTCGATTTAGACGTTTGTGATTGGTGGCCTTGTGGAGTTTGATTAATGAAGTTACGGGATGTAAGGTTGTGTAGGACGATTTGGAAGGTTTTCTCTCGCTTTCTTAATCGATTATTCCGCGGACGTCTCATGGATGCTATTGATGTGCATGATGCCGATGATAAGATGGTTATAAAAATCCCAGTTTTGTCTGTTTCGTCGTGATGCCGTTTGAATGTTCAGTGATTTACGACTGTGCGACCGCGTGGGAGAGTGCTTGAAATTTCAATATTTTATATTTTAATTCTAAGTAGATTTATTTATTTATTTTATTTATCACTGCTGTTTGGTATGAGTACCAGTTATTCATGGAAGATTAGTAAAGTCTGAAAGAGACTGCCAAGAAAGCGTTTTATGACGAAGTTTTCTTTGTCTCTTTTATCTGTCTTCTGGGTTCAGTGTCATTGATAACATATTCTTTGACTCATTCGCTATGAATTGTCGATAAAAATCATGTGATTTTCTGATTTCTGTTGAGATATGAAAGGTAAATTAAACTCGCTCATTAACGTTCAGAAAAAAATCATACAATTTTCCTGAGTTTAATTTTTAATTCTTCATGCGCTAATTTAGTACAGATGGAGATTATTGAGACAATAGATTATTTTATTAATAAGGACACCGGAGACGTAATGGTTAGCCCTTTAGCACCTCGGTACCTATCTTGAGCTTCGGCTAGCCGGTCCATCCAGACAACCATTCCCTTATCGGAAATTTTCTTAATAAGAAATGGATCTCTAGTTTTGGGTTCTTCACATTAATATTCGTATTACTATAATTTTTGTGGTGGGTTTAAGAAATAAACATAAAAAAATTGAAATAATCGATTACTCCGGCGTTCTCTTCGTGGAACCTTACATGGTGAACATATGGAATTAAATATTTCTGTATCCAACGAAAATTTTCAATGAAACTTCCATTTGTTTGGCATAAAAGTTAATGGATGTGATTTAAACTTTTAAATTTGATGATTGAACCATTATGGTTACACTTTAAAACTTATAATTAAAGTAACATTGAGTTGGATTTTTAATAGCGGATATGTCATGCAATCTTCGATGTTCGCGGAGTTGGAGTGTAGTGAATCACACAATAGTTAAGATGGATGAAGAAGATTCGATTTATCATATCGTGTTCCCCAGCTTTTTAATATCGCGAATTCGTTTGCATCACTTTGAAGTCCGTGGCATGTGTGAGGAAGTCTTATTGTAATGCCATCGTCGCTCTTTTCCACTAAGTGACCTAATTCCGCTTTCGTGCAGATTCTTGAAGCCTCTGTTGGAATCGATTTGGTCGGGATTTCATTCCTCGGCTAACTTGTAACGGTCGAGCACTTCTGTTAAGTTGATCGCCGCCGGAATTAGCTTTTGTTCGTCTTCTCCTCCGCATCTGCTTGCGGCTTTTGAGGAATTTAAGAGGGGAGATGGGAATTCTTCGCTGGATCTTTTTTCCGCCCAAGTTTCGTATTATAGCGGGAATTCAGTGGCTTCGGATGATGTCTTCGTTTTCTCGTCTTAGTTGAGCGTGGGAGTAAATTTTTATCTATTAAATCCGTGTATCCTAATGCGTGCTGTTTTGTTACGTCTGAGCTCGTAATTCGCCTTTAATTAAAAAAAATCCATTAACTTGTATGCTTTCATTCACACCGTTTAGGTTTCGGAAATGCTAGAATTCAAGCTAGTAAGATTGTAAGCGATCACGTATCGTAAATTTTTATTTTTTCCTGGGGTTTAGAGTGGAATTTGATTATCATTCATGCAATTGAGGGAATTATGCATGGACTTAGTAATTGCAGCTCACCTCCGCAGTGAATCATAGATCAAGTGGATATGAAAACTCGATTCCGATAAGTATTTATTGCTTCGATACCATAGGCTAGAGGTTGAATCACGCTGAACTCAAGAATTATTGATATCTGTTTTATCTACAATCTTCCCTCCTATCTTAATTTTTTCATACTCTTGTTTTGTTTGTTAGAATGCTAAATCAAGCTGTTAGAATTATCGTGGTAGATCGTGGTATTGTTTGCTGCAGACCCTTCAGTTTTTGCTTGTTCTTTCTGAGGTAATTTTTTAGGAAAATATGTTCGTAAGTTTCGAAATGTTATCCTCCTACAAATGGAAATATTTTCCGCATATTCATCATGTCAAAGGTGAGCGGTAATGTTATTCTCGAAAAACACCTAAAAAAACTCTGTAATTCCGTTTATCTCGCTTCAGTCGTAGTTTATTTTGCTTCCACCTATTTCATGACAGAATATGGAAATTAGGGTTTCCTCAACCCTATTCCAGTAATTGCGCGATTCTTTCTCGTTGCTACGCGATTAGAGAAGTGACGTCAATGCCGAAGCGTTCGCCCTCCTTGGGAGGCCTCCTTCGCACCCAGTCGGCACCTATTCCGTGGCGATTTTTGCCTTTATTGCGATCTCATTCGGCCTTGTCGCCGCGAGAAACTCTTGGAACCTTTCCCGGTCGAAACGCGTCACTTCTAATTTCATCCGTCACGTTTGGGGCTACTAGTAGCATGCCTCGCATAGCTCGAGTGCCTAGGCTACTGGGGTTGCTGGAAATTCTCCGCAGACGTTCAGTGGCAGTGATTTCGTAAGGAATTTGTCAGGAGAATCGATTTGCATATCGGAATCAGGTCGTCCAATCTAAACTTCGATCCATCGAAAAGTTGGTTCATTGAACTTGTTGCGCATCGATATAACAAATTAAATTTTATGACTCGGATTTCTATAAAGACGTCGCAAATAAAAATGATTTAAAGAAATCAATTCCAGTGATATTTGGTGGAACTTCATTTATCAAAAAACACCAAAAATGAAACAACACACTTGTACTAATTCCACAAATTTTTGGAATTAGTACAAGTGTGTTGTGTTTCATTTTTGGTGTTTTCTGAAAAATTATTTATGTTATTACTATCCGTCTTACCCGTATTCAGGAAAACAAATGATAGTAAAATATGGAACGCGTCCCGTTATCGTGCTTTGCGATCTTTTCCGCCCCATTGGTTAAAGAGGTTGAAACCTTTTCCTCACCCTCCTTTCCAATTTATAATCTGGTCCAGATCTTGCAAAACTTCGGATGGACGTTTTCTCCTCCTTGAAATCCTATAGAGATTTGTTTAGCTGGAGGGTTTGATTTTCGCGTGATATCGTCGATATTTCGTGATGTGGCTAATTAAATGTTATGAAATTACTCCTGTATGGTGTAAAATAACTCAAATGCTTTATGTTTGCTTATATGGAAATGGCTCAAGTATTAAGTTCATTCAGTTGCTACTTCAGTAGCGAATAATTCAGGTATTTGCAGTTGAAAGATAAATTGATTTTAGGAATTTTTTGTTGTTAATTAATATGTCTTGTCAATGTAAAGGTATAGCGGGAGGGTTTTCTAATGCATACAGCGTATTCTCCATTATCCTGCTATTCCCCGGGAGTAGCATGCTTCTATTTAACGTTTTCTGCGTAGCTACGTTCTGATTCCTTCAAATTGTCATTTTCCCGGCATTCGGATAAAGATATAGGTTTTGTAAACAATGAGACAGTAGTTACTGTACTTGTTATAAGTCAATTTTGGCATTGTTATAATTTGATTTAATGAATTTTACCAAATTCTCTTGGAAAAGTCAATGAGCTATCGTCCTTAATTATATCTTTTTTGCTGTTCTATCAGTATTTGTTTCTACTATTTATGCTCTATCGGTTTTTCTCCACGCTCCGAGCAACTAAAACTAACGTTGAAATAAATTTTTTTGTGAGTTCGTACTACCTTAATTAATCCGTCAGAGGAAATTTATCGAATCATTTTTTATGCCTTTGACTTTCGTTGCAGTAAATAAGTGACTGAAACAAGACGGAAAGCTGGACCGAAAAATTTTGCCAACGGAGTTTGCGAAACTTCGGAACTTAGATTTATACATTCCAAGATAATCTTAGACGTAATTAGCTTTTGGCAGATAGTGCAACCCAGTTTTTCGGGCGTTCCTGTCGCTCAGGTTTTTTTACTTTCGATACATCACGCAGGAGGCACTTAAGAAAAAGAACTACCCATCCTGAAGGTCCCTCACGATCTTTCTAAATTCTACACCTTTATTTATATTCCCAGGTTTGTGTATGTGTTTCCATTTGGCTATATTAACCAGGCATCCGTGACCCCGTTAAATAACTGCCCTTGCCTCAGTGGACGCAAGAAATATCTCGGGTTTGCTGATTTTCAGGCTTCGGAGGCGGTTTCCTTCAAATTTTTTCTTTTTCGCTTAAAAGGTTCCCAAAAACATGTTTTCCCTTAACCTGTCTCTTTCTAATATTAAGGATACCAAGTAAGATATATTGAGGCTCCTCGATATTGAGTAATAATTGATGATTTATTTTACCTATAAATATTTGAGTATAACTGTATGTTGATTTTTCGTACGTTCCTGCTCGTATCTTTGGTCATTGATGGAAAATCGATTGTGTAAAAAGGTTTTAGAACCTGTTTCCGGGAGCATGTATTCTTTAAATTATTTATCTCTCTTGTATTAATTAGCTGAAGTTATTCTTCAGTGGTTACTTATCTGATACGGAAATCTGTTTCTTCTGAAATTTTCTTTCGGAAATTATTAATGTCTGCTATTAAAGTTTCTTATGGACACTACTAAGTTATTTTATTTCTTTCCTTATGGCTGTCCACCATGTTAAGCTTGACCATATAGATTATATTACAGAAAATTCTTGATAAGGTAGTCAGGAAAAGATTGTTCAAATTATTAGTCCGAGATTTTTTACTGTGGTTTTAGATTTGAAGCGAGGATCCTAAGGAAGGGCAGCATAATTTTTGAGCTTTCGAGATGTGAGAATGGCGCTGGATGGAAAAAGCGTGTTGGGATGATAAAAAACAAACGGGCAAGTGTTTGGAGTAGTGGAAGAAGAAAAGGCTTTGATTGACGAAGGCAAACGGAGGCAGATGGGTGGGTCAGATGTTGAGAGGAGATGGATCGTTAGAGGATGTAATTTGAGGTAGGATGCGAAGGATAAGACAGATGGGGAGGTACAAGTAAAAGTTTATTGGTGAAATAAAGGGTGTTAAAAGTTATCAGGAATGTAAGGGGATTTTAAAGGTATATGAACATTTCGAGATGTTAAAGATTCCTGTTGTTGGATGCAGTATCTTCAAATTGATATTCTTTTATAAGATTATATATATATATATACTACGAGTAAAATGTTGCTTGCATACTGCAAGCAGATCGACAACACTAATTTCATTACGGCATCATATCGGGACGGACATCAAAAGAAAAAAAAAATTCAAAATATTCGTAGAATTCGCTGCAATTTAATCGCCTGGCAGCGAACCCCGGTCTTCCTGGTGTACTTACTATGCAGCAAATTAGAAGATTACCATATCAAACTATGTGTGAAAATTCAAGCAAAACTATTAGGTGCAACTACCTCAAACGACGTCCTACTATTCACATACACTCCTTATTTGAGAAATTATAATGTGCTCTGGCATCGAACCCAGGAACAGCATGGTCTTATCTATTTTTTTTCTTAAACAAAGTGTTAATATACATCTTCCATCTAAGCAAGAGCTCCCTTACATATCGATAAATGCATAAAAAAATTATGAAAAGATACCCCATAGTATTATATATGGGGGATATTTTTACCGCCCGGCATCGAACCCGGGTCTTTCAGGCAATACTTTCTATGCAGCACAACAGAAAAACACCATCTCTAACCGCGTATGCAAATTCAAGCAGAAATATTGGTTACAACTGCCTCAAATGACGTCCTACTTTTCCTTTATATTCCTTATGAGAGAAACGTTATTGTGCTCTGGCTTCGAACCCAGGAACAGTACGGTCTTATGAAAATTTTTTTCTAAAACTTATTCGTACCATACATCTTCCAGCCAAGCACGAACATCCTATCATTTCGATAAGTGCATCTAAAAAAATAATGAAAAACGGCTCCCATGTATTTTAAAGGGCAGATCTTTGCATCGTCCTAGCATCGAACCCAGGATAACTTTTGTAAAAGTCATTGATGTTTTCGAAAGTCCAAGACCATAAATATAGGCACCTTGAGTTTTACTTCTCTACCTATCCGGAAAGTATTTTTTTTTAATTCCCGAAAATCACGGCAATGCATTCAAACGGGAAAAATCGGGACTTTGGGGCCCTCTGGAGTCGAACCTATGACACTGAGGATCAAAGTCTCTTTTTTCCTGGGGGTTTCACGTTATGGCCAATATGTCATAAAAATTTCAGATCAATGACGCTTGTAGTTTAGGCTGTGAATTTGTATCCTATCTATCTATATAGGTATATATATGAATGAATCCGGAGAAGCATCTATATATAATAGATAGAAGTATTAGGCAGGACTTCGTGGAACAACATTATTGATAAATAATAAAACCTAGTAAATATCCCGACCTAATGATGGCGACCTAACCTAAACTGGTCGAAAAATATATATTTATGAGTGGAAATTTACTAAGTTTTATTATTATTCATCCAGCTTACATTAGTATAATTTGTTTTGTGATCAACGTGCCAATGTGCCTTGTTCAGCACGTCATAAGCTGCCTATTAATATATCTATCTCGGCTGAATGTTGGAAGTATATAACGACGTCATGGTCATTCCTTGTATCGTTTCGCAAAATTTTGTTAGATGATGTTCTAGGAATTGTGGAATAAGGAAGCATATCATTATCATTTCCCTCCTAAGAACACACAGGATTTCCGGTTTGATAACATCTTGTTATTTCGAGGGACTATCGCGCTTTCAAAAAGTCTGTTTCAACACTTCAGATGTGGACCTAGGTTTCAGTCGCAGGAAAACTTAAAGATTATAAGAGAAAAGGCGATTTATGCTAGTTAATGCATTCATTATCACTATTGCGATTGTATCGATATGGTAAACAGCTAAACACGTGGAGCATTTAGCACACCCTTGCATTTAATAATTATACTCATTGAGCTACCTGAATCTCTCAATTGCAGTTCTTTATCATGTAATTAGCATTTCCCTATTCTTCCTTCTTTAATGCCAATTTATTCTCAGCTATGACCTAAGAAAGTGTTTGGCTAGGTTCCAAAGCAGACGGCGTTATCGTAAGTTGTTTCATGATGTTTCCCAGGTTGTTTTCTGAATGTGTTAATGTTGCACATTATAATTTTGTAAGATATATACGATTTTTAATGTCCTGTTTTACTCCTCCATCTAAACTTGAAGCTTTATCGTTTCTCATTTCATTTTCTCTCTGCAAGTAAAATGAAAGGTTAATTTCGGGAGCTGGTCTGGTCATAACGTGTAAATGGTTGCTAATTAAGTCATTAGGCAGGCTGACCTTTATTGCGCGCACGTAGGCTGATCAAATACTTGTTTTATTTAGGAGAAATAATTGCATTTCGTAACAGTTTTCGGTTAAGAATAAAACCTCGTTAGTGAAATTTTGATTATTTATTAATAAATCAGGTTTCATATTCCCACTTGTGTTATCCAGCAGTGATAATTATGCGATAATAAATCAGATTTTAGAATAGATTTTAATACAAAACAGTATTATGTACAAATTTAGAATATATTTTAATTATTCTTTTCGAGTGGGATGACGTTAATGCATTTTTTTTCAAATTTGATATCAACTGAATTGCGATATTCATTCATGAGTCATATTTATCGCAGCTCGTTATCTTATCTTTGGGCGTCATCTGATTATAAAATGCGTCGAAACGGTTCATTAGTCGATTTCAGTGTCCCGCGCAAACCATTATTATAAATTAAAAGCGAATTTTCCAGTTTTTGACTCGAATTTTTGTTAATTAGAGGAAAATCGTAAAAGGTTAAAAAATGTATTTTCCGTTAAAGGTTTTCAAAGAACCGCGGATATTTTTTAACTTTTGGATTTTCGGCTTATGTGATTTATTCATCACAGGAATACCGTCCAACGAGGTTCATTCTAATTGTAGAGATTTTTTATTGGATATGCATGCAAAAATTACTATTTTTTATGTTTCTGTAGTGCTTGATTGTCTTGATCATTGTTATAAATGTTGGTGTTTTGAGTCATTGTATTCATACTGATTTTTCAAATATTCTAGCTCATGCACAAATACATGTTAAGTAATACCTATATCTAGATAAAGATTTAAATTTGTTATCATTTAGCGCTCCCTTAGCTTCCTTTCGTTATTGTTAGACTCGTTATACCTTTTACCCAAAGAACTAGTTAACTGGGTATATCCAATTTATGGAGAAGTTTTTATTAGCAAAAGATGAAATTAGTTTGCTCAATCTTTATTGGTTATGACAAAATTTCTACGTATGCATTGTAATACACAGAATTTTTCCGAGAACTTCAGGTGAGCTGTCACTTCTTACCTTTAAATTAATACCTTATTAGTATCCTGTTATTCTATTCTTTGTTTTGCTGCGAATATTTCCTCAATTATTTTCTCGCGTGACTCGAACTTTTATTCATCCCACTAATTTTCCTTAATATTTTCATCGCCCTCGTTTGCCGCTTTGCATGTTTTCTTATCCTCTAATTTAGGCCAACGAAACAAGAGGTGCATTCAATAAGTCGTTTAAGTATTACAAAAGATTTTACTTTCGGGCTTCGTAATAACATGTTGTCCTGTCGTTAGTGTATTTGATATTGTCACTGACCAATTGTTCTGTTGGAGTATTTAATGTTTGATTTTCAGATGTAATTAAGTAATAAAGATTTTTTTTAATATCTAAAAATATTTTAGTCATAAATGAGTAGCAATCCTTTAATCCTTTCGACTAAATAATTATTGGTGGTGTACAATTCAGTGTCAAAAAGTCTGTTCCGTCTTTAATTATTTTAAATTTTACGGTTCTGAAAGTGAAAACTTCATCAATGAGAAAGATAAAATAACTATGTCCTTTGTGAAAGGAATTCCTATCTTACTGATGATATCGTCATGGGTATTGTCTTTCGATAGGTCCATGCTCACCAGTCATATGTCTTTTCTTTTGTTGCTCTTCTCCCTTTCTGTATCTTTTCTTTTTAACCCAATGTATCAGCTGATGCATTTTCCTTCCATTTGTTCTAAGCCTCCAATATCCTTTCATCGATTGATTAGCCAGGCTAATTATGTATCAGATACGTCTTCTTTAGGTTTTATGGAATGTTGAGCTTTTGGTGTCAGATTGTTTTTCTCTTCACAAGAATTCATCTTAATTGACCTGAGAACGAGGTAGGCCAATCATCTTTTGTCCACTTTTGAAGCATCGAACATTTTTAGTTTGAAGGTTGGTTAGAGGATGTGCTCTGTCAGCGATGAAGACATTTTAGCGCAGCACTCCGTTCCAATTTTTCTTTATAAACTTAGTGATTTTTCTGAAATCTGGAAGGAGGTAGGTCATATTCATCTTGTCCTTGTTCGGAAATCTCTATTATGCTCATAAAATAGGTCGAGAAGGGCCTACAGAGTATAGTATGTCAGCTTTATCTCGTCATCCTCGAATCTCCTCCTCAACATCTGCTATGTGCAGATCGGACCATTGGCACGACTCCACCCAACCCTGCCAAGAGGTATCCGGAGAATTGCAGACGCATCAAATCTCCGCAAATTTAGAATTACCAGTAACTTCTCCGTTCTCTGCTTTCTTTATTCTCCTGATGAATTAGTATTTTGTTGGTGGTATGTTATTGCGTTCAAGTTTTAGTTGATGTCCTTATCTTGCTCTCTGTTGGTTACCGATATTTACAGTTGATTGCTGGGAAAATCTCTTCAATTTACATGCCGAAGGATTGGAATTTTTGGCTTACATTACGTTTTGGAATGCATGGCGATAATACAAGTTTAGGGAAACCTAGGTCGCATTAATGTTTCATATGTGGAATTTCACAGTATGCTCTGTAATGGGTTTGTTCCACGAAGTAATGCCTGAAGCCGTTTTATTATTTATGCGAAGTTGATAATTTATTAATCTCAAGCGTGATGGATGTCATAATGCACTTCGCGGAAATTGGAAATCAAATTACTCCAAAGAGAATGGGATACTCGATCAGAAATCTTCTTAACTATGCAGAATATTTATTTCGGATAGTTTATTTATTTATGGCTTCTGAAGTATCCGACGTTCTCAATCCCAATAATCGGAGGTTATAAGAAGACAGTCTTCCCAGATGGTACCAGAAGTGTAACCTACGTTAAAATTGATGCGGTCAGTACTAGCTTACTGGAATTTCGTAGAAACCATCTTAAAAGAAAAACGCTTCATAACTTCCACATCATATAATATAATAGAAAATATTGTGGAATTTATGTAATGTTTTTCTTTTAAGATGGTTTCACCTAAGATTTATGTCCCTGGTTGAGTATGTAATATACGCGGAATTTTGAATGATTTAAAGACATGGCTGAAAATATTTAAACTTGAGTTAATTCACAAAAGTTTGAAAAGGAACAGTTAGCAAAAGAGCAGTATAATTTTTATAAATACATCGTGAGACACGGTTCAGTTCTTTACTATTTTCAGGGTCCATTAGATGTTAGAAGAATCGCATCAGTCTCTTAGCTCTTCTGAGTAACAAAATTTATTTCACAATGATTATAGAAAGATGATTTGCTCAAACACGCATCTCGGTTGTCGTTCCCTAAATCGTTCTTGGATTTACATTTTTCTGAGCCTTTGGTACTGCGGCTATTTAGCCCGAATGCATTTCTTCGTTTCAAGGTTTAAAAACTCTGGTCCGAAAGAGGGTCTGTGCGCAGACGCGCCAGGGATCGATAACTTTCAAGATGGATGGCAACGATGTCCGCAGTTACGGGATGACAATAGGAGTTACAAAAACGCGCTGGTGCTTGCGCATAAGGAGACAAAGGGATGCAGAAAATAATGGTGCTCTCAGAGAGTCCCCCCGAAAGAATTCACGGCCAACTGAGCACTTTTTCGTGAATTTATTATTTGCTGAGGATAAAAGAGAAGCTTTCCCGAAAATACCTCCTATTCTCAAAGCATATTGTTCGAATGAAAGGATATTTTATGAATGCCACGTGTGGTTGTAACCGGACTTGATAAGCTGCTTTTGTTGCTCGAATCAGAATAAATCAGCCCTATAAATTATACTTGAAAAGCAGGTATATCTATTCCCGGAGAGTACACAGATTCATTTTAACGTTTGTGAAAATGGTTGAACATTCCAGTTGGAATTAATGCTTGTACCAAAAACAATACGTATTCGTGGAGTCTCTTAAAATATCTTCCTTTGGTCGATGCAGATGTGGATTAATCCGTATATTCCTTGTTGAAAAGAAAATAGGCGTACTTTTTTACACACACACACACACACACACACACACACACACACACACACACACACACACACACACACACACACACACACACACACACACACACACACACACACACACATGTAATTCTATTAAAATCCCGTGGAAAAAGTATTTTTTCGTGTGATTATGTAGTATTTTCATTTTGAAAAAAAAACGTCGCCTATGACTGTATATTTTGATCAACATATGTTTAGAAAAATATATATTTTATCATTAAATGTTTTGTAAAAAATAATTCGCCGTTTTCCGTAGTTCTTTTCGTATAGAACTGTAATTTTAATAACATAACTTTATCTTGCGGATGGTTATTTAATCAAGTGATAATCACCAATCCTCCGTGAATGGCTTTTTACCTACTCTTAACGTTTGATATGTTTTTTCCCATCTTTTATGTCCTCATATTATGAAAGATAATGCACTTGCTTTAATGCCGTAGGAGAATTTCTCAGGGAAATCTTGTTACGGCATATTGGCACCCTCGCTTATCCTCGGTGGAACTGCTTGCTCCGTAAATTATGATCAAATCCTATTTCGAGCGCTTGTATGGATGGGCATGTGGATATTGAACGTCGCTTGCTGGGTCTTCATTAACCTTAACTCATCCCAGAGAAAACTTCAATGCCACTAGATTAGGAGGAGATGCGTCTTCACCTTGACTTTGGCACGTTAACCACGTATACCAACAGGTAGCAGCAATTCTGGCGTAAGCAATGGCAATTTTGCTGTTCATAATGTAATATCGCCCATCTACTATTTAGGTAGCCAAATGAATGTAGCAAGTGGTGCTGCTTTGCTAAGTAGCCGCCAAACCTTTAGCATCATAATTTTGTTCTACTTAATAATAAAAATTATTTTATTTATCTAAGGGTATGATCGGGCATACACAGAACAAGAAGTAAATCTGCGTATGTAGTTATTGCAATATAGTAACAATTTTAGTAGTTGATACTAGTAACCATATAATGATAATACATTTGCAAAAGGAATTTGATTAATTGTATGTTGGACTTTATATAAATAGCCATTTTGGAGGCACAAATTAATACGTATGAGACTACATTATACCAGATTATAGAAATTATTTTTTTTTCTGAAATTATACAGGCGCTTCGTATTTATGCAATGATTTTATTGCGACCGGTTTCGCAAGCATACTTGCATCTTCAGATCGAATTCAAATATAGATTCCATTTGTTAGCTTTTTATTATGATAGTTAAATGGTAAAAATCTAAATACTCCTCCTTGTCTAATTGAGATTTGTTATTAGACGATGATGATTTAATATTATACAATAATTTATTCTTGAAAAGCTATTCGACCACAAAGCATTCTGGTTGATTGATAATTTTCTTTTCCTTGCTATTACTTTTAAGCTTATTCGTTTCATATTCATCGATTTATTCTTATTATGATAGTTTAATGTTAAAATGTCAGAACTTCTCCTTACCGAATTAAGAATAATCATGAGACGATGATAATTTTTTACTATACTATTGTAGTTAAGGCTTGTAAAGCCATTCAACCGCAAAGTACTCTGGTAAATCGATAATTTTCTTTGCCTCAACAAGTTTCTAAGATAAATCTCTTCATATTCATCAGTTTAATCATCCTCTTAAGTATTGGAATTATTCTATTCTCACCCGGCCTATTTACCTTTAAGGTAAATTGTTAAGTTACCCCATTTTTTGCAACACCCGAGACTGGTCTGTCTTTCAGTTAAGAAACATTTAAATTTGTGACACGTTAAGACGATTTCTGTCGTTTTTTCTGTTTCCATCCTTCTCACTTTACATTCCAAGATGGAAGTTTGTATTTCTAGTCGAAGTAACACGGGATTTTTTCCGCGGCAAACTTCAGTTCGAAGGAGCAAATCTGTATATTTTCTCTCGGAGACGGAATTTTACTTTTCCAGCTCCGCTGCACCGTTCTATTTTTAGCCCCTGCCGGGTTTGGGAAACGGCAGCGCGGAATTTAAATTGCACACACCCCCGCACCATGTTCAGAGGCGTGACAGGGCGTCAGGGAATCATTAAGATGATGCAAAGTAGAGATGGGCAAATCCGATCTACTTCAAGATCGATTCTTTTGACCCGATTCCAAATTATTTCGAATCGATATTTTAGAACCGATCTTTCTATCCGATTGGATGCATCCAATCAATCTATACGATTCGATGTATCCAACCGATCTAAAAGACCAAAGACGTCGACGCACCTAAATAAAACAACCAACCAACCAACGATTCGATACAGACGTATGCGATCGTTCTCTGCATGATTCTAGAGTATTTGCAGTTTTGGATCTTCAAGTTCTAACGATATTTTACGTATGCGATCGTTGCGGACAGCTTTTAGTTATCATATATATCATATAGAATAAGTAGCTCATTATCTTCTAACTTTGGGATAAAGATTGTAACTATAATTATCATGATTAGAATTATTTTCTCGACGAAAACGTACTACTTAAGTAATATGTACAATTTATTTATAAACAGTTACTAAAATCCAATGTCACGTGATAGTTCCAGCCAATAGACGTCGTTCTAAACGATTCACATCAGCCAATATGAGAGAGCACAATGGATCTCATTCGATCGATCTATCGAATACGATCTCGTTCTTGAATCTATTCGAAGCAAACGATTCAATTCTATTCGTGAAATCGATTTTTTTATTGAAAACTCTCATCTCTAACTTCAATAGCCATGCTGTCATTATCAAGGGTATAAAAGTACGAACGAAGTCATTCTTTCCATATTTTCTTTTCTTTTAGTGTTTTTAGTAAGGAAATGAATATTGTAGCACGGATTTTATTTAATCAGAGGTTAAAAAATCTCTTATAGCCGTCTTTGTCAACGCTCCACCCACCCCGTTACCACCATTTTTTTGTACCTAAGGATAGACCTGGATTACCGATCATCTTGGAAACACTTAATGCACATTTCAAAAGCCATGCTGTCATCACCAAGTATTGAAGAATACAAATATGATGGCACAGCTACTGAAATGTAAATTAGGTTTTTCTCAGAAGATCAGTAATCCAGGGCTTTCTCTCGAAATCGATCTTTTTTTATTGAAAACTCCCATCTCTGATTTAAAGGCTGCACTTTTACAAAATTTTGAAAACCCACGCCGAAGAGGACCGGGCATTAACGCCGTTTTAAAGAACTGTTAATCGCGGATATAAGAATGGCCGGGCTTTTGTTTTTGATGGAGCTAATCCCATCATTCATCAAAGCGATTCTCTGACATTGAGTCGGAGGACCTTGGGGGCAAGGACGTCGCTTTTGCAGGATTGTCCCGCTGCTTCCGCTCAGGAGGAAATGGACTCGTTTTCTTTGTTTTCCGTTTCCCTTTGTGGTAGCCAGAGCTGTTGTTTGGTTAAGATAACATTTTCTTCTCGAAAAAAATTAGGATGGATAATCGTAGCCCTTGCTTTGTGTGGCGAAAGCTCGATTCTTCGTTTCTCGTTATTATGTACGGTTTTCAGGCTGCGCCGTTTTTGCAAGTCACAAGGTTAATATCATTAGCTATTCTCTGATAGTTTGGAAGGAGCTTTTCCGAGATTTTTCTATTGTAGAGCTGCTTTTTTCTTCCCAAAGGAAGTAGTTGCCGTCTTAGTTTAGTCCTATACTTTACATTCCAAACATGATTCGTTTGTTACGGCCAAAGCTTGAATGGCATTCTCTCATCAGTTATCTGTTTCCTTCTTAGTGTCGCAAAACTTGGAAAGGTTGGCTATTATTCTATTTATTTATTTACAATATAGCCTTCCATCAGTACGTAATGATACTTTATGCATTTTCATCAAGATTTGAATGCCTAGTATGTTGGATTTTGGAAATTTTAATGTGGATAATAAATCATTTTATTCATAATTATGTTACAAAATTTGTTGCAATAGTAATTTCAAGAGTTACTTAAAATCTAGGTCACTGAAAAATTCCCATTATACCTTTAAATTTGTTTAGTAATGAAATGTGCTGAGGAAATAATATCCCTTAGATGAAAATATGAAGTCACTCCATTGATCAGGCTGTTAATCCATTAAAGAATTAGTATTCGAATCCCATCAGTTTCCGTCTCAGTGAAAACAATTTCATTCGCTAGATATTTTCATTTCCTCTCCCAGTCGTCGATCGAACCTTGTGACCTGGATCCGGCCCCTGCGCTTGTAAATACCCTAGCATATGCCGCTTGCAACTCAGAAATCGTTTATTGACTCTGAGGTAGTGCCTTGAAAGTTCCGCACTCAAGTAAACATACTTCGTTGGCAAGGATCATTAACGTCAGCTGCAGAGCTCCAATTTTGCCTCTATTTTCATATCTAGGCTCGCTCGAAATTTTAGTGTAATATAGGCAGGAATTCATAGTGCACTATGATGGATGTATGGATGGGAATTAGTTTGAGAAATCATGAAGTTATTTTCGATTATGTCGCCCTTCTCGATAATTAGGAAGAATTCTCTCTCTTTTCTCAATAATTAGAATTCTTCCTGCGAAAATTTGGTTTAATACCGACAAGGATTCAAATTGTACTATTATTATTAAGGGGCTTTATTAGTCGAAATTGTTACTTTTGAGTCCCATTTTCCATTTAACCAAGAATACATGAAAATATTAAAAATACAAATGACATAAAAAATAAAATACAAATCTTTAAAAAATAACAGAAAATACAAATCTATGTAATATGATACAAAATAAAAATATACACTAGTAGAATAATACAGCCTTATACAAAATTAAAACACGATCATATGCAAATATTGTAATTCTAATATATTCAAATATTAAAGTTAAAGCTTAACATATACAACTATTTAAATACAGACATAAACGAGCGTGCGATGAATTTGTTTGGATTTGCTTGGTTAAAATCGAATTATTTGAGGCTATCGTGAAGTAATTTTCAATTATATCGCTCTTCTCAGTAATCATAATGACGATTCTGAAATTTTATGTGCTATGATGTATCTTTTAACTTGAAGGCAAAATTGATCCTCTTTTATATATACATAGTTATATATTTTAGAGGGTCTGTAATATGGCGGTGTTTTATTCGTCCAGTTAAAATGTAATGTACCGATCTATTTATAGAAAGAAATTACGTTCTCGCTCGGCCTCATTCTGCTGGCAACCGCATCCCTTTTTGCCGTGATGTTTGAAATAGCAATTCGCTGCGATGCGGCGGCTTTGATGATTGGAAAACTCGCGTCATTCCCGCGAAGCATACGAAACTATTTTTCAGAAAGCTGTTGAAACCACACGTCTGTTTGGCTTGTCTTTTAAATTTAGCCTCCACCTGCATCACTGACGTATCCCCCTCCAATGATTTGAATCGCTCCCTGTAGTTCTGACGAAACGCCTTGTTTTTGATGGATGCGGTGTTTTTTTGAAATTGGGTATATGTCTTCATTCAGTTCGAATCTGCCTCGTTATTTTGTTTTCCTAATTATGTCTTCCAGTTCTTATCTAACAATACCAAGGAGATAGAAGAAATTTTTGTTTTGAATATTTTATATTTAGGATTATGCAGTCTTATTATTTATTTACAGATAATAATTGAAGAGACCACTGTTATTTTTTGCCGTCTTTTAAGGCGAACAGTACAGTGTAATTCGCAGTTATCTAATATCTAAGATTATTTTATTGTGCGTATTTTTTCACGATTATTCAGTTTTATTATTTACGATACTGATTAATTTTCTATTTCCGTATGTTTTGTGTTTTTTTTCTTATTTTTGTTTGTAGAGAGAAAAAATGTAGTTTATTTCGCGGTTTTCTATCGATGTTCAAGCTGTTACTACCTTAATAGAAGCGTTTAAATTTTAGTGGTCAACGTTTAAAGCACATTAATTATTTTAATTTGTGATTTTTTCACAAAAAATCTCCCTGCTCGCCTTTCGGTATGTATTTATACCTGCTTCTGCTTTCTAAATAAAGTTTTTTGTTTGCAAAGTTTGGAGTTAATGATGCAGTTTCGAAAGGTTTACTTTCATATTGCTCAACTAAGGAAATGTAAATTGCGGTTCGGTAATCATTTTCTTTTCCCTTATTGGGTCAATATCCAGCTGGAAAAAAATGATTTACTCTTTCTTTCGAAACCTGGGTTCGTTCCTCGATGATGTGTAATGAGCTCTGGATCAAACATTTCTGTATAAAGTAAGAAAATCTCGAGCCTAATTGTCTTATCTTTTAGGTGTACAAAGTATTGTACTATTCAGAGACAAGGTATTTGATTAATTCGTTTTATTATTCTTCGATGTGTAAATATATATCTTCACATTCCATATAAATTTTTTCGTGTTTTACATGGGGTTAAATTTTAGCTTTCATTTGGTGAACACAGAAAAACGTTTGAATATTGATTCTTTCCGTACAATCTTGAAAACGCGCTTTATACGATTTCCGTTACTGATTCTAGTTTTCAAAATGTTCGATATTTACCGTGTCTCGCAAAAATCAGTGATATATATATCCGGTTCAAAAGCTACTTAACTCTTTCTCCTGTCGTATGCACGTCTTTCACGCTTCGCAGCGGCCAAGTATCACGAAAATATTCACTGAATTTAAATCGGTATGGAAAATCCTTTCCTTTGGTGGTATACATTATTTATATCCGGTGGCTGAGCCATGCCGATTTTATCGTTCTTCAGCTTCCATATTCCTCCACCAGGGGTATTCTCGCTGTGTTTTCTTGCCACTTTTCCAATGAGTTTATTTGTATACATACCGTGGGCCAAAGGCTTGATCCAAAAGGCGATGCCATGTTTGTAATTACTCCGGGCGATTTGTCAATTAAGATGGCCCGAACGTCCTTGTGTGTGTCACAGAGGACTTGGGACTCGTAGCCTTTACAGGTATCTTTATCAGTATCATGAAGACTTAACGCTCTATATTTACAATACGCTCTTAAAGTCGTTAGATTATTTTAAGCTATCTGTCCTCAGCTTTGTCTAAAGTGCCAACTCGCCCTAGGTGCACACAAGGATACGGGTAATTAAACTTCTCAGGTCATTAAATTCAAGGATTGCCTTTAATACTGTTGCGTATCACGGAGCAGTGTGTATTTTTTACGGAATTTCACAATGAGGGTAACACAAACAGGTGCGAATGTGTTTCTGTTGATAAAGGAATGGATGGCTCGCGGTTTTCCTTGGAGTCGATGTTGAAACTATCTCAGAAGAAGGACGACACGTATGACTTATTTCATTCAGGAAGGGATTTTTAGGACTTGCGATATGAGCGCAAACGCAGGAAAAGAGTATGAAATTGTTCCATTGATGTATCCACGAAGGATTTCATGGATATTTACACAAATCTGGAGTCGATTGAGAACTGGTTCTATTAATGAAACTATTTTATTTGATCTTTCATTTCCTGGTAATCATATACAGTATGAAAGGAAGGAACTTTCGAATCACTTTCCATAAATTCCTTCTTTACTTGTTTGTTTTCCTGAATTTGATTTCATGCATTCGTAATTTTTATTTATTTTCCCAAGGTTGTTATTTGTCGTTTTTCATTTTATACGTAACATTAATGTTGATATATTATTTGAATTTTTTTGCTAGTGGCCTAAAATACAAAGTATTACAATTTTAAATTGTGATAGCCAAACTATGAAAATTACGTTAAAAAAATGATTCGTACTCACTGATGAATATTTTAGATGCGAAAAATCCGGCCATTTATAATTCAGAGTAGTACTTGGGTTTTTTTATTGTCATAATTCTAGTTAATCCAGTGTTAACTCAGATTTTCGTATTCTCATTTTGTTTCCTTACTTTCAGGTACGTATCATCACAACACATGTTCATCCACGGTACAGTGTTGCGCCGTACAACGCAGTATTTGGATTTAATTTTCGACGTTCAGCGAGGGTATCGTGAAGGTTTACTCGAAGGTAGTGTTTGCTCTGTTGGATTGAGTCAAATATTCTGACAGGAAAATGTAATGATTTATTGTTCATCGTTTTCATAATATTTACCATTTAAAGTTGGTTTTCTAATCAGCCTCAGAATTCAGATAATCATTCGACAGATTGTGGGTGTACTCATTCCTTACTAAGAGATAAATGCATCAATTCTTCTTGTTTTGCGGAAAGAAAAAAAAATAGAATTCCTTTTCTTACAGACCAAATGAAATTTGTGTAGTTACGCATTCATTATATTAGCGGTATGAAAATTTTGTAATTATGTTTTACAAACTCTTCTAGGATCATCAACTTAAATCATTTAGGCTCTATGAGGAAGCAAGGACGAACTAGGTCATTCCTCATGTTGCGTAGTAAGTTTAAATCCTTCTCCGAAGCTTTCTGTTGCTAATATTAAAGTGATTGAAGATCCGGCCAGCTTTCGGGGTATAGTATTTCTGAGCGACATTTCCAATAATAGCAACCTAGATGTATGCAAGGGTTAACTATTTCACTTCTCACCTTGTTGATGCCTCATCACGTCTTCAAAGATTTTGATCGCTAATAATTGAATTACCTACGGAGATCGTTGGAACTATAACTGAACTAGAATCTCAATTTAGATGCAGTAGATAAATAATGCATAATATAAATCGGATCAACCTGCGTGGTTCAGCTTACGCTATACTCCTCGTTTAGTGAGTTCCAATCACTCCCAGACATTCTCCCTATTTTTTGTTCCTCTCCTTGTCCGCCAGTGCGGAGATTTTTTTGTGCGGTTATAGGGATGGAATTTTTCCCAGGGGATTTTTTTATTAGGGTAGCCTCTTTTCGTTCCCAGTCCTTCTGGCTCTTTTTATGTAAGGATGGAATATTTGGGTGTATTTGAAACCAAGCGGATGCCAGGTTGTGTTGCTTGAAGCTATTTTCGTTTTTTTTTTGTTGCAGGGTTGAGTGGTATAATGGATGGAATTTTTAGTTCCGGTGGTTGTCAGAGGAAAGAGTAAATGGTGAACCTTGATTGAATTTTTGAGCTGTGGTAATGACATGGGTCAAATTGACCGTTAAGCTTTGCGTGGGTAAAGTTTGCTACTGGTCTAGGCTGTAGGCCTCCTCCCTCAACTGAATTTGTAAATCTATTATTTTGATTATAAGTTGGAATGAAATTATTATCAAGTATATCGACTGGTTAGAGGTTTAAAATATCAAATATCCGTCTTTGTCTAGGCACTGCACCTCGTTGCGATGATACCACCTTCAGGGGTAGAAGAATACTTCTAAATAAACCTGAAGTATTCTTCTACCCCTAAAGATGGTAGCATTGCTATCGAAATGTATATTGGGTTTCTTAGAATGGTGGTAATCCAGATCCAGATCTTTCTGTTGTTTCCGAAAACCGGTGGCAACGAGGTACGGAGCGCTGACAAAAACGGCTATTGGAGATTTTTAAACCTCTAATTCATTAACAGCCGTAGTTCTATTTTCTTTCCTTAGAACATAGCATAAGTTAGTTAGGATTTCAGTTAAGGAGTGTGATAGCAGAAGTGGGTTAGTCAGATATCGAGAGAAAGTGTTAACGTGTATTAAGTTAGATTTTTTAGAAAACGATAGAAAGGATATACGTTCCTATGAATTCGTTAGATATTAATGAACGGGTTTGTGGCAAGATAGTGAAGGCAAGGACGTTCTGTTGGGAATTTAAAGCCTATGAACCTTCTGAATGGTAGGAGACTCAAGATGATTGGTTAATCCTCGCATTTTTATGTAGCTCCTCCTTTTCTCTTTCTGTCTTATCTGGAGAAAAGAATACCAAAACTCAACGCGGCAGCAGCTGCGAAGAGGTTTTTTAAAGACTGAATTACGTAAGATTGGCCGATATTTCCGGATTAACAGGTTCTCTTAAGATATATAATCGGAGGACTCTGCAAGACGGATATCAGTTGGAGCCGGAAACGGAATTACGTCTTTCTCTTTTCACTACCTTAAATTTTTCCTTCACACCTGCATGTGGAAAGTTTTCTTTTTTTTAAGCGACTCTCTTCCCTTGAGGCTTTTCTACGTTCGAGCGATTTAAACCTTAGTATTATTTGAGTTGGTTCACGTAGCATTAATGAGACCTTGACTTAAGGTTTGTGACTAATGATTAATTCTACATTAAAGAAAATGTATATGCGGCATTATTTTCTCATTCTTTTGTATTTCGTTTAGAAGATGGTTATATCTAGGGTAAACATTGGTAATTACGTGACATTGGTAAGGTCGTGATAAATTAATTAATTAATAAACATCCGTGGTACAATTTACAATTGTGATATTAGCTCAAATTAAGTCATACGCTCTTGCATTCTCTTCTCTACTTAGGAAACACCATTTATTTTATTTCAGTGTAAATTGCGTAACGCATGTTTGAAAATTTATCACGAACTTACCAATGTCACGAAATTACCTATGTTTACCCTACATTCGAATGTTTTCTAAACGATAATTTTACCAAAAGCTGAGAAAAACTTCACGATCCTAGTGCTATCATTATCGTAGATAGGATTTTTATAGGATTATAATATCTAATAAGAATATTTCTAATTAGAAAATAATCGAAATAATAATTTAAAATAATTAGAATAATTGATTAAAAATAAACTGGACCCGGAGGCATCCCTTGCGGGATCCTTGAGTAATTCCAAACGTACCACCTCTGACCCAATATCGTAGAGCTTTCGGTATGTAAATTAATCACGAAATTGCTACGGAATTACCGATTTTTACCCTATCCATTAACTGTATTTATTTAAAAAAATTGTGTTATAGATCTTCTATTTATTTAACAAATAAATTTAGTCTTTTGTCCGATTTCTTTAAAATTTCAGTTTCTTTTTAATTTGAGGTCACCGGAAATTTGCTCGGATGCGCACGGAGCGATCCTGATGAAATCACCGTCTCAATGTAATTTGAGACTATTTTTGTGCTTGAACTTTTTCAAAGTCGCGGAAAATTCAAACTTCTTACTACGGCTAGCTTGAGTATTAGCTGCTTATAACAATCATCTCCCTGAACAAGCCCTTTGTATCTTCTTTCACGTGTTAAGGCGCAGGAATTTGATTAACTCGCTGCATCGTTGGTTTCGCCATTCTTTTCAGCTCTCGGACGTTAATTTTGACGTTCCTCCCAACGCCTCGCTCTCAAAAAAAATTTCCCCGACGTCATCTACATTCGCTCTTCACCTTTTCTCCGGATAGTGCAACTTCTCCGCAACGAAAAAATGCTCGAACGGCATCACGTACCCATCTCCCTTACAACCCTCATGCGCCATCTTTGGCTTCGGTCCAAAAGCTCTTCTTAAACCAACTGCTTCCCCCTCACTCCTAGGGTGCCCAGAGACCGGTCGTGTAAAACCGGGACATGTACACTTTAAGAGCGAAAAATCCGGGACTATCGGGAAACGACCAGAAATTGACTGGAACAATGTTCTAGTGCAGGAATTATCGTAGTTAGGAATATTTTTAATTATAAGAATAGCTTATATATTTCAATTATAATGATACCTAATTAGAATATTTCCAATTAGCTGGTTCCTTTCGTTTTTGTACGAATTCTAACAAAATAGGCTTTTAATCAATTGATAGTTATAAAATTTTATTATTTTTTATGAAAAACAAAGAGATACTAATATTACCTTTAAAGGAAAACGTACCAATACGTAATATTTTTTTTACTTGAAAATAAGTTGGGAAGATTGCCAAAAAAAGTAGTGAAATTGAAGAGATGGAATATTAATTAGGTAGATTGAGATCCTGCAGGCTTTTGATAAAATTATCGCAAAACGCATCACGTTTTCGGTCAAAAAACGTTGATTTATGGATTATTATTACTATAATAAATTTATGGATTACTAGCGCTCATATCCCCTTTATCTACAACGCACACCATTCAATGATAAAAAACACTTCAGTTGATTAAAGTGCAACGTCGATCTAACGTTCTTTTTCGGACCAAGAGAAATCCACTCTAGATACGGAAAAAACATAAATGCAAAAAACAATGGGTATAATTGGTGTAGTAGGATCCCCAAATTTCAACCAAAGAGCCAGGAAAACCTTAGGAACGGAAGCCATAGATCGGGATTTCCCTGTAATAGAAATTTAATTAATGAAGAACTACAAATTAAACGGGACATTTGGGTGTCCCGAAAATTTTTTTCAGGACACCGGATGTTATGGTTGAAATCCGGGAAAAATTCCGAAAGACCGGGACGTCTGGACACATTACTTACGAACCTCATGCGCCATCTTTGGCTTGTTTCCAAAAGCTCTCCTTAAACCAACTGCTCTTCCCTCGAAGCATGTTCCACAGGAGAGTAATGTTGTGCGTCCCGGCTAAAATGGCCGCTCTGATTAGGCTTTCCTTTCAAGTAGTGTCTCCTATCCGAGCCGACGTATAAGACAGGCTCTGTTAAAGCCACTAAGGGTTAGCTTTTCAGCGGAATTTATTCCGGGGTCGTGTCATTTTGCTCGAGTGTCTGAAAGCGATATTGGATAGGTGCACTTTTTCCCTCCCAAGGTGCTTGAAATTTCGGTGTACGGTGGCTTTCGCTTGCCGTCGTTGGGACGGGTTTAGCGAGAGGAGCGAGATCGGGTTGGTACAAGGAAGAGGAAATAAGAGCGGGATCCAGAATTGGTCCAACCGAAATGAGAAAAAGTGAAATTTTAACCCCAAAATGTTTGGTATTTTTCGCTTATTATTGTGGAAGTAGTGCAGTATGATATAGGATCCATTGGAAATTGGATTCAGCAATAATATCCTCCTTAAGTATTTCACATTATTTTTCCTCACTAAAACGGAAAATGGCAGTGCATATTATTTTATCTTTCTTATAGAGGTAACTTTTATTGTTTTATTGTCTTAATTAATTTTATCTTTCCTCGTCCGTACATTTTGATAATCGTTCCAAACTTATCATCCAGGTGCGTCTGAATTTCATGCAATGAATTAAATGTAGCTTTCAAAGTTTCTAAATACTATTTTATGTGTTAGCATCTGAAAATATCGCCGATTGGATTTATTTTAAATAGGTGCAAGTTAAAAAAATTATTTATTTAATACAATGGCCTATTGATAGATTTTTATTTCTTGAAATCTTTAGGAACTATTTAAGAATCATATATTGGTTGCCAGCAACATCGATCACATTATGATAATATAAGTGTAACTTATCGTATGCCCTCAAGAAATCGATTTTTATTTAGAATATTATTAGGAAGATGATAAAGGAGATTATAATAGAAGTAAGTTTTTTAGAGAGGGCTTTTCTGCTTTTAAAAAATCTGATGCCCATAAGTTTACGTTTGAATTGATTCAGCTTTGCTTTGTGAGTCAAAATTTTTCTTTATTTGGGAAATTATTTGTCTGATATGTCATCGAGATCCAATAGTAGCTCTAAATCTTTTAAGAACATTTGTATTTTCATATTGCCTTGTAATATTTTGGATTTATTTCCAAATTTATACCTTTATGCGTGTAGAAAGTGAAAGCTTTGTAACGGTTTTAGAATACAAATGTATACCCTTCTGTATTCTATCATGAATTTCCTCAATATCACGGCCGCCTCCGTAGATTTTATTCGTAACTATAATCTAGCAACCATATTTAATAAATATAATTTGAAATTTTTTATTTATTATCGTGTTTTACAATACCAATAATAGTTTAAATCCAAACTATGTCCACCTTCTACTACGAAACACATGTTTGCTTGTTCGGTATCTTAAAAAACATTGATAACCGGATATATGATATAATTCGTTTATAGGATAGTGACGTATCCTAGGACATAGTTTTCATTTATCTGTTTGTGAAGGTTACGTTTCTTTCGGTCTACACGTCTACTTTCTTAGTAAGTAAACCGTCGTCGATTTTACTTATTTCCTTGAATGTATGCACGACCCGTGTGAGAATGGATTCCATCCGAGTAGAAAGTGGATTTTGTCATTCCGTTTGAGTAAATAAACTCGTATGTTATTTGTATAAGAGATTGAGTAACATCTTGGTCGTAACTGTTTTTTTTTCACCTCTTCCGTGCAAAGAGTCTTCCCATCCCCTTAGTTCAATAGCTTTCAGATTGGCTCGTAGGTGGATGATATCGGTAAGTTCCACTCACTTCTTCGAGGAAAGGCATTTTTCCCCTGTACAACTACTACGCTTAATGTTTGCTCATGATAGCAATTTTGATGTACCGCGTATTTCATTGCGGAATAGTACCATTTTGAGATAGAGGTGCATCTTACCGTTTATATTAAAGTAGGTAATCTTAAGTGTGAAAAGCATAGTAATATGAGGTATTCTTTTCCTATTAAGTGCTAATGGGGCAGATAATTCACCTACACCTTTTAGATGCGGAATATATTTGAAGCTCATGGAAAACGGTATGTGTAAATTTCAAGCTTTTTCCGGTCGATTTCGGTGGAATAAATATTGATGCAAGAGCTGTTAAGACTCCCATTGTAATGCTTATTTCCACAAAGCACATGGAAGTTAATGAGGGTGAAATTGTTTATCGATAACACACAATATCAAAGCAGCTGAATCTTGAAGCCATTTGCAAACAGTTTTCCTTTCGGGAAACGGCAGAAGCATCCAATGAAACTTTCGACAAACATGACTAAAAGGCTCCAAATATTAATTGTGTTTACGCACCTTTATTTAATTTTTCTTTTGCTCCATGTATGAATATTTCATTAATATTGCTCACTCGATAACAACTAAATTATTCATTATCAGAGTGACGATTTTCTTTAATCAAAACTTATTTAAATCACTTATAGATAATGAGATTACAAAATAAGAAGTGATGCTGTTCTTCGAACGTTTAATTGCAAGCTATTATCTGCAAATATGAAAAACGAATTTAATTAACTGTGTTTAAGTTTTTATTGAGTGCAGATTACAAATATGGGTAGCTAAAATGAGATATGAATGGAAATAAATTAACTTTCCCATTAAAGAAAGATCTTAATTGCAATTCCTATGCAAATACATAGGAATAACACCACTTTTTGTACTTATCATACACAAAGCCTGAAAGTATCAATAAAGTACATAATGTCTATATTTTCTCTGATGTATTAAGTACATATACATAGCATATAATATTAAAATAAAAAAAATGACATAAAAACATTACCTTTTTTGGAAGTTTCTTCAGTTTGAGGAAGTTTGAACGTTAACAAACAGTTCTTATTATATTAAATTTTCCAAATACCAGATACATCTTTGAACAACTGAAGAATATATTTTGTGTCCAGAATTTATATAGATTACCTATCGTTGACAAAATTCAATATTAATTTCCTCAGCTGTACATTTTCATGATCTCAGATATTCGTTTTCCTTTACTTGTTAGTTCTGTAGTTTTAACGTGTAATAAGTGTAATAAGCTTTAATAATGTAATATAGGATTCCAGGATTGAACCATTGATGACGTGCCTGAGGAGACGTTATTAGATACAAAAAAAATAGTTTTCGTCATTATTCATCACTATTATTGTCTGTAAATTTTATAAGTATCTATTAATCGATTGGCGTTGATATTTACATGCAATGGCAAGAAATGGTCTTCAAATCTCTAGTTTCCCATTCATTACTTGTGAATTTTATTTTATACTTTCAAGCATAGGAATTATACCTTTGACGATTTCCGAAGCATTGTCAGTATACAATTCCGTGAAGGATAAAATTTATGGAAGAAGAGCATTTTTCCTCTATTTGGAGCGAACCTCATTTCCAGGTCAGAATAGCAGGAAAGTAGCATCTCCTAAAGGCGTTAATTTATGGTAATTATGGTTCGAATGTAAGTCATTAGGTTTCGTCACTATCTATAGCACTTACCGGGCGTTTGTTATAAATGCAAATTCAGGAACTGGTTTAAACCGTTTTCCTTATATCTGTTCGCGAGCGCTTATTAAAGAGGCATTTTAATCCCACCCAAAGGTCTACATCGAAAGATATTTTAGAAGCTCGTTACTGTTATTCGCGTAATTAAAAAACCATCGTTAGAAGGAAAAGAATTTATTATAAGCTCTAAAAGCCCTTTAGTTGGATCTCACCTAAATAAAGTCTTTAATTAATCGATGTCACGTGCCTAATTCACTTTACGACGCTCGTTTCCCCCCTCGTTATTGCGAGCTTTCAATTCTCTTAGGCAGAAAACACGTCATTTTCATTCTCAGGTCGTAACCTCCAAGCGCCTCATCTTTTCTTCGCTAAATGGCTCTCGGAGTAAGTACGCATTTACAGCCTCTCTCCCTTTCTTCCTCTCTCCAAGCGAGGTATTACTGTAACAGCAATAACCTTTCTCAATAATGAATAGAAATGGGTGTCGGTGCAAGGCCGCTAGCAAAAAAATATACGTCTCAACATCTCCCGTGTACATACATTCCGTCATGTCGCGAAAGAGTCTCGCTCCCTCTCCCTGGAGTCTTGTAACGGTCACGCAGTCGTCCACATGCCTTTAAGGTCAACCCAGTTACCTCTCGCTCTGGATCTTATATTCACGAACGGGTTCGGTAAGCGTTTATATCCAAGAAAGTGCCTCGCCACTAATGGTTGACAGCTCTACGATATTGGTTCGGAAGAGGTGCGTTCGGAATTATTCAAGGATCCCTCAAGGGACACCTATGGGTCCTGTTTTATTCTGAATCGTACGTTCTTCTCAGCTTTCGGTCGAAACGGTTTTCTGATTACGTTTGATTATGTCAGGGCCATCTCGTAATCACGTGTCGCATAAATATTCTCAAAAGGCTTCTATTTTGGGATTTTATCAATTTATTGATTTTTCTAACGTTATAATCTTCGTCATATTCATTGATGTGTGAATATTAAATGAATCTTAGTATGTATATCTTCTATTTATTGGACGATATGTGTGGATAATCTCCAATATTTTTATTTGAATTGAATGATTGCTTTCTTTGATTTACATCTTCCACTTTGACGTAGTTAGGTTATTTTTAAACGTTGATAAAATCTCGAAACGTTTTTGAAATTCACGAGGGTGATAATACTGTGACGCTATTGGTCAATACTATTTATACATCTATAACTCTCGTGATTTATTCATATTTTACGTTCCATTGAAATCTCTGCTTAACCGACCGGTAGTTATTTTCAGCGAAAATTCGTCGTCATGTTCCGACACTGCAGTCTCATGGGTATCGTTGCGGTAATGTGTCCCTTTGGGATCGGATGGAACAATTGTTTCGCGGCGTAGCGTATTTGATTCAGAATTACAATATTTACTGCGATAATTGACGATTCAACGGTTCTTTGAGCCGTAAAATCCAAACTGTTACTTCAGTTCGAAGGACTACACTATTTTTAGAAATATTATCATTCAGCGTGTGACCTCAATGGCGATTCGGAGATTGAGGCCGATCAAATATTATCTCATACTATAATGTACTTGATTGTTTTTAGTGTGTTGTTAGAGCTATGGAGTATTCCTTTACCTTACGTATGTTAGAATCTTGGAAGCTTTTTTATAATGATCATAATTATTCCGAATTTCTATTATATAAATTTATTTGATTTAAAAGCTCTCAATGTTTCAATTGCTGATTTTCCCTAAAATTTGTTGACGTTTCGAAGTCCTCTAAAGAGTCTCCCAAATATTTCTCTAGCGTCTTTGTTTTTTGACAAAAGAGTTATTTTTAACGCTTATCTCACCTGGAAAATATTTCCCAAAAAGGAGGTTCATGCGTAAATCAAAGACGGCTTCACAAACAAAGATTCATGCGTATGCGGTCCCGGTATTCGGCCGATGGCGAAATTACCAACTTAATTAGGGCGAATTGTATTTGAGCGCCGGGTAGGTTACGGGTGTACCCCGAAGGTATGTTAGCGCTCTGCCGCCAGGTACGTCCGCGACCTACTACCACGCTCGTAAGCATAACCACGCTCCAGCAGATACTGGTAATTCGAAGCTGTCGGATTTCGTCTCTAGCACGCGATATGCCATCTCATTTCGTAACGAGTAAAAGTCCCCCGCGATAAACTCATTGTCCGACTGTTACAGCGTCCGCCGTTTCGCCGACTTGGAAGCAAACCCTTTGGCTATCGCCTACCATTCGATCAAGTTGCCAAATTAGAAGGCGTTTTATATCTGGGTCAGCCCGAACTTCTCCTCCATAACCCCATCTCCCTGTTTTCCTCGTATTTAGTACCGTAACCTACTGCCCCAATCCTTTCCAATTGGCCAAACACTCCTCCCGGTGCTTGTGTCAATTTTTTGCCGAGTCCACGGGGAAAGTGACGTAGAAGGCGAACGCGTGGGCACACCGCGGAGTAGAGAAGCGAATTTTCCTGTGTATCTTTCTCGGTAATGTAAACACTAATCGAGTGATTGCCGGGAAGGAAATTTCGTCCTTCCACAGTTTTATGGAACGTGTACTTTTTGGCGTAAAGGCCTCTTACCAAGATGAAGTTCTGAAATTCCGCGACTCTCCTCGTCATGTATTGCATAACGGGAAATTTTTAAGGAAGTTGACCTTGAATCAATATAGCGGGAAATATTCAACACCTGTTTGGATGTAGAAAAATTGATTACTTGCGTTTTTTCGCAGCTTTAGAGGAAATACTTGTCTTCGGTTCGTCAATTTTAATGGTTGAATGATAAAGAAAAATCGATTTTTCATTCCTTTAAATTACTGTTTTTTCTTTAGAGTTGGAAGTAGAATTTGCTCAGCTTGTGGCCTATCTCTTCTTTTACCATTTTTTATTCGCAAGATTTTCTTCTACTAGCTCTAAAGGAAACTAGAGGACAGACAAGCGTTTATGCGTTATTAACTTGCTAAAGTAGTTGGTAAATAAAATGACTGTGCGAAATTCTTCACACTATCGCAAAAAGCATCCGATATTGTACAACTGTGTCATCACCAGTACCATTATCTTCACGTATTCTTTTGACTCATCTGTTAGCTATGAAGCCTCAACGTAGGCTTCTGCTATCGGAATTTTAGGAAAAAATAGTACAAATCTATATTCGAGCATGTTTCTCATTTTGGAATTACTTTATACTTGTCACTATTCATAAGCGATTAATATAGATGCATCTTATACGTTGCTGTAATAATAAGATTTATGCGCTGTGTACCTCTTTCTTGTTAAAGAATTATATCCGGTGGGAAAATAATTATTCTTATGCAATAAAAACACTTGGTTGTTAGGTAGGGTGGGGTTTTCTATTTGACACATCAGATGCCACCTGATGATCTCATTATCAGTATTGGCGGGGCTTAAATATCAAGGGATCCATTGATATCAGTCATCGAAAGAGATACTTAATACTTATGATGAAGAAGCGAGGTATATAAATTAAATTTTTAATGGTAAAATCCTGAGGAAAATGTTTGGATATATTATCCTTACTATAGTAACTAACACATTACTCTTATTCATGATATTAGCATGTTTTAAATACTAAGGAACTCATGCATAATTGATATTGTTCCATCGAAATGTGTTTTAATTTGAATTTTGACCGTAATTCAAATATTAAAACTTTTAAAATTTTGATTAGCTGAAATACTTTTCCCAAGCCATTATATTTCTACTTATTGTGGACATAACCTATAGAGACCTCTATGCCTAGGATTTCAGTGTGACTAAACTCGGGTCTCTCGTTGAAATTGCAGTATTAAATAGATGAGGATCATAATTTAAACACCAGAAAGAGGCCTTTCTTTGTGACACTCGCATTTTGACTGTGTGATTCTCAACGTGTTAGTGCGTGCTAAGTAGCAGTTACTGTAGCGTAATCTCGGCGTGCCTTAGTCACTTGTCTTTTTTCGTGTTTCCCTGCGATTCGAATACTGTTTCGCGAGTGTTTTATTGTTCTCGGCATCATTATCGGGGCGGTGGGATCGCATTGTATCGCCATTGCGGAATCCCATAATTCATTGCGTCGAGAGCGCCGCTAGCTTTACAGGTCGGTATTTATCGGCGTAATTTAGCTATCGACTGCGCTATTGATACAGAATTGCGTATAAAGAGCGAGTTAAGCCTTTTGAAAGGAAGGTCGACGTTCTGGAGCGTGGATGTTTCTATCGGAGACCGATCTATGCTTAATATATTAAAAGGAACGACTTCACTTGTTCGCGATTGCAATCCTTTCTATACTTGTGAAAGATACTCCTGGAGGTTTGCTCCATTGTTTTCATGCTTGAACGCTGGTGGAGGATTTAAGTATTTTATTACTGTTATCTTAATCCCGGTGCGTAATTGACGTTGATGGTGTATTCGGGCTGATATATTTATTTGCCTCCTATAAATTTGAGGAGAATGGAAAGTAAATTGAAGTTGAGTTAAACAGTAATTTAAACAGGAGAAGGAAATGCGCTTTATTATGTGATTTTAGTTAAAAAAATCAGTGATAAATTGTGGTGTTTCAAAAACCGTTCCACAACCTTGTTATTTACCAGTATTCCGATAAGCCTGTAAATTTGATGGGAATTTAAAGAAAACTGAAGTTGAATTAAACAATAATTTAAGTAGGAGACGGAAAATGCACCATTGTAATGTGACTTTTTGATAAAAATAAGTGATTAATTGTTATGTTTTTATAGCCGTTCCACAGCGAAGTTTTTCGCTGATATTTCCAATATACCAAAGGAAATGTAGTTATAAGGTTAATTTAGTCGTATGGAAATGGGCAATTAATAAGATAAGAAAACAAAAAGGAACTTCATATTTTAGTGCTTTCGTCATGCTATGATTAGAAGAGGTCATTGGGGGTCATCTTCTTTTATTACGCTTGACATCAAAGTCGACCGAATGCATATGGAATAATGCAGTTGTTTTCTATATGATAGAATGATAATTAGTCAAAGCAATATTTATGCGTTCTTAAGAAACTATAGGCCTCAAATAAATTTCTCTGTCGTTACTGTTTTCATTTCAGCATTGTTGATATCATACGTGAAATTAATGATTTTTTTAAACCCTAACGTATTCGGTTTTTTATTAGAGCGTATAGAATTGATAACGTGTTATGAATATAGGAGAGATGGAGTCGGCCATGGAAGGATGTTAATTGAGCTGCTAGTCTGCGCGACCTAAATGAAAGAAGTGTGGAGGATGAATGAAAACAGAATGACAATAAAGTGTTTTATGTGTCAGTGGTAAGAATTGGAGAGGATTACTGTGATGTCGAAATATCTGGGATATAATGGCGTGTATGTTCTTGATTATTAGGATGTTTGTTTACACTTATCACATTTAACGTTTAATTAACATTTATAGAGGTATTTATTTATCAATGTCGTCATTGATTTCGTTTGCAAATTGTATGTTTTTAAGATGTCAAAAATTTCTTCAATAGCCATCTTTGTCAGCGCTCCGCCTCCAGTTGTCACCGGTTTTCGGAAATAACGGAAAGGCCCGGATTACTGATTTTCTGAGGAAACACCCAATACCCATTTAAAATGCCATGCTATTATCTTTTAATGTAGAAGAAAACAAAGATGATGGCTATTTAAATTCGTATTGGGTGTTTCTCAGAAGACCAGTAATCCGGGTCTTTCCGTTATTTCCGAAAACCGGTAACAACGGGTGAGGCTACGGCTATTGAAGATTTCTTAAACCTCTCATTCGTTAACATCCGCATTCCAATAACATTTCCTTTCTACAAATACTATGGTGATTTTCGCTGATCTTACGCAGTCATATTAGTCTAAAATGCTTTACCTCTCAAAGGTAATAGATTCAATTTGTCATGTCATTAACCACACTGATTGCAAACATTTCTGATAAGAGTAAACTCATCTTTTGACGTTAAAGGGTCTTGATGTTGGGCGTGAGAAACAGAGAGGATCGCAATCATTCTCTTTTGCCTCTTCTACTCGCGAACAAATCACGCATTCGCAGTAATGGGATAATTTTCGCTGGAACAATGGCGTGTTTTTCCGGGAAGCGAATCCCTCCCATGCAGTAACCCTTCCTTCTTCGCCCAGCTGTATTCGGCACGCGACTCTCGGGAACCGTCATTCTTTCCGATTCGGCCTCAACCCCCCTCCGCGACTTCCAATAGAGCAGTTATTTTCGGTGCATTTACGTACTCCAACCCTTCAAGGTTTTCCTTCATCACCGAGGGATTTCTCGGTGCCTTTTACGGAATAATTGTACCTTACCTCCAAATTCTGTCGTTGGGCAATACATGTCGTGATTTCGGTTTATTTTTCCCACGGAATTTTAATAGACCATTCATGAAATCTCGGCTAAAAGCGTGGGTGGATCTTTTAGCCTCCGAGAATGATTTTCAATAGTTCTCGAGGTCAACTTCTGAGATCAGCTCGGAGGCGTTTTTGGAGGTTGAGGAATTTTATGGCGCGGAGATGTGAGGTTTTTCGTTTGCTTTGCACCTTTCTCATAAGGATATTGGAGGGGATTTGCATTCGGTCATAGCTTTAAAATTCGGAGTAGCGTAAATTATGGAATCCTCGCATTGCACCCTTAAGCCGGTTTATTTAATTTTTGTGGTCAGTCATTCTAAGTGAAGGCGCAGATTCTTTGGAAAATAGCATGAATCAAATTTTCACTGTGCTATATGTGTATGAACGTATCTATATAAAACATACATAACGCGTAGAATAGATAATGCTCGGAACTATTTTATCTACTTGAAAATTCTTTTGGATTCAAATGGAATTGGAATTCAAACCGGATTACCGTAAATTCCTTTATTGCGTCGTAGCCTTCTGTTTATTTTCCATTGATGAAGGTAGAGATTACATTTGATTGCACAGTATCATTTCTTATGTACAGAAGGTAACCTAAGATCCGCTTACTAATAATGAATACTTGATTAGTAATTCGAAACCCAAGTCCTGTTTTTATGCTAGAGCTTAAGTCTTGGTGTGCTGCATGAGATTAGTCAATGTCACTGTTGTTTCAACAAGAATAGAAACGCTGGTAGGCATCGGCTGGTTTAAGCGTTACTTTATTACCTCCGCTGACTCTAATTGCTGGAGTGTCTGGTTATGGACGGTCTCTAAAAAGTAAATTATCTGTACACAATGCATTACTTGCTGTACATTTCATGAGAAGTTGTAGTCCTAGTAGTAGTTGTCTCTATTAACCTTGTTCCATATTTTTTCTCCTAAGCATAATTGAATAATCTCTCTACTTTTTCTAAATAAAAGCTGTGTCAGCGAAGTCAATAGCTAATATGTTTAAATGTTAGCAAACATATTAGATTTAGATAAATATACCGCGAGCTGCCAGTGGCGCATGGCAGAGACTGTAATACCACCATCCTCACTACCTAATCTACCCTATTACCTTCACTAATAGCCTGAGGGAAGGGCGACCAAAAGTGACTATTTTTTTTCGATTATTTCTTGTTGCGTTTTGTCGATGCTTCTCAGATATTGTGTTCGTTAATTACCGGAGCTAAAATTTCATCACCTCGCCTAAAAGTTATGGTTGGTATTTATTTAAGTTTGGCTTGTTTTCTGTGAAGCGTATTGATAGGACCACAAACTGAAATATCGATAATGCACGAATGTTGTGTCACGAATTAATTCATTCTTACGTATGTAACACTAATACATTTTTTCACATAGTGGCGTGAGAAGAATGCTTTCAGGTTGAAAGTCTTCCATAAGGTCGTTTTGTATTCAGGCCATAGTTAGAGGTGTTCATAGCTGAGCGATGATCCCTTCAGCTCCTAATTGTATTGTCACGTTCTCATTGTGACCTTCCGTCTGCTCTTTGATTAAGGACGAAATGCGCGCTAAAATTCCCGACGTTTAGTTAACTCATCCGGCCCACTCATCCGCTCCTCTCTCCGCTTAAATGGATCCTCCAAGTCCCAGGAATCGTAAAGTCAAGCTACAAACAAACTGATCACAAGTTATAATGTACGGAGGCCGTAAATTTGTGGAATTTCGACTCAGCGATAAATTGTTTTGTAAAACAAATGTTTTACACACAACGCAGTAACTTTTACTATCTACATGAGGTATCGTTGGTGACTAGTTTCGGTTAATGAATTTACCCCCAACATACTCCATATCGAATTAAATGGAGGAAATGGAATTCCTTCTCCAACGAAAAATTCTTTTCTGCATCTTAGTAAACGAACACATTTTCCAATCCCATCCTGTCCTCCTCACCGCCCTTGCCACCCAGAGCAAAGTTGCTACCTTATGATTCATACTTCATCCTTTCTTAATTTGTTGCAAACCTTCCACTAATCACCTGCATTCTTCCCCCTCCCTCCACCCACTTTTCCTCTCCTTCCCCTTTTTGCCCATAGTAATTATGATAATTTTTATTTCACAGTGAGGGAATTGCACACAAATAGATAAAGTATAAGTATGTGAAATATGGGCATCTCAGAAGACTTGTACAGAGATCGCCTTCACTTAATACAACAGCGTTAGTTCAACAACAGAGAATTAATCAATTATTTGGCATAAAAATACACTTCATTAACTCACGACAAAAATATATTTACATTTCATATATATGTGCTGTGTAAATAGTATAAACAATATTCGTAATCTTAGTTTGGTTACATACACAAAGGTTGTTATAAATAAAAAATGTTACCAATTACTTTATAATTAATGACGATTGGTTAGATGGAATAATTGACTTTGCCTCAATCTTGTCCAAATAAAGACGATTATTATTATCATTATAAAGGCTTAATCCTTCCTTTTTCCTCCGTTTTGAACATGGCTATCATTAGCCAAAACTAGTCGCCAGTTATACCTTGTGTGGGTAGTAAAAGTTACTGTATTGTTTGTAAACCTTTGTTTTATTTAATTAATAGTTTTTCATGATCACAAGTTTTCCCAAGCATTAGGTAGATAGATCCCCAAGCCATAGGTGTCATAAAGTCAAGCAACAAACAAACTGATCACAAGTTTAATTCACGCTGCCATTTAAAATTGAAAATGCTCGTAGAACCAACTCGGTAGTTACGGACACGTCAAAGTATATTATTTCTCTAACTGGAAAAAGATTCGTACTTTACATTTGCCAACGAGAGACATATGTGGGTTAAGGTCTTTCCGTTACTTCACACACACTCAGCGGCAGGAGCTCTTCGGAGACGCGTGTTGATAAGTTCACGGCGTCTAGAACAGATCAGTGCGAAATGAGAAAGCATTCCGACCCAGGAGATCGGCTTTCTCTTTTTCTCCGCTTTTTTCCTCCTCTCGTGACGTCACGTGCCGGTTACGAATTCGTAGTCTTTCCAGTTTCTCGGGAAGGAGCAAGTCGGACGTCATCGGGATGTGAAATATTCTGCAAAATCGCCTGGTCACGTTCCGAGATGGCAGAGAGTAAATGAAGGATATATTTACGCGGGGAGAGATTTTTTTCATTGATAGATGCACGTATGATCAATTCTGCAATCAATAACAATCACTTAGAGGTTTAAATCTCCAATAGCCGTCTTTGTCGACGTTCTTCGTCGCATTCACCGGTATTCGGAGAAAGCAAGAAAGGATCGCCGCTTTTTTAAGAACACCCTATAAGTGCGGGGATCCTTTCTTGTTTTCTCCGAATACCGGTGAATCAGACGAGGAACGCCGTCAAAGGTTATTGGAGATTAAATACCTCTAATTCATTAAAAGACCTGTTCAAAATTTTCTTGCTTTACAATAGCAATCTCCACTGTCGGAATGCTACTACTATTTCTATAAGTAAAAATATTATATGTAATTTCAATCCAACATCGAATTTAGTCTCCCCTAGCGTTTTCGAATTCAATTAATTCTGAGCTTCCTGTCCCCCTAAGTGCCTGTTTTATCTATGTTTCGGTCCTCAACTTTTGATCTCTTCACATCTCTTAATGCCCAGTTGATACCTGCTGATGCACAAATGTTGTTTTTAATTTTCCCCACATGGCCTGCCCAAGTACATTTCATTGATCTTATTTTGCCAGTAATTATTATTGTAACAGAATACTTCAAGTAGATAAATTATCAGGCGTCAGTGGATTTACATCGCGTAGTATATTTATTTATGCAGTCGTACTCAGTCAAGTATAAAATAAATAGTTCTGTTCTGATGAGACTTAAAAATTGAGAGGAAAATACAATATCTATAAGGCATTTGTCTAAGGAGGAAGGGAAGCCCCTCGTAAAACTCCCTCTGAGAGAGTAACAAACAAGAAGTTAACAAGATTAACATACGTCATTGACTGGCAACGTTTTTTACTTTCTCCATATACGAAGTATAGAGAAAGTATTGTTTTCATGAAAAAATTCGACTTCGAGATTTCAACGGATATACATGTTTTGGGGTCCCTAGAACACGTTTTGACCTTTTTCGGAATGATGTCTGTGGTTATGTGTGTGTGTGTGTGTGTGTGTGTGTGTATGTATGTGTGTCTGTGCTTGTGGGCGCTCTAACGTGAAAACTATTCGTTGTATCAATACCAAACTTCATATATAATCGGTTGACCGGAAGTCAAGCTTCATTCATTAAAGCTCATTTCCGGTTTTTTATGATATTAACATCAAGTTTCAGTGGTTATTTTGGGTATACTTCCATAGTCAAAATTTCTTTAATCATCCAGTAAAAAAATTTCTTTATGGGACAAGTTTTCTGTGAGATGTCGAGATGTTTATCCAACTAATGTTGCGTTTCAAATGTGGGGAATAATATTGGCCTCGTTTGTTGTTGTTGTTTGAAATTTGTTTTTTAATCATTTATGCTTACTATTTCGTACTCATGTTTCGTATTCTGTCTCGAAAGGAACTCGGAGAAAGTTATTTGCTATACAAATGCTCTTGCGTGACTTTGATGTCTTCATCCTTCAGTCTTATTAAGAACGAATTAAGTATATGTGTTTACCTTATTGACCTCGCAAACCAAATGTCGAACGTCTACTTATGTGTACGCCCCACAAAATTAAAAGCTGTCGATCTTACTCAAGTCGTGTAGTCGTTGAATTATGTAGTACGCATTTTCCCTTTGTTTGATTCGGTATGCTCTCGAATGGGCTATGGCATATTAGGAGTATAAATAATTTCATTATTTTTATGGTTGAAAACTTAAAGCTTAGCTAAGTTTCTCTAATTTTAGCAAAAGATTAATGTTTGAATTGTTTTTGTGGGTATTTGAATCTGTGAATTTTTATTCGACGAAGGAATGATTTAGTATTATTACTATTGGAGATATTACATTAAAGTTTGTAGTGTTGCTCATGTTTTAATAAGATACCAAAACGTTACCTTTATGTTTAAGTAGAGTAAATAACAATAAAAATATTAACATTATCATTAGGTAAGATAGGAATTTGTTTTTAATGCACGGAAATCCTCCATAGTCACATCTAAGAAACAAGATTCTTTTTGATTTTCTTAATGATTTGTTTCTTACCTTTACGCTGGGGAAATTGAAATAAAATGTTATTCGTAAATAAATCGTTAAGTATAATACTATTTTGAGATATGGAGAGCCACAATTAAGTTCAAATTTTCATCTAGCTCGTGTTCTTCTGGCAATTGTGGAAGAATGGTTATTACGGAATTCGACTAAGAAATTATTCTGTCCCTTATGGATGCGATACAATTATCTTCACAGCGGCATGCTTCGTCCTAGAATTCCACTACCCGCCATTGTTCTCCGTATTACCGTAAACTTCGTTTTGTCATCGGGAGCTTATCTTACCATTGCAATTCAAGTCGAGAAGTAGCGGTAGAGAGAGGAACGCGGAAGGTTTCAAATCTCCGCCGTCTGAAGCGGAACAATTCCTCTCTCTCTCTTCGCTAAATTTTCTAGTTTCTCCTTTTAAGAATAGGCGACCCCGGGGAATGCAAGTTGCCACTTAGCGGGCAAAGGTTTCGCGAATGTTCATCTTGTGTGGGCACACAGACTCCGCCGTGAATGGTTCAATTAGGAAACTGCTTCCAGTGTACGCATTCTTAGCTTCGCAGACATATTAATCTCGCGGGAGGGGCTCATCCGTCTTACGCCCAGATCTATTATTCTGTGTGGCAACGTGTAGTTATTTATACACGTAGCGGTGATGGACGTCGCAAAGCTTAATCTGCGATCCTTAATGTTTCTCCGCTTTATTTTAACCTCATTCGCCACCTTCTAAATAATGCTCGTTGAATTGCAAGCGGAACGTATGAGCATGCTAGAGTTCATTGTTTCCAAACGATCTTAATTAGGGATAATTTTCTCTTGTTCTTTCATTTAGTTTTTTTTTGTATCAAACTTTGCTGTATACTCTTCGTTATTTTAGGGGTGATGTATGCTTTTTATTTTTATCTAGTTAATTTATTTATGGTATTAGGATAAACTATAATAATTCTGATCCAATGATAGCTTATGGTTATTTCATTTGTTATAAGGAGAGTTGAATGATTTTAAAACATTATTATCCTGATAATATAAAGGTTTTCAAATATTTTTTATCAGCACTTTAAAATTAACCTGCTTGTATTGTTCTTTAATTCCCCCGTGAAAGCCGTTATTAAAGATCATTATTCTTGTTTATTGAGCTATCATTCATTTAATTTTGCCTCGTAACTTATTTTATGAATTAATTTCCTTTCTTTTTAATTTAATTTTAATATTCGCTCCAGAGACTATTTAACTTGATTAAGCGTTTATTCTAATAGTTTGATTTTTATCAATGAGATTATATTGGCTTCATTTAAAGCTACCACTTTTTAAGTTGAAAAATTATTTATTACCTTTATTTATAAATTGCTGAATACTTTGCTGATTTTGTAAGCGGGCGAAGCGCAAGAGATAATGAAATTCTCTTTCATCCACTAGAGCTTTCCTGCTGGAAGTTGTCTCTTAAAGGAAAGGGTTTTAATAGGGTGTATGGACCAACCATAAAGTAGAAGACATGCGATAATGATAACTTTAAAAATCTATTCACCTTTCTAGCAGCATTTATTTTCATTTTCAGCTCGCACCTTACGCTGATAACCTATCGAATGAGCTTTCTGCACCGCTAAATATAGCAGCAGGAGTTAATGCTCGGTGGTAGATTCCATTCAGTCCTTGTAATTACTGTCTCTTAATTGACCCTTCGCACCAAATTCCCTCTATAACGTTACTCCAGTTCGCAAAGTCGTCTCACCTCAAGGCGAGCCAAAATTAAGCGCACAGAACCACCGCCTGCATCTGCATAAGTAAATCTTTTTCCCGTTCCAGTTCAAATTAATTCCGTGCGTGATTGTATCCTTTGAGGACATGGAGTTCGCGTTCGGGATTCCTCTCTCTTGATTAACACCGGCGCTCCGGCAATTTAAGTTGTGTTATTGGGTCCCGACCAGGAGGTCTCCATTCTTGTACCCTCTAGCTTTGGAATAGAGCCCCGGAAAGTAGAGAGCTCTGGGCTTGGGAAATGGTGCGGAAACAAGTTTTGTTTCTTCTGTGCACCTTGTTCTTATTGACTACCTTTCATACTTAAGTGGAGGATTCGACTTCTCTAGATGAAATGAAGATGTAAGATTACCTGTAACAATACTATGTTGAAGCGTTTAGAGCAGATGACCACCGTTAAATTCTTGTTTATTTATACGCAAGATCTATTTATTGTTCTAAGAATGGAATAACTTAAATTGAAATTTCATCGCAAAATTCGCTTAAAGATCGTGTCTTGATATTGAGTTTTATTATTGAAAAAGTTCCACTTTCTTTTGCTTCGTAATGCCATTTGAAGCTTCTCACATCCCAAAAGCTGTTCTTTGAGAATGCGGCTTGTATTTGTCTCCTTACTGATGATTACTTAGTTAAAGGAGAACTTTTATTCATTTACGCATTGGAAGTAGCGTCAATGGTTCGTGATGCTAATTTACATGGAAAAATGTGATTAGATTGTTATCTTTATATGTGTACTTACATAACCTTGTATGTGTATCTTGTATAAACTATAAATTAATATATAAGTTTGATAATTTTAATTGGAATCAATTTCTCCTTGCAAGCGCTGTGGTTATGTTCGCTTGTTCTTATTGAATGTGTTAGTTGTTTAAATGTTTCTTCAAAAGCTGACTTAAGTACACTACTGGCCAAAATTAACGCAGCACCTCCCTAGCGATCCTTACGGCCGGTGCTGCGTTAATTTTGGCCAGGACTGTACTATAAACAATAACATAAGAGTAAAATTGCATGTCAGAATAGCGTTGTTTTCAGAGCAAGAACTATCATGAGTACCGGAATGTACACAAATAAACGTGAGGTAAAAGTCAATACTAATAAAATTTTGTATTTGGTGCAGCCAAATATGTGACAAATCATGTAAATTCCTCTGATATGCAGTTTAGAATTGACGAACGTCATCACTGCCCTCTCGTGACTGTTCTGTGTACTTAGATAGCGATTGTAATCAGGGATTGGATCTCTCCTGATTGAAACCGGACGTGTGAGATCCCTAGGGATAGGGCGTGTCTACAAGTTAGGAGTAGAGGGAGTTTGGAAGTCGCATAATTAGACCTCAGAAAGCATCCGCTCTTTCACTGCACAAACCCTCACTTTTCCCTTCGACACCTGGCAGAGATCGACCCTCGACTCTCCCATTTTGGCTTCCCTTTCTCACTCCCATCCTTTGAAATTTCCCTTCTGTCATCATCTTTATCTTCTCCATAGTCTAGTCTCACTCTATAATTTGTCCTTTATGATCACTTTATACCCATCAGTCCGACGTAACTCAAAAACAGGATATTTTTGTGTTTGGTGTTATTGTGGATACGTAACAATCTCCACTCTTAGAGAAATGAATTTTTATGATCGATATGTTAAAAGATTTTTTGCAAGGATAAATGGTTAAGGTAACTATGTACCTAAGGGCGTTCATCCAGAACGATCTGAGATAATGTTCTGGTCGAATAGTTGAGTTGGATAAAGCAGCCTCCCGGATAGAGGAAGATCCCCGGTTCGATTCTCAGTCCTGTCTGACTAATTTAAGGTCCGTTTTTCCTTTTAGATATGTTGCATTTAGCCTCGCTTTATTTATGACATTTTGCATACTATATATGAAGTTTTTGTGTTTAAATATTGTTCAGTGTTCACGATTTTTTAATCTCTTTGCGCCAAGAAGATGAATTTCACCATAAACTCCTGCGTGATTCGATGTGTAAATCATTTATTAAATTTACGGAGTCAAATCACTCTCGTCTGAACTGACCTCGACATCACTGGGTGTAATCTTAAGATTTCCGGAAGGATTGTTTATTTATTTCCTCAGTTGGCGTCAATTTTAAGCTAGACTTGAAAGGAAAACATTAAATAATAATTGGTTACGTCGTATATACTTCGAGATATAGCAAAAATATTATGATAGTTTTAGTCTTTAGTTATAGAAATAAAGTTTCCATGTGTCAATATTTGAGCCAGTGTTGTTCGTAGATAGTGAAATAAATTCCAGACTAAAGGTCCCAGTTTCATTCATATCTACCAGAAGAAGAATCTACTGACATGCAATGAAGCGATGATGTAGTTTTACTCCTTATAACGTTCACGTGATAATTCGAAATCATGTGTAAGATTTTGGCTATTTTACAAAAAAAATTATTTACTTAGATTATTTACTTAGATAACTGACATAGTCGCTTCTTTTAAATACTAATCGCGAACTGGCTGTACTCGAATGGTATAAAAATGAAGAAGAAAGTTGTTACTTTTTCTAACATCCGTCTTCCCACGTGATCTGTTGTTTTGTGTAGTTTCGTCATCAGAGAAATATCACGCTTTTTGCACATTACCCTTTTGCAGACTTTAGCTCAATTTTATCTCGTCCTAGTCACGTCATTTATATTATAGCTTGGAAGAAGTTTTCCGTCATTCAGTTATATGCCTCCATTAATAACCTCGACGTACGAATGAAATAAAAAAATCGCAGTTTAAAACTCGTCTACGAAACATATCACTAACGAGAATTTGCTTATTATGAATCATGTAAAAATATTTCGCTCCAAGCTTACTGAGTATTAATTGTATTCTGACAAAGAATCGAGTTTCATCTACAGCCCTTCTAATTTAAAAGACCGTATCTTGAGATTAAGTAATATGATTAAGAAATAACTGAAGTTATCAATACATTTAAACTTGCCAATATTTTTACTCCTTCTACAACCCTTCTAATTTAAAATTCCGCATCTTGAGATTAAGTAATACGATTAAGAAAAGGAGTAAAAATATTGGCAAGTTTAAATGTATTTATAGCTTAAGTTAGTTTATTAAAAAAACCTCACCATTTTGCAAAATCAGTTTTGTGCTACGTTAGAATTGAATATGTCAGATTATAATTATTAATGAACTCTAGTTATCATCTCATAGAACTATATTCGTATTTGTAAATCCATCTTCGAGCGGCCCAGACCGCTTAGATGCCATTTAATTAGTTATCCATACACAAACAGAGATGCGTAATGATACTGACATACGCTTGTATCGTTTTAAATGGGAGAATTTAATTTCTTCTGAAGAGGAAAGGTTTTTACGCAATTAAATATTATGAATTTTGTCCTTTGTTGCTTCGCTTATATCGTAAGAGTGTCCTAGATAATTATATATCATGAAGCACTTTTATTACAACGAGTAATTTCTATCACAAAGGACTTCCTGGTTGTAGGCATTTATCAATTTCCGCATACACTTTAATGTGTGATTTTTAAATAGGATATTCGAATGTACTTTATAGGTTTACAATTAGCATTCGTAATTCCATTTCGTACCATTCCAGATGTGCGGTAGTCACAATAATTCGATGGAACTGTGAGCGGATTCTGCTCTGTTAGGATTTGTCCGTGGAAGTGGGTGTGTGCGTGGGTGTTGCAGGTTGGGCGGCGGTGCGGGAGTGGATCAATGCCCTCTTCTTCTCCCCCTTGCCTCACCTGCCTCGCCTCCTCGTGGGGATTTACAGATTTCGTCTGCCAATTAAAGGCAGTTTAACTCACTTTCGTGTTTTTTCACCGGTGTTTCCGAGGACCACGAAATTGCCACCTTTCTGAATTTTTTCTTTCAACAAGATGGAATTTGTCTCTTCATCGTACTGGTTTTTTAGCCCTAACGTAAACTTTCAACGTAGTAAGATTAAAGAAAAAGCAAGAGTAGGCTCAGCTAAGGGGGTAATTGGTCTTATGAGGTCTCTGTAATGGATTTCCATTGTATTTGGCGTTTACGTTATGGTTAATGCTTTCTAAAGCTGAATAACATCTTATATAGTATTTATCTTAATTGTCATTAAACTTTGGTTTGAATAAGATTCAATTTATTTTGTTCAAAAGAGAAGAAAATAGATTTGGAATAGAACAATCTTGAACTCAATAAATATAAGAATAAGGTATTTTCCATAGGAGGCATATATTTTGCTCGACTAGTATCATCTACGTCTAGACATCTTCAGGACTAGACACTTGTAGACGAAACTAATCGCTCAAAATCATTTACTTTGGAAATTGCCTTTTCCTTTTATTTCCTAAGTGGGATGACCTTCTATGAAATCAAATTTGAACGTGATAGATCTATCAAACAACCATGTTAGATATAGAAATTAAGTTCACGTAAGAGTGAATGCAAATACTATTATTGCAGCTAGCTTTGCATATTGATATAAAGAACATGGCTAGGAAGGGCTAAATTTTTAGGGATTGCTGCATGATTTATTCCCAATCTCTGTTCTGAGTATTCCATTATAATTTGATATAGATTTAAAATACAATATGCCTTGTTCGTATAAAGTTGAATTTTGATAAAATACAAAAATTATACTTTTTTACTTTTTTCCACTGGTATTCTTATCACCTGCTACTGAAATGTATAACATAGGCAGGATGTATAGCGAGAAAAAAAAATAAGAAATATAAATCGATAGATATACATAATGAGATGGTACTTATAATGAGATCTCGAGCATGAAGTGGTAATTGGAAGCGGAAATACTTAGAACGACTTAAAACAGGAAAGCCGTCGTAATGAAAGATAATTAACTCGCAAAAAGAAATTCTGTAATGACGTTAAACAACTACGAATGCAAGAATTGGATATTAAATTTCTATCCAATGCAGCGTTTAGGATGGGATTACTTGTCACAAAGGTGGTAATCGTGCAT